>VBSM01002035.1:21148870-21164296 GCA_008086735.1 Cheirogaleus medius | reverse complement strand
TATCTATGGTATTCTCCTGAATTTCATAGAGCTTCATGGAAGCCTTGGAGTCAGAAAAGCTCGGTTCAAATCCTGAATCTATCACATCTCACATGTTACCTGGGGCAAAACACTCTGAATCTCAGGTTCTTTGCTTATAAAATAAGGAAAATAAGACTATCCTACAAGGATATTATGAGTACCTGTGAGGTACGCCCCAAAAAGTGATCAATAAATGATAACCATTTCTTAGATTTATCTCATTTTAAAAAAGGGGAAAAAATTATAGTTTTGCATCTTTGTCCATAAAGAACAATACTCTCTGTCGGTTATCTGTTGCCACAATAATGCTGAATACCTAATAACCCACCAAATTTCATTGGTATACAACAATTAACATTTATTTGTGCTCGTAAGTTTATGGGTCAACTGGGTGATTCTGTTGATCTGAACTGGGCTCAACTGATCTGCTTTGGGTTCCCCTATATGTCTGAGGTCAGCTGGTGAGTTAGCTGGGAGCTGGCTGGTCTAGGATGGCCTCCACTGAGCCAGCTGGGCTCTCCTCCCATGCAATCTCTCATCATTCAGCAGGCTAGCCTGAGCTTGTTCTCGTGGCATGTTAGGAATCCAAGAGAGACAACAGAGGCATGTAAACTGTCTTGAGAGGCCCACGCTCAGCTATGGCATGCCATCAATTCTGCCACACACTATTGGTCAGAGCAAGCTGCAAGACTGCCCATATTCAAGGGGACAGGCAGACTTGACTCCATATCTTGATGGGAGATAGTGCATAGTCACGTTGAAAAGGCAGCGGGTATATGGAGGCCATTGATGGAGGTCAATATGCAACCACCCGACCTCAGATACATTCATTTTCCCTTCCTTGTATGTGTCTTCTTCCTGGCAGGCAAGGCCAGTCCTCCCCAACATGAGCCTCTGGCCTTTGCCTTCATGGCCTCCCCATCTCAGCTTCCAGGAGCAGTTCGGTCTTCCTCCCTCTCACCCATTTAAGCCTTAGTCATCCTAAAAGGACTAAGCTCAAATCTTACCTCCTCCCTGTAGCCATCCCAGACTTCTCCTCAGTCCTTCCTTCCTGAACACTTACTGACACTGGTTAACAAATGCAAGCCATTCAGGTCAAGTATGTTTCTAAATCTAGGGATTAAATAAAGCTTAGAAGATATTGGGAATTTCTTAAACTCCACTGGCCAAGCCTAGGAGAAGATTGCAGAGAAGGAAGACCACAGAGGGAAGTAGTATAGAATGCTTAGGCAAAGTCCCAGCAGTCAGACGAACCCAGTTTTGAATCCCTGCTCACCTACTCACAAGCTGTGTAACTTTGGACAAGCTACTCAAACTCTCTGAACCTGAAATTTAGCATCTGTTAAATAAAATACTATCTCCTTGAGTTTTCTTGAGGATTAAATAAGATAATATACATAAAGTACTCAGTACAGTGTCTGGCACGTAGTATTCAGTGAATGTTAGCTGCAGCCATAGCTGCCACTGTGAATTGAATTCCCTGATAGTAATTTATCCTTTCTTCTAGCCTCTCTCCAATGCCCTTGGCTGAATTAGGTAAGTCAAATTCACCAAGCCATTCTTTGGCCTCCTTATTTTGACTATCCTGGTGAATTACACTAGGAAGAACCCTTTGCTTATTTAAAGTGTTATTCAAAATGTCAAGATTTACGAGTTGGAAATGGAGAAATCAAATGTGTTTTTGTAATGGGTATTATATTTAGCCATCTTGGATTACTTAATAACATTTAATTGGGCTCTATCCACCAATCTATTTGGCAATTTTAGCCATGATGATTGATTGATTCTTGAGACTCGAGTTGTCCACTTAGCTCCTAACTTGAGCAGCATTTTCCTGAGATAATCTGTTTCTCTGCAAAATATTGCCACCTTCATATGATTAGATGTACAACAGTGTTCTGAACCAAAGATGTCTGTTAAAAACTTTACAACGCGTGTTGGGATTAGCTTAAACCCAGAACATTACCAAATGGTACACAAAATTTCTCATCCACTAGAACTGAAAGAACTGGATTGGACTGTATGCTCCAAAGGGGCAAGAGCTGTGATCATATTATTAACAAATATATACATGACAGTAACATGTCTGGCCCACAGTGGACCATTGATAAATATGTGTAGAATGAATGAATGAATGAATGAAGTTACAATAAATTTCAGATTTCCTAATGAGACAATATTTCTGGTCTTAAGCCACTCTGAATTCTTGAAGGATCAAGGCAGGATATTAATTAATTTACTCAAATCCCCAGTTTACCAGTCTAGTGGTTCTCTCAAGAAAAGGAAATCAGATTAGATTATAAATAATTACCTTAATAATCTTCCTCTAGGGATTTTTTTCTCCTCTAATCTATACTGCAAATTGCCTCCAAATAAATCTTCTTGAAATTTAATCTTACATTAATTTATTCCTGACATCACCTATCATATCTTTCTCTGTCCTACTTCTTTTATCAAGTATTTCAATTACACAATTATAACATTCTTTTAAAGTGTAATATTTTCATTTCAATGGAAGTAGGTAATTCGTGCTTTCCATGTCCACGGTAGAAATGTTTTTAAAATGTGCTGTTTGACCAGAAAGACAAATCACCCTTTCAAACTGTATATCTTTCACTCTCTTTTTATTATAAGCTATTTAAACAATCAGAAAGAGAATGGGGATCCCAGGAGCAAATAGCACTATGCTGTGTGTCGAGGTCCTTCTATGGCATGTGGCAGGGAAATATAAATATGTGCAGCTATTTTGAAAATGAACATTTAAACTAAGGTAACTATCACAGAGAGAGAAACTTACCATGGAGAGCTAAACTTTAACACAACCCTCTTAGAGAAGCTTGTCCTACTCTTAAGACCTCATAAAATTAGTAAGTATTTCCCAGAACATGTTTCTAATAATGATAATACACCTGACACTTATATGTTACTTATTTGCACGTCAGCCACTACGCTAAAAGTTCTACATCTGTTGGTTTATTTAATCCTCACCTCTCTGTGAAGTACTTACTGTTGTAATCTCAATTTCATACATGAGGAGCCCAAAACTCAGAAATGTTGAGTAACTCGCCCAAGGTCACCCACATGAGATTCAAATAGAAGCTGTCTGACTTTACTGCCTGCTCTTTTAATCCCTGGTTATAGTGACCCCATACATTTTCTCTAAATGGCAGAGCAATAGAAATGTTTTTTTTTCTATTTGCTTAACATAAGTATTTCAACATTTCTTCTTTGATTCATTCTATAACTATTGTAAGCCTCCACACTGGATACTGTTAAATTAACTACTCTGATTGCTAGATCAATGAGTGTTGGCAAAAGAGAAGGAGAGTGAATGCAACATTTTTATAAAGCATTGAACATGTACCAAGCACTGTAGCAGGTGATTTCAATTATTATTTCTTTGAATCAACACACCAGCACTGCCCTTAACACAGTGCTTGCCACAGAGTAAATATCCGCTAAAGAAATATATGTTGAACCAAACAGTTAAATTAATACTTCAAAGTAGGGAGCATCAGGTGATAGATTTGGGGGGTACTCAAAGAGCTCACTCTTTGTTACTTTCTGCAAAATTTGTAATGACTCAACTTCCCAATCAGGACAGCTGTGAAAATGGATTCGTGAACATGAATTGTTAGCCAGAAATACCGTAATGGAAAAATTTGAATATGTTTTTCAGAACTGTATACATAGCTTAAGTTTACTTCTATAAACCACGGGAAATAATGGCTCAAAATGTGTTCGTTGAAAAATGAAGTATGAGCAGGATCTGAGACAAGGTCCAAAAGTCAAATTTTAGGGACTATTTGTCAAGTTGGGGGTCCCAGGGTACAGAGAAGACGGCTGCAGTGTTCCCATGGCCACAAAGAGAGGGAAAGGACATAATCCAAACACAGAGACCAGACTTCTCACCGTCACTACCCAACGGCAAGGGACACAAACTTGGAGTAGGTCTGCTGACCATTTCCCAGGGATTAACTGCAGAATGCCCCTGCATCTGTCTGCCAGCACGCCACAGGAAGCCAGCCTTTGCAAACACCTGGCTAACAGTCATGCTTCCCTCTTACCCCTGGCGTTTTTGAGGGTAGTGGGAGGAGAAAGAGAACCAGAAGCAGCTATCTTTATTTTTAGATTGCTTCATCCCTGGCTAGCCCTGGGGTAATAACAAATAGCTACAAAGAGAAAAACTCAGAAAGTATTAAGGGCTTTGAAAATCAAATCCAAGAGAGAAGCTGTCTCTTCCTCTTCTCATCTGTGGAGATGGAGGCTGGGAGAAGGTAAGTAACTTGCCCAAGGTCGTGCACATGGTGGGTGGCAGAGCTGGTGTTTGAGCTCAGATCTTTCTGCCTCCGAAGTGTGTGCACTTACTCAATGTGAAGAGGATGACACGGAAAGCTTTCCAAAATAAATATTCCATTTAGAATTCAAAACCAATCTAATGGAGACATGGTGACAAAAATCTAGCAGCAAGATCGACTATGGACATTCTGCTTCAGCAAGGGCTTGGGCACTTAAACAGCAGGGAACAAAAACAACAGATTGGGGTACGGAGCTTGTGGCCGGGCCCTGAACAGATTGTTTAAAGAACCTTGTGAAAGGAAACTACTATCTATTTGTAGAGCACTGAAGGTGGAGAAGGGGATAAAACCAGTTTACGCAACATGAATACTTTGGAAATTGGAACTTTAAATTATTTGTAAAATCAGTTCAACCAGAACTGAGATGATACGTCTAGCAGAAGGAAAATGTTACTGGCCAGAAATATTCCTTTCTTGGTGATCATGACCTCTTGGAGTCAAAGAATTAATATAAAGAGGGCAAAAAACAGAAACACTATTTGTCAAGTTGTGAGTCCTAAGAAATATCTTGTCCTCTTAAGAGACACTAAAAAATACAAAAGAAGGCAATAATGCAACAACTTAAGCCCTGTTCAGAGGAGTAAACTTTGATAAAATTCTGTGTAGGTTAAAAAAAACTCTTTCTAAAACAAAGGAAGAATGAGAAACTGCCACAGGATGCAGAAAAATTGGGGACGTAACTAGGGACTCATGAGGCATAATAATTAAATACAACGTAATTCCCTACATTGGAGCCTAGAACAGAAAGAGGACATTAATGGAAAAACTGATGAAATGTCAGTAAAGTCTGGAACTTCACTATTAGTAATGTAGTAATGTCAGTTTCTTAGTTTTGACAAATGTGCCATTGTAATGTACAATGGGAGAAACTAGGTGAGGAGTATACAGGAACTCTCTGCACTATCTTTGCAACTTTTCTGTAAATCTAAAATGATTACAAAAAAATAAAAGGTTAATTTAAAATACCCTTCATAGCCCACTACAATATTTTTGCAATGTTCATCCAATTCAGTTTTCTCTTCCCCATCACCATAGTAACCTGCATCCTGTGACAAGTGGTGGGGTTACAAGAGAAGAGGAAGAGGCAAATGTGACTTTGGTTCCCAAGCAAAGGACTTTGTCCGTAAAGGGCTCTGCCAGCAAACTTGTCTTTGCATTGTCAGCACCTGTTCTGTCGGGATATACAACACATGGGATATACTCAATTAGTGTTTCTCGTCGCCTTGGCATTTAGGATGTTGCTTAATCCATAAGTGTTGTGTCTGGTTTCATGAATCTAAAATCATAAAAATACTCATAATACATAATTGTACACATTCCATAGGGAGAAAGAAGGCCAGACTTTCTAAGAATGACACTATAGAAAGGCCCTTCATGATAGATGTGGAGGTCTCAGGAGTTAGAAAACTATTATGGCACTTACCTTAGAGATCAAAGAGAAAAAAAATTACTGGCCAAATTCTAATTCTCTTCAAGAGAGAGGAGGAAAGGCACAAAAGCTTTCACTACATTGGATGTTGTCTTCTAAGAATTCTATTATTTAGCAACAACTAGTTACTTGTTAAATCCCCACTATATGCTAATCGGATTCATGTGTATCATGATGCCTTACACTTAAAGAATGATTAGAACTTTTTTGAAAAAGTACCTATAATAAACTACCCAACAGAGACAGTTTGGGGAATCATACACAGAAATGTATGTGATTCCCTAAAATGTGAAATGAAACAAAACTGTGATGCAAACTGAATTCAGCATAAACTGAGGGAAGTATGTGATCTCTATCATATAATAGACATCCAAATGGACTTTTTATTTTAAAAGTAGTGTGATACAGAATATTCTGTGGCTTCTTTTATAATATATCTGGGATACAGAGAGTGTATACTCTTCATCATTATATGTATATACACAGACATATATACATATATATATACACATATATATACACATATCTTACTATAAATCAATGAAGAAAATAATTTAAAAGACTAATTGCCCAATTCTTCACCTGCAAGCCAGAGAGTTAAGTCAATTGATTTAATATTGTCTTATCTGAAATATTAAGTAAAGAAAATAGTTTTCTTTAAAAGAAAGAAGGAAGGAAAACAAGAAGTAGAAAGAAAGAGAGGAAGAAAGAAAGAAAGAGGAAAGTGGCAAGGGAGGAAGAGAGGGAGGGAGGGAGGGAAGAACAGATCTATTAAAAACAGATACTATCATAGTTTTGCTTTAATGCACCCCAGAATTTCTTCTCCCCCTCAAAATGCTTAAAACAATGTTCCTTTTCCAGAAATACTGAGTTTGGGAAACACTCCCACAGTTGTATGATGCTTTCTAAGAGAAAGGGAAAATAATGGATTTGTTTATTCCTTGTTAGACAGTAACCATTCTATCGGTACCTCATTGGAAATGTTATCATAAGGAGAACTTTAGCAGGCAACATCTCATCCCCTCCCTTGTCTTGGGGTTTGTTATTATTTTTAGTCATAAGATGTTTTTGTTTTATTTAATTATGCATTTAATATACAATTCCTATAGTGAATACTTTCTTTCTTTTTTTCAGCATATTATGGAGGTACAAATGTTTAGGTTACGTATGTTGCCTTGCCCACCACCTCCTGAGTCAGAGCTTCAAGCGTGTCCAGCTCCCAGATGGTGCTCATAGCATTCATTATGTATGTATATATCCATCCCCTCCCCCCAATCTGCCCGACGCCCAGTAAATGTTATTACTATATGTGCACTTAGGTGTTGATCAGTTAATACTAATTTGCTAGTGAGTACATGCGATGATTATTTTTCCATTGTTGGGATACTTCACTTAGTAGAATGGGTTCCGGCTTTATCCAGGAAAATACAAGAGGTGCTATATCACCGTTGTTTTTTATGGCTGAGTAGTACTCCATGGTATATATATGTCACATTTTATTAATTCACTCATGGATTGATGGGCACGTGGGTTGTTTCCACATCTTGCAATTGTGAATTGTGCTGCTATAAACATTCGAGTGCAGGTGTCTTTTTTATAGAGTGTCTTTTGTTCTTTTGGGTAGATGCCCAGTAATGGGATTGATGGATCAAATGGTAGATCTACTTGTATCTATTTAAGGTATCTCCATAAAGATGTTGATTCTTAAGATCAGCAGGGTCTCTGCGGTGCTGTGCCGTGCCTACCACATTATTCTGGCCAAGAGCAACGTAGAGGCACAGTCTTTGCCTTCAAACCCTCACTCCACCCCCACCTTTATCACTAACTTTATTTTGAAGGGATTTTTTTAAAGTATAAATATAGTATTTACTTACCACAATGAGTCAAACAGAAGTTAATAGCATTCCCTTCCCTCCCTGCATCCTCCAGGTAGTCAATCCAATGTTAACAGGCCAGTGGATAGCATTCCACGTGGTTATCTATGCTCACTCAAGCATATACAACCATACATTCTCATAAATAGCTTTTGACACAGTGTTTTACAAAAATGGGATCATATCCATCACTCTACTCTGCAACTTGTTTTTTATTTGACAATTATATCATAAAGATCTCTCCAGGCCAATACATACAGATCTAACTTATTCTTTTTTTGCTCACAGCTCTGCAATATATCATGATCTAAACGTGTCACATTTTAATCAACCATCTCCTCTATTGGTGGGCTTTGTTTCTACTTTTGTTTTCCACTGCAACAATGTTACGATAAATATTTATATCCATCTATACATATTTATTTACTAGAAGCCTACATTTTTATATGACTAGATATGCATAGATGCTTTATTTCTAAGACAGATACCCCAAAATGAGATTATTGGCTCAAGGAAGCAACCCACTTTGCAATCCAGATGTAGAGGCAATTGCAGCTATGAACATCCATCTTTTCTTCTTTTAATATTTGGGACGCCTCGAGAGTCATATAGTAACATAAAAAGACAACGATCGTATCTGAAGTGAATTTATTGGCACAAAACACCCTCCACCTCACAGGACCAAAGTCCCCAGCTAAACTGGATGGAAAGACCTTTTCACAGGATTTCAAAACCAGAGTGAGATGGTAACTTCACTAGGCCCTTCCCATCCTGACCCACCTTCTGTCACCATGACAACCTCTTAGTAAAAAGGGGTCAGGGATCGGAAAAAAGGTTTCTAATAGTCTCTTAACAAGGGTACACTTCTCTTCCTTTGACATGCTAAGATTTACCCATCACCCATCCTTCTCCTCTGGAAGAATCAAGGTACCTAAATGTTTAAAAAGAACATTTTAAACAAGAACCTTCTCCCCCTCCTTTTGTGGGGGAGAAGGTCATTCTCTTAAACTAGAGCCCCCCTGAGAGATTCCCATTAATTCCTGTATGATTATTTACATCAACAGAAGCCTTCGCACAGAGATGGCTATGAAAACAAATCAGCCTCCTGAGGGCTTTCCAAGTGCCCAGCACAGAGAGGATTTTTTATCATTACAGCCCTGGTCAGAATCCGAGCTCAGCCACTTGCTGCTCAATGTCACAGAAACCACTTTGGGCTAGAACTCAGGAGACGTAGGTAACACTGAGCAAGTCCTACAAACTATCCGAGCTCTTATTCCTTGTCTGCAAAATAGGGCAAATACCGCTGCCTGCTCCCTTTACCTCTTGGTGGCTAATGAAATAACATGCTCTGAAGAATCGAAGCCAACTTAAAGATAGAGATTGAGAACACAGACTCTTGAGTCAAATCGACCTCAGACTGTGGCTTCACTGGTTACTACCTGGATAACCTGGGCAATCTTGATCATGCTACTTACCCTCTGAACTTCAGCTTCCCAAAATGGGACAATATATCATAGCGCCTCCCCACCCCCAGTCGTGTTTCGCTTTCTGCATTTTCAGTTACCCATGATCGACCAAGATCCAAAAATATTAAATAAAAAAATTCCAGAAATAAACAATTCATAAGTTTTAAATTGCATGTCATTCTGAATAGTGGGATAAAATCTCTTACCAGCCTTCTCAATCCCACCCAGGACATGCATTGTCCCTTTGTCCAGTGGATCCAAGCTGTGTCCACTACCCACCCATGAGTCACCTAGGAGCCAGTGTGGCCATCAGTAGACTTGGGGTATTGTAGTGTGTACCTTCAAGTTCCCCTTATTTTACTTAACAATGGCCCCAAAGCACAAGAGTAGTGATGTTGGCCTATTGTCATGATTGTTCTAATTTATTATTAGCTATTGTTAATCTCTTACTGTGCCTAATTTATCAATTAAACTTTATCCTAGATATGTATGTCTAGAAAAAACATAGTATATATAGGATTTGGTACTATCTGAGCTTTCAGGTACTGACTGAAGGTCTTGGAATGTATCTCCTGCAAATAAGGGGGGACTACTGTACCTGCTTTTGTGACCAACTGCAGAATGAGATGGGGTCATGCCTTCCAATGTGCTAGCACAATGCCTGGTACACAGTGAGACCTCAATAAATGAGAGCTATCATTTGTAAAGTACCACTTGAACGTGATAACTCCTTCAGGAAGCTCAAGATTTTTCTCACTCAAAGTTCACTTACGCTTTTTCTTCCATTCAGTAGCTGCATTTTGTCCTCTCCTGAGCCTTCTGTTCTTGCTAAGGCCCATTTGTTCTGTCTCTGCGAGATAAATGGGGGCCTCTGTGCTAGAATCGGGCTGTGAGAAAGGGTTGAGGACATGAGATCCCACTCGTGGTTTGATTGGAAGCCACGTTCTGAGGAGCCCAGGGCCAGCGTGAGAAACACATTCACTCCCCATGGCTGTGCAACCCAGAACAAACCAAGAGAGCAAAGAGCAGCAAGTAGGGCTGGATACAGGTAGAGAGTTTCCTTCAATCCACTTGGAGACAAAGTATGTGGGTTTGGGGAGGTTAAGGAATCAGGAGAATATATTCCCTTGCTTGGTTTTTCCATCAGTTGCCATGTCATCTTGCTTTCTACCCATTGCCCTAAGGCCAGGAAGTAGAGATTTTTTGTCCAAATCAGTCATCCCAGCACAAGAATGGGGCCAGACTGTATTTGGCTGAATTGGGGAAGGATCATTGTACACTAGCGAGGGGGTAAGGGACAGCTCTGGCCTTAGACCTTGCCTACGGAGATCATGGTCACCATCATTCTCATATAAGGGAGGCTGGGTGGCCCACGTAACGTGGTGACAGGCCAGAGGGCTGGGAGACAACTCCAGAGATACATCATGTCCAGAGTCTACAAACAGTAATAGTTATTATCCAATATTAAATTCTCCTTTTCTGCTTTGTAAACCCTTTCTCTAAACTCCAAGCCTCCAGTTAAGTCTGTTAAATACCATAACCTTGTTGCCATTGTGTTTTGAAAGGCTAAGGGCAGGGTTTGTGGTCATGCTTGAAGTGAAAAGAACGTTACACATGAATAAATATCACGAGCTGACAAAATTGGCCCATGTTGCTCTGAAGATGTCGTTCAGAGCAAAGTGAGATTGTGGGGGTTCCATGAAGTCTCCAAAATAGATCTTAGTGTGTCCCAGAAGTCACCTAGGGAGGAGACCATGCGTGGTCTGCCAGGAGTTGGCTCAGGATATTATCTTGAGGGTTTTAAACAGAAGGGTGACCCCCAAAGGCTAGAGAACTACAGGCCATCCAGGTTATGTCATAATTGTCATAATAGAGACCTCAGCTGCTTACCTGAGGTCCTATCGTTAGTACGTGGTGATCTGGGATTCAGACCCTGGGTCTGTAGGTCTCCAAAGACTAGGCTGCACAACACACAGACAATGTCTTGTCCAGCCCCTCTGTTGCCAGGGTTTCCTGCCAATCAAGCAGCCATATTTCCTGCCTTAAAACTTCAAGTAAGACTTGGGGAGGGGGTTGCAGTTATGAGCTCTTGATTACTTCCTGGTGTGACCGTCGAGGTGTCCTGAGCAGACAGTATGTAAATGCAGGGGTCGGGGTAGGGCACGGGATGCTCATTGTCCTGATGGCATAGAATATTATGCAGCAAGGGCAGCCGGGGCAAGAGGGGTTGGCTGGGGATGCTCCATAGAAAACAGTAATTCCCACCCCCCATGTAAAGATTGGAAATGACATGTAGAATTCATCTACCACTGCCATCCAATAGCATTTTCTCCAAGAAGGGACTTGTTCTATGTCTGGATAGCCACATGTGGCTATTGAGTGCTTGAAATGTGAATTCAAATAACCACATGTGGCCAGTAACCTATTGGCCAGCACAAGCATAGGCCATCCTTCTGCTGCTCAGCATGGCTTTGCCAAAACTGAGAGTCAGGGAGCTAGATCTCTACTCTCTTGGCTGCATTCATGAGAATTAGTATACTCTCTAGGATAGACTCCAAAGACACAATGCTTGGGGTTGAATCCTGGCTCTTCTACTTACTACCCATGTAGACGCTCTGTGCCTCAGTTTCCTCATCTGTAAAATGGAGATTAAAAACTATAACTACTTCCTTGGGTGGTTGTGAGGGTGAAATGAGTTAGGGGTTGAAAATTTGTAAGGATATAGTGTCCGGAATATAGTAAAAACTGAATAGATGTTTTACATGCATTAATTCAGTCAACATTTGAGTCTCTACTACTGGGCAGACTCTGTGCTCAGTTAAATGATAAGGAACAGAAATGGACAAGACATATTTCATTCCCTTAAGAAGCTTTTTAATCACTGCTTCACCTTTAGGATTTCTATTTATTCCACTTCCTCTGGTCCCACTGAGTCTAAATAATAGGCATTGACCAGCAATATCTAGCAGTGGGGAAGAGGCAACACCTGGAATGTTCTAGGTACTCACTACGTAGTTGCAATTTTTCTCCTTTTGAACAAGATTATATGATTTGCAAAGATAGAATGGACCAAAATTTGCTGCATTCTTGGCCTCTTGCATGCTGGACGCTTGGTCAGGATGAGCAGATGGTACATGATAGTTTGCTGTTCTGCTTCTCTTCCTCTGGTTATATTTCAGAAGCTGCATGAGATTTGGGGATGTGAGGGCCCTGGGGGTTGTAGCTACTCTACCAATCCAGAAGTCCAGCAAGGTGCTCACAGTCATCATTTGTCTTACCTAACCACATGACACATAATAGGTTTTTTGTTTTTCCCTAACATCCATTGATCATTCTTGGGAGGACCAAACCCATATTTTCCTTGAGGAACCATTTCTTCCTCATCCCAGTTCATGTTCTTTAGATGAGTGATTGTGACTCTAAGATTAGCGTGTGACTTTGGATCAACTAATCAGGGCATTGCACGCCCTTAGCCAAAGTGAATGAGCAAAAGTGACACTTGGCCCAAATAAGTCCAAAAATGCTCAAATGAAAACTTTAGGGGGACTCTTGGGAATAAATAATATTTCTTTCCAAAGGATTTAAACTGAAAGAATGTTGTCTGGAGTTGCCTGAGGATGTTACTAGAAAAGTCCTGCCCTGGAATAGGATCAACACAAAGCAAAGCAGAACTGAGAAAGGATGGCTGGAGGACTTGGCTGGAGCCCCGGGCCTGCCTGTGCCCAAAGCACTATCGCTGTACTTTTTATATGAGCCAAAATATTGCCGTACTTGCTTCAGCCGGTTGGAGTTGTGGTCTGTTTCTTGTAACCAAAGCAGGACATTCCCTCATCCAGTGCTGCTCAGATTGTACCCGGCGACTCTCTGTAAGGACCCGAGGGGCCCATATGACCTGCAGTGTCCTTCCCACAGTGGAGGCCTCTGGAGCCCTAATCATGAAAGACCAAATGGCAAAGCTGATCACGTGGTCATGGCAGCAATTTTAAGGATGTCCTGTGTGGGACTGACCCTAAGAAGGGATTCTAAAAAGAGCCTTGCTTATGTAATTTAAATGCTTAAAATAACCACAGATTGAGTCTGAGAATCCCACTGGAGCTCATGACTGCCTAACCTGGGATGGAGAGGTCAGAGATGCTCAGTGAATGAAAAATAGGCTAAGAACAAAATCATCTCTGATCCTCCAGCAGAGGATAAGAGCGGGTCATGACTGCAAACAGCAAATTAGGGACTGCATTTATTTAACGACTTCTCAGAAATACCTTTAGCGGCACAGGAGGAGAGCTGACCCATTTTTTTTTTAAGTATGGAATCAATAGACTAATAAAAGTAATTCTTAAAAATAGCTTTCTCTTCTTAAAATACATTTCCTATTGAACAGCAACCAGAAGGAAGTTTTTATTCAGGCCCTGACTCATTTTTCTATGGATGGAAACTGCAAGACTGAAGCCTTGGCTATTCTCAGGGATGCTGTGCCCAGGGGTTCCTGTTCTGGAGCAAATACTCCAGCCCAGGTTTCCCAGCTCCCCTTGGCGGGCGGGGTGGGGAAAGGGGAAAGGCCAGAAAGGGTACCAGACCATCACTTTGCCCACAGAGACGCATCTAGTGCTCACATCCTGTTTCCATCAAACTGAAACTGGAAAGTGAGAGCAAGAAGCAGGGTCAGGAGTGCTGAGAATGACAACTTAGAACAGGGAGGGGAAGTCCCCTGGGAAGAGTAGCTGCACAGATTATTCTGGAGCTGAGCAGAGGAGAGAGAGAGAAAGAGAGAGGAGAAACTGATCTTCAGAAAAATGCAAACCCTTCAGGATTGGATGTGATTTGACCTGCGTGGACACTGTCATTTTCTTGGGCTTGGATATTTCCTCATTCTAACTCTTTCAGAATGACACTGTCGGTTGGCAGGGGCAATATATGTAATCCTAACAATATTTGTACCCCCATAATATAATGAAATAAAAAAAAAGAATGACATTGTCCTTAAGATCCCATGTTGGCCCCCCCACCCTCCACCCGTAGGATTTTTTTCCCCCTACATATGTACAGGAAAATATCTTTCTTCTAGGTTCTGTCTAACACTTCCTGCACCAGTAGTGATTTGGGGTTGATGTCCCATACCCTCCATCCAGTGACATGGGAATAAAAATTCCCTAAGGAGCATTTCTTACAGTGGGGACACAGGTCATAGGCACCAACTTCCCCTAAGGCACCAGACAAAAATGCATATTCCACAAACCTATTACGTCAAAATCTCAGGGAATGGAGCCCAGAAATGTCCACGTTTAAAATTGCTCTCAAGTATCCCTTATGCACGTTAAAATTTGAAAACCATAGTCCAACGGTTACAGATAATGTTTTGAGTTGCCGTGGGCAGATGGCAAAGTAGAGAGTCCCATCAGCATGGGCCCGTGACCTCCAAGGGAAGTTGTGCTGTTCAGACTTGATTGCAGGGAGAAATAAAGAAGAAAGGACAGAAACATGGAATCCTGCGTTTTCCCTCCCATTTCATTGTCCAAGCAACAGGTACTGTTTTTCCCTTAGTTCATAAACAGAGACTCACCTTGAAAATCTCAGAAGCTCCAAGCTCTTTTGTAAATCTAACTCAGTCATTTTAATGAAACTTGTGATTGATGTTGTTTTATGGGGTTGGGAGTTTGGGCTGTCGTTCATGCCACCAGAGATGGTAGTGTGTTGTAAAAATTATTTTCTCATGGACCGAAATCTGCGTATTTGGTACTGGGACAGTGCAGCCATGCCTTTTGAGCCCTGAGATTAAATAATGCTCACAGGAGGGACAATATGAAGATGAAAAACTTGTTTCAATATTTCTTTAAGTGGAATTTGGAAAAGATGGAAAATGAAGAGTAGAAGCTGTCAATGAGATACTGAGTCAGATAATGATTGACAGATGCAAATTGAACCAGAGGCGCGTCTGTGGGGGGCAGACATGTGAAAGTGAAAGTTATCCAGGATGGTTTTGGGGTGGTACTGGGAGCAAAGGTAGTAATAACGACGATAAAACCCTTGAGATCAAACGGCTTTACTCAAGAGCCCTCCCTCGAAGGGAGAAGATTGAAAACCAAAACTAAAGAGGGAGTCCGGGTGATGTTCTTATTGGTAGTAGCTGTGTGCGTGAGGAGTATTGAGAAAACTGGTGATGATGATGATGATGAACTCTAACATTTACATTCCCTGAGCTTACTACTGAATCTTTGGAATGATTCTATGAAGTTAAGTACTGTAGCAAAGGAAACTCACATTCTTTTTTTTTTTTTTTTTTT
>VBSM01002035.1:21135655-21148770 GCA_008086735.1 Cheirogaleus medius | reverse complement strand
CCTCGGCCTCCCAGAGAGCTAGGATTACAGGCGTGAGCCACCGTGCCCGGCCGGAAACTCACATTCTGAAACATTAAGTAACTTGTCTAAGATACATGTATTGAACAGGTAGTATGGCCAGGATCTGAAGCCAGCTTCCTGTGGCAAAGAATTTGACTCTTAAATTTTTTAAAGATGACCTTTATAATGGCCAGAATTCAAACTGCAAGCTAGAAGAGATCTTAAGATCTCGTTTGTCTTGTCCTATAGTACACGGAGGTGTCTAAGCGCACAAGCCCAAATCAAGACTATAAGTTGAGCTGGGCATAGCAGGAGGTTGAGGTGGGAGGATCACTTGATCCTAGGAGTTTGAGGCCAGCCTGGGCAACATAGCAAGACCCTGTCTCTTAAAAAGTCAAGACCATGAGAAATATGAGAGAAAACATATAAAGCACTGCATTAGGGTTCTCCAGAGGAACAGAACCAATAGGAGATTATAGCTATAACTATCTATATCTATATAGAAAGAAAGAGAGAGAGAGAGATTTATTATAAGGAGTTATGGACACTGAGAAGTCCCAAGACCTGCAGTTAGCAAGCTGGAGCCCTGGTAGCACCGATGGTGTGACTTCCAATCCAAGGGCAGTAGAAGACCAATGTCTCGGCTTAAGCAGTCAGGCAGGAGAAGTTCCCTCCTACCCAACCTTTTTGTTCTATTTGGGTCTTCAATTGATAGGATGAGGTCCATGCACATTACAGAGGGCAATCTGCTTTCCTCAGTCTATCAATTCAAATGTTAATCTCATCCAAAAACACTCTCACAGACACACCCAGAATAATGTTTGACCAAATTTCTGGGCACCTTGTGTCCTAGTCAAGTTAACACATAAAATTTACCACCATAAGCACTTAGGGTCTGCATAAATTGAGCAAATGCTCCATAAATGAACATTGTGCATATCGTCACCTTTTTAATTATCATCAATATTTGCCATTATTGCATTACCATTATTCTCTAAATAATGGCAAACCTTAAAGATTACTTAGAGTTTGCTAAAACTAACAATAAAAATCCAAATTAAACATGGAATGATAACAGAGCCAGTTGTGAGTAGATCCACCTGCTCTGGGAAATTTCTACATGATTCAATGTTGGTCAGAGTGACAGAGTTGGGATCTGAACCCAGGCCTATCTGACTTGGATCTGGGCATAGCCTTCTTCCATGTGCCATTCTGCTCTTCACCCTTGAGCCTCTGCTCCCATGGTTCTTCCTGCCTAGGAAGCCCCTTCTCTTCTTCTTCTTCTTCTTCGCCTCTAGGAAAGATATTACCTTAAAATGTTTCTGGCACGATCATAGAGACATATTTCAACGTGGACAGAGATTCTTCCCAGATCACCCTCTTTGGTACAGTTTCCGTCTTTCAGATATTGGACTATGTAGCCCACGTTCAACTCCCCTTCTCTATTTCCTCATGCTGCTTCACGTACCAACTCTAGCTTGTCCTAGGTGATCTGTGACCTCCAAGGCATAGCTCTATCCTTGGACGTTCCAGAAGATATTGTCATTTTTCCTTTTATTGCCTCTATTCCCAACTAGACTGTGAGCTCCTTGGAAGCAGAAATCGTGGCCCATTTCACTTTGTACTCTCAGGATCTCGCACAGAAGCTGGTACATAAGAGGGGCTAAATGTGTGTGTATTAAACCAGTGAAAAAGTAATAGGACTCTAAAGTCAAGAGTCACTTAACAAGTCCCCATATACTTGCCATAAATGATTTGGCTTATCAGAGCCCCTGCTCCCAAAATCTAACTTAAAGGACAAGTGATGCTACTTCCCATTGTTAAAAACACTTCCATGTTTCCATTAGTTGAATCAAGACATATTTGAGGTCCTGGAATGCACTCTCAGGGCACACACCAGAACTCTTGGCTCACTGTACAATTTCACATGTAATTCTCGTCACTTAGTATACTCAGGCTTAAAAATTGGCACATGCTGAAAGGAATCTCTGGGGTAGGAGAAAATCCTGATTCCCTGTTATGTTCCAACAGGGACAGAAGGATTGCAGCTTCATTTCCTGCCAATTTTTAAATTATGAATATTTTGGTATGATTATAAGTAAGCAAGGCAAGCCTACCAGGGAATCAAATAATCCCACAACATGAAAACATAGATTATTGTTTTCCTTCCCTCTTCCTCTCAAGTTGATTTGTTTTGCCTTTGCAAAAGAAAATAAGGTCAGGTGGCAGGAAAATTACATTGAGAAATTTAAATCTACAAAATCATAGCAAGAGGAAATTTGTTCTCTTTTACGCAATCAAATCATTCAAATGTATAACTCTCCTTTTTTTTTTTGAATTATGAACATACTGTTTGACTAATTTAAGCCCTCCTTCAGGTTAAAAAAAAAAATCACCCTGCTTGACCTTCCAAATACCTCTCCAAGTTGGGTAATCTTTTTAGGAACTACCTCTTTGAAATATTCCTGGTAAACTACAGACAGTTTAAAAAGAATTCTTAATTCAGAACAATAATAGAGGTGAGCCCAGACTTCCTTTCAAGTTTCTGGAGTAAAATAAAAAAGCTTAGATTTTATGGCATATTTCTGTAGGAATCAGAAGCAGGGTTTTTGTTATGTTAATGAAACACACACTACTATTTGAGGGCTCACTATATTTTCCTTTCATAATAAAGCACTTTCGGAATCCAGACAGATTAGGTTAGGGCAAGACTACCTTTCCCATCACCATTTTATAAGCAAATCTTCCAACATCCAGCATATGTTAGTGAATTAATGAGAGCAATAAACAAAGAAACCAAGATTAGGGATGAACACACTCAATGGAAAACTTCATCTTACTCCAAAATTGTCTCTCTTTTTTTGTCATTTGAATGTCATTGCTAAATATAAGATGAGAGTGCTTTCTTGTATACTTCCCTTTATGTTTCAGTCTCGTTCACAGACTTTCTGACTCACCCCTATTCATGATCAAACACAAATTTCACAAAAGGTTTAATTGCATCTAGGCTTTAATAAATATTCTACTTGGGATCTGCAAATAAGACTATAGGAAGGTGGGGGAATCTTTTTGTCATGCAAATAACAAGCTAGGGGAAGCTCTTTCTGAAAGCTATTTAGCTGAGCCCTCAAAAAGCAATGTTTGAATGGCCTTTTCTTTCTTTTTTCTTCCAGGAATGTCAACCTCATTACAAGTCTGGTTATAACATCTTATTTTTGTGGTCCTTTGGCAAATAAATTCTTCCTGAGACGAATTTTGATGAAATATATAATGATAACTTCAGGTATTTTTATAAGCTATCTCAAATGAAGCTCTTTGTTCAAGGATGGAAGATTACGTTCTTGATAACAAAGTAGAATTTTTACAGAAGCTTTTCCAACAGGACCTGACCTCTCTGCAGTAGGCAAAGCTGGACATTATCTTTTCTTGTAGTTCTCCCACTCGGTGGGACACAAGTTCATGCATAATATAAATAAGAGCCCCCATTTCCTGAACATGTGCCAGATATTGTGCTAAGCATTTATTTATCTTTTTCTTTTTTTCTAGTGTGCAAAGAACTTAAATGTGCTAAGAATTTTAGATGCATTAACGTGATTCATCTTCACAAAAATCCTATATATTGTTGGTATTTTATTACCAACTTCAATGTTGAAGAACTGAGGATCAGAGAATCAATTATATTTTCCCAAGATCACGCAGCTGGTAAAGCCAGGATTTGAACCCAAGTCTGTCTGATTCCAAAGGTACAACCTGTATCCTTTATGCAATATTGGTTATTTTAGATTCTTCATTGAAGTGTCCTTTTTCTTTCTAGAAATGACTAACTGAACAAGAGGTACCTGGACATGGTTTACTCAGTGAGCTTTGTCTATAAAAAATTAAAAATCAGTATACAAAGCATGGCAATAACAAGGGTAATTATGGTTTCAAAAAGATCAGATATTTGATCTTGGGACCATATTGATAATTGTGGAATATAAAGATGATCATGGGGATGTCAGAAGTTTGCCTTTGTCACCTAGATGCCATTCAACCTGGGCAAATTTGGGGGAGGAAAAACAGACCCTAAAGAGTCTACAATTTCCTTTATATTTTTGAACTAGTTTTTCCTATGGGAGAGTAATTTTAAAGTCACATATTTGTATCATGAATTTGGGTACAATTTGAACACTCATGACTTTTCATCACCCAACTAGTAAAATGTCAACAAGGAACAGGAAGACTTAGTTGCCTACAATAATCCTGAATCCATAATTGAGCCACAGAATGAAGTTACTCCATGATGAAGTCATTTCCACTGTCCCTGCAGTCACCAGAGGGCATGCATATGTATGGATGGAAAAAAACAATTACTCCCTCTTATGTGATTACTCAACCTATTGCCTGAAGGCATCATCACACTCATAAGGGTTTCCCATTTCCACACATTTTCTGAAGTAATCAAATGGGTTGTGGCTACTGCATGTGGCAATACAAATGACTTGGTGACTCACAGAGCTCCCATTTTGTTGGGCAGTACAAATAATAATGAAAGGAAGGATAAGGCCTTGTGGTTTAGGTCTAACTTTTTGTAGCCTCTCCACTGTGAGTTGACTTTGAGTGCAGAATATTCTTTAAATATTTATTGCTTTTCCGAGGAGTTGGTTGAAATGGAGACTGATTTTCACTAGTCCAGGGAAAGTCTGTATATTGTTCTTTTTATGGCATAAAGTAATGCCCTGCAAGGAAAAGGTGGGGATGTATCTCCATGGCAGTTAATGTGCCCACTCAAAAACACTCCAAGTGTTCCCCTAAGAGTCCTGTTCAACTCTTCCAACCCAAATATCTGTCGTTGTTCTTCACTTAACTCTCTTCCTTATGCCATTTGCTTCTGAAAATATAAAAGTAGATAAGGATATCAGAGAGGGTGAAGGAGGTATTAAATCTATACTGAAAGAACACAACGCCCACTCCTTCCAAGACCTGTGTTATTCCTTACCGTAGGTCGCAGGTCCGTAGGTCATAGGTCGCAAGTTCTAGGTGGCCTTTTTCTGAAGGGACAAAAGATTTCTCACTGGCCTTAGGAAACTATATCCCACCCCTTTCTAAAAACTAGGGCTCAGCCTTGTTATCTGCCATAAAAGATAGTTATCAACAGTATCGCCATCTCCACTGGCATTTATCAGAAGTTTACTATGGACTACACTTTGTTCTAAGCACACATATACATTATTAGCTTATTATCTTTTTCAAAGATATTGTCGAGAACAGTGCCAAAATTCCAAATAAATACAACTGATGGAGAGAAACCCACCCTTGAGGAACAAGTACAGGGGCTGTCCAGGTTCATGGTTGCAGAACAATCAGGAGTCCAAGAGGCTGAGCCACTTGGTGAAAAGTGGTAGGTTAGGTCACGATCTTGCAGGGAGAATGACCGAGTTCAAATCGCATGTTGAAATATGATCCCTAGTGTTGGAGGTGGGCCCTAGTGGGTCTTGTTTGGGTCATGGGGGCAGATCCCTCATGATGGCTTGGTGCCATTCTGTTGAAAAGCGCCTTGCACCTCCCTCCCCTCTCTCTCTTGCTCCCTTCCTCTCATCATGCGACATGACACCTGGTCCCCTTTGCCTTCTGCCACGAGTAAAAGCTTCCTGAGGTTTTCACCAGGAGCAGATGCTGGCATCATGCTTCTCAGACAGCCTGTAGAACTATGAGCCAAGTACACCTCTTTCCTCTGTAAATTACCCAGCCTCAGATATTCCTTTATAGAAAAGCAAACGGACTAAGACAGAGAATGGTGATAAAGTTCAGAACACATTATCCCAAAATATAGCACCTTGGGATCTGAGAAAACAGTGGAAGCAGGAAGGTCACTATCACCTTCCCATACCCTTCTTCTCTAAAGCAAGCCATAAAACCTAGAAGGAATTCTCTGAACTTCCTCTAAAGCAAGTCACAAAGACCCTCATGTGAGAGGGCCCTCCTATACCAGAGGAAAAGAATGTCTTTATCTTTGAAGACACGGGGACACGGAGAAGAAACTGAACAAAAAGGCTTTCCTAAGTTCTTCCCAGTTTACCACCATTAGATCATACCCCCTTTGTCCACTTATTATACTTTCCATGACTGTCAGTCTTCATCAAACCTCAGCATACAAATTCACAGGTTTCCCTGTTTCTTTGTGTCTTAATTTCTGTAGGCTCCCATGTCATGTAAAATTTATATTAAATAAATTTGCATGACTTCCTCTTATTCCTCTGTTTTTAATTATAGGGCCTCAACCATAAACCTAATGATAGAAAAGGAAAAAAAAATCCCTTCCTTTCTAGCAAAGGTAAGCTCCTGGCTCTCTGCCAACTGGGTTTTAACCTTCTTCAAATCCCCTCTCCAAGAAGAGGGAATGTTTGCCTGGTGTGGTGGTATGCACATCTTGTCCCAGCTACTCGGAGGGTGGAGGCAGGAGGATCACTTGAGCCCAAGAGTTTGAGTCCACCTTAGGCAACATAGCAAGACTCCTATCTCTAATAAATAAATAAATAAGAAGGAATATTAATCAGATTTATCAGGTAAAGTATATGCCAGTTGAGACATGGTTACTAGTGGGTAGGTCTCTGCGCATTAAGGAAGTGTATCACCCATGGATACCTCTCTTCCACGTGACTGGGGTGAACGGATTCAAGACCTGCAACCTTGGGGCAGGCTCTTCTCTCTCTCTCTTTTTGGAGGCATGCCTAATTGTACTAATTGATGTTTCAGTTTCCTGTACCCCGTAACTGACCAGAGGATGATAACATAACAAGATGTGAATTCTGGCTTATGGGGGTAGACAATCTGTTTAGATATAAAGCCGAAAATACATGGCTCACTCTAGCATCATCAGAGTTCTATGTTGAGGGAGACTTGAGCCCTGTCCCAGCTATCATCATAATGGCATTATGATTTGCATATGCAATTATTCTTTATATATCAATATCTCTCTCAAGACTCACATGGGATAAAGACAATGAAAGTATAGAGTGTGTACATTCACAAGTGCCCGGTTAGGATATACCAAACTCCATCATGATGCAACACCAAGTCTTATAGAAGTTCCTTGTTTCTCATGGTAGATCATTAGGTACATGTTATGAGTGAAATATAACAGCATGTCAGCATCTCCTTAAATATTATTTTGGAACCAGACTGTGGCAGAAAGTTCTTATTGATGATAGAAACAAGAGAAGAGTAATGGAGTTCTTATGGATAATGGGCTGGAGTATAAGATTCTGATATGGAAGAAGAGTCAGTAGCAACCTAAGAATGAAGGATGAAGAAGAACACTCCTTTGAGCAGAGCCCAGGCCTTGATCTACAAACTTCCCTTTTATTAGTTTAGTTGGGCATGGAGGTGACCAGAGTTGGTTTAGAGCATTTCCCCCAAATGTGTCTACCCCTGTTAACCCCTAACCCAGATGATGGTATCTACTCTTTGATCAGAACCCACCCTTACATTTTTGCTTACTTTCCTTTATTCATTATGTCTCTCTCAATCTCTTTTTCCTACTCACTTTCTTCCTCTGAAAGACTGGGTGAGACTCATATGTTTTAGGGCGGCCTAAATGAAGGAACCCTCCACATTCAATTACTTAAAATTGAAAACACCTTTCTTTGTTAATATGAAAATACCCTGATTTCAGTCATTTCTATTTACAATGTGCAGAAAGCCCTTCCAGTTGAAAGCCACTAGAGTTTGTGGAAATAATTAACTCTAACCCAGACAGTCAACTCAGAGAATTCTCTTGAGAAGGTGAAGATATAATGTTAGCAGCATTTATCAAGGCAAATCTAATTGGAGAATTGGGCTAATTAGACAAATTATCTACCTAATATCTTATCATGTGAAAACAGCTATTTGGGTACTTTCCCCCCTTCGATTTGCTGGCATGTGAATTTATTCTAGAGTCAATGCAAAATGACAAAACCCTCCATCTTGTCCATGTACCAACACAAGGTGTATTTTAATCCATACCACACCTAGCTCCTACTTCTGTTAAAAGAAATTGTGCATGCAAGAAACATGATTACTATAGCACCTCTTGTATTTTCCTGGATAGAGCTGGAACCCATTCTACTAAGTGAAGTATCTCAAGAATGGAAAAACAAGCACCACATGTACTCACCAGCAAATTGGTATTCACGGATCAACACCTAAGTGGACATATAGGAATAACATTTATCGGGTGTCGGGCGGGTGGGAGGGGGGAGGAGGGGATGGGTCTATACAAACATAATGAGTGAGATGTGCAACGTTTGGGGGATGGTCATGCTTGAAGCTCTGACTTGAGGGGGGAGGGGGGCATGGGCAATATCCGTAACCTTAATATTTGTACCCCCATAATATGCTGAAATAAAAAAAAGAAAAAAAAAGGAAACATGATTACCCTTGTGAATAGTTGGTTTCCAGAATTCAAGTTAAATATGCATTGTAAAATGTGTTGTTCCATTTTTCTTTTTCATCTTCTTAAGTAAATGAGGGTGGCTTTCCAAGACCAATTCTTGCAAGTAATATTATTTATCGTTCCAAAACATGTTTTGTTGCCTGAAGTGAAAGAAGATGTTTTTGCGTGGCTTGATTTTTTATTATTTTTAGACTGTGATTATCTTTTAATTCCATCCTAACCCACTTCATTTTGCTTTAGCAAGTATCATTAAATGATGAAGAGCAATGATGAAAAGTAGTCTTCTCAAACAAATAGACCATTGTCTAAGACCCTGATGATACTATGCAAAACAAAACAGGGATCAATTACATAAAAAAGCAAATCTTCTATTATTCAGATCTATTTCTGATTTCGTAATGTTTTCCTTCCAATTATTTTGTGTCTAATTTCTAGTCCTCTCATTTATTACAAGTCCCTCTCTCTTCATTTGAAAAAAATTAAAAATTATTTTAAATATGTCATCTAAATTTTTTCTCATTCTAAGGGAAGTGAGTACTACTATCCCCCATTTTACAGATGGGGACAGTGAGTCATTAAATAATTTGCTCAGGATAGCTCTGCCATTAAGTGGCAGAGGCAGAACTGCGTGGGTTGAGAGCCCAGACATTTAACTTGACCTAAGGCACATCATAAGTTTCAAATTAATCCATTTTTGGAGCTTGTGAGCTATTCTTATAATTTAAAAAAATTAATTATTGATTGGATAAGATTACAGCTAGATAATATAAAATTTATTGAGATTTTTATGAAATATTTAAGTTGGCTAAACTATCTTCTAGTAATAAACCCACAAAAACATCAAAATGGACATCAAATTCAGTTATATTTGATTGAAATGTTTTGTGAGTGACATAAAAAAGTGATTGTTTTTCACTAATGTGTCTATTAATTGCCAATGAATCAGATATTTCCTTATGCTTGTGGCCTTTGACACAATCATGGCAAACACTTCAGAGGAGAATAGAGATCATCGAGGTTTAGATTAGAAAACCCTGGTTTAGTGTCTCAGTCGTTTCTGTTTTCTCTAGACTTTGCTTTTTGTGGGTGGGTTTACAAAATTCAATGTTATAACTTCTAGTTTCATGGTACAGTCTCCAGATGGCTGACTAAAATTTATTCCATCACCTTGAGGTTATCCAAGTTTCCTACAAAGCAGAAGTAGATGTGGGGTAAACATGCAAGCACCCAAAATAGCTTGTTTGAGGATATAAATCCTTAGGTATATTGTAATGTATGGTGGAATCGTACTTTTTAAAATAAAAACACAGATATCATCAAGAGATAAAGAAAAGTTAATAGCTTCTGGATGTACTCTGTGGTTTTTTTCCTTTACTGTTCATCAAAACGTACATTAGGGAAGCCACAACTCCTAGTTCAAATGTGTAAAGTTCTGTTTGGCCTATCTTATCTTCAACACTACAAATAGTTTTAATATCTCCAAGGGCATTGAATTGACTTTCAGCTAAGGTAAGCAATGTCTTTGAAAGGGTCAGTTATAGATTGAACTCCTTGTTCTACTATTTCCCCCCTTCTCACTACTGTACTTGACTAGTCAAAAAAATAAAAAAAGGATGTATATTTAAAAAGACAGCAATAAACACCATTTGAATAAAGTGTAGAAGTATTTCTGGTAAAATCTGCTTAAGCCTTTTTGATTGAATATTCTTGGGGGGGGTAATTGAGAAGATTGTTAGATTTTTCTAAGCAATGTTATATTTAATACCCAAATCATAGGTTTATATGATTAACAAAAGGTAGATATTTTCTATATTAATGACTGATTGCAAAAAAAAAAACCTAAAGGAATTTGTACAAATTAAAAACTTTATTATAGTAATTGGGAAATTCCAAATGGCTCTGCAGAGGGAATTCATGGTCATTCTGCCACCAACATCTGATGTGATAATATTTAAATGTCTAAAGTTGCTTAAGAGGCTGGGCACAGTGGCTCATGCCAGTAATCCTAGCACTCTGGGAGGCTGAGGCGGGAGGATGGCTTGAGCTCAGGAGTTCGAGACCAGCCTGAGCAAGAGCGGGACCCCATCTCTACTATAAAATAGAAAAAAAAAATTAGCCAGGCATGGTGGTGTGCACCTGTAGTCCCAGCTACTTGGGAGGCTGAGGCAGGAGGATGGCTTGAGCTCAGGAGATTCAGGTTGCTGTGAGCTAGGCCGACACCACTGCCCTCTAGTCCAGGCAACAGAGTGAGACTCTGTTTCAAAAATAAATAAAATAAAATGAAAAATAAAGTTGCTTAAGGAAGAAATATTTAATCACTAAGTGTCCTTTGGCCTTCAACAGCACCCCCTCCCCAAATGGCCACATACTTTCTAGCTAACTTAATTCATTTCTTTGTACCCTAAACAGAGTCCCTTCATTTACCTAAATGGATTACAATTCTAGCTCTTTCTTTCCTCCTCCCCTCATCCTTACCTACCCAAACCCTATCTCCTTAACAGTCTTTAACTTTCCTTGATCCCTTGCCCTATCACTATGGCTTTGCAAACCACTTTTTCCACGTTCAATAACTTCCCTTTTCACCACCCATTTATATGGTTTCTTTCTTTACGGTTTAACTCTCTTTGGGAAGTATATGATTCCCTTCACTCCAAGTTGCTTCATTCATGCAAGGTTTTTGCATTTTAATAACCTGGATTTGTTGATATATTGCCTTGAAATAAGTGCTGTCAATCCTTTTCACATGTTTATGTTGTATCTCCCAAAGGAGATTATGGATTCTTTAAAAGAATGTCTTCTAAAAATTCCATCTACCTGAAGCACCTAAGACAGTGTTCGTGTCATAAAAAGTTGCTAGGTAAAGGCTGTTGATTGATTGGACCATTGTATTTTCTGTTCCAGGAAAACCAGCACAACATGATTTGCACATCTTTTGCTTCCTTACAAAAATTAAAAAGTGAGGACTACCAACGAGTAGCAATTCTCACATCATTCAGCTTTTTACTTTAAATTTATACAGAATGCACGATAGCCACAGAAGTGGTGTTTTTGAGGTGAGTATGGTGGTAAAGTCAAATATAAGCCATCCAAGTACTTAACTCAAAAAATCAAGCAGAACCGTTGGCGTTAATGTGAAACTAGATGTTGTTTTGAGTCCATTTGGAAGTCTCAAACAGGCAATCCAGAAACCTTCACTGTACTATTGAAGCCTACTGTAAAACTCATGGCAAATTGAACAATACATAAAGACAAACATGATGTAAACTTTAAACTCACGCTACACTATTACAATCATTCCCACAAGTATCTACAGATAATGAGAGAATTAGAAAATACATGAATATAGGAGATGGGGTGGAAGGGGGAAGGTAGAGAAGTCTCTGGATAACCTAAGGTCCGAAGGTGGCCTGTGCCGGTTTGTTTTCAATCCATCTGCCCGTCGCTGATTAGATTCAGCACGCTGGCCAGCTCCCCTGTCCGTCGGGTGTATTGGCCTAAGGAGCAGGGGGAAGGCAGGCACCATCTGCTGCTTTGTATTAATAGTTTACCCGAAAAGCAGGGGTGAAGACAGTGCGACAGGGTCTATGCATTAGATGCCGCTGAATTCTTGGGGTGTCTTTGTCTGATCTCGGGGTCCTCACTCCTCCACCCAGATCCTTCAGCGAGCCACAATGGAGTGAGAGTGGAGCAACCAGAAACCCTTCTATTTCTCTGTAGGCTCGCCGCAGCAGAAAGTAATCCCAGTTCTTGGGAACTGAAGGAGATTCATCATAGCTTTTGGGGGGTAGGCAAGGGAGGGGGTTCAACTTAAATGGGTGAGCCGCATGGTCGAGACACCAATCCACTCGAAACCTGATTCACCTTTATTTTAATTAGAGTAGGAGCAGGTGGAGTAAGTTGCAGGAATCAGAGTTTACACAGGTGGGACGAACACGCTGCCCAGCCCCCACCGCCCCCACGTCCCAGGTGTAAAGAAGCCCGAGGATCCGATATGGACCCTTTCTTTTCCGCATGGGATCTCGCGGACTTCCTCTTAAGTGAGACTCCTTGATTTAGCGTTTCCAAACAGACAGCCCGCTCTCGGCTGGCAGGAAGTCATCGCTGGGTTACTTCTCCCTCCCCCAAGAACTTTTTGTCCGCGAGAGGGGCAGAGGATTACAGACAAGGAGAGCTGGGGATCAAGGAGGAAATTATCCACAAAGGGGAGGGGGCGAGGAGGGCCGCAAGGCATTAAGGCCAGAAGTACTGAGGCTCTGAGGCTTTGGGGACGCTTGGCGCTCTCCCCCGCTCCAGCCCTCTGCAGCAGCCCTTTACGCCGCGGACACGGGAGAGTTAAGCCAATAAACACGTAAGCGCCGCTCCCTCCCCAATCGGCAAGATGCCTCTTCGGCTCTTGGCTGCATCGACAGCTTGCAACACTCGGCATCTTTTCTGGAGGCGCCTCCTTCAGCGGCTGCAGATGGCATCCGGCTGCGGGCTCGGGGCTCGCAATTGATTCTCCCCCTTGCCCACCTCGGGGCCGCGGACGCACCTCCCTTCCCCTCCTCCCCTCGCGCTCCTGGTCTGAGCCCAGCTGGGATCGCCGGGCAGAGGAAGCAGTCGCGGCGGCCGAGGCTGAGCAGCAGCAGCAGCAGCAGCGCTCGCTCCCTGACCCGGGGAGAAGCGCCCACCCGGGAGAACTGACCCTCGGCTGCCTCCT
>VBSM01002035.1:21073108-21135555 GCA_008086735.1 Cheirogaleus medius | reverse complement strand
TCTCCGGCCAGAGCAACTAGGCGTGGGGCTTACTGCTGGCCCAGCGGCAGTGTCGTGGCGGGGGTGGGGGGACCAGGAAAGCAGTCAGGAACCCCAGCTGGAGTGAGTTAGTGAAGAACATTCTATTCTGTCTCTCAAATGACTCTGCCGCACTTGAGTTAACCAAAAAGCCAATCAAGCCCCCAGAGGGGTGAGAAGCCAGCCCCAGCCCCATCAAGTTTCTTAAAATAGTGAATTTCTCCGTTGCTGCCGTTTAAGACTGGATTCTATGTTGCTGTAGTAGAGTGTTAGTTTTTCCGTAATTATCCACCCTTATCTTGAGTGAGCACAGATTTCTCTGTTTGTTTTGCGTATATATGTACACGCACCACCCAGCACTGGTGATTTATTTCAGCTGTCACAAGCTGGGATATTAGTTTTATTTAAAGATAAAACTCATTTCCTGGGCAAGAGACAGCAGGCGGGCCACACCCCGCCTCCCACCCCCATCCCTATCTGTTGCCCCTTGCTTTTTCAGTCTGTATTTTGCACTATAGTAGAGCAAAAGTATCCTCGGAGCAGTAAAAGTTTTTTGGATAATGTTTTAAGGTCGGGTGTTAGGTCCATGGGACCTGATCTTTCACATTGCAGCTTGGAATTATTGTGGTCATTGTCTCTCTATAGCTTGGGAAATTCCATCTCCCAAGTTTATCCTGTTAATAGCACCAACCAAAGATGTCCTATTCCTTTGGCAATGAAAGCTGTTGTGACTTAAAGAAAGAAAGAAAAAAAGCTCCCACTTACCAGCCAGAGGCTCTAGAGCTCTGTCTTTAGGCTTCAGTCCAGCACTAGTATAGAGAAAGAAATCCCACAGAGACCCAGTTCTTCTAAAGAGAACATTCAGCCACCTGAGAGAGATGATCGTGATTGTTCTGATTTGATTCTATGTTTTAACTGAATCCATTCAAAGCTGTGGTTTTGAGGGGCAAGCTGGTTCTGTTTTTACACATGACCTCAACATCAGAGAGACTCTGAAACAGATTGATAACACTGGCATTTGGCCAAACTATTTTTAGTTATTGCAGCAATAACTATTCCTAAATACATATCCCAACAAAGCTACCCCAGGGCTGTTTGCTATACCAGGAAGCTGAGTATCTATCTCCTTATTCCAAAAAATAGTAATAGCTTTTCCATTGTTATATCTTTAAGTTTTTCATGCCTTTCTGGAAGAGAGTGTTTTGCTCTTCTGCAAGTAGGAAGCTTGGAACTCTGATTTTTTTTTAATTGAGCAATCATTGAAAGTAATTAAAAAGTTTAATGCATAATCATTGTGGCAAAATTTAAAGCCAACTAAAAAGGTTGATGAAACTAAGCTTAGCCTAGGAGAAAGATAAATCAGTTGTAAACTAAACATGAGTTTGTAGTAGAATAGAAATGGATGAAGTAGGAAAAAAAAGACAAAAAATGATGAGAAAGGGATAGTGTGACACGGAGGAGAGGGGACTGTCTGGGAAAAGGAATGCCGAATTGGAGAAAAGGAGATCATATTATAGAGAATGTAATGTACTTTATGAAACCAAATAGTCTATATCGTAATACTGGCTACCATTTCTCAAGTACCTACTACGTGCAAGGCACTTCTAAGTCATTTTTTTGAAAAACAGGTTTGATTTTTTTTTAAAAATAGTTTTGATTTTTTAAAACAGTTTTAGATTCACTGAAAAATCGAATAAATAGCACACACAATTCCCATATACTCCCACACTGGGTCCCCTGTGTTATTATGTTACAGTAGTATGATACATTTGTTATAATTAAAGAACCAATATTGATATGTTGGTATTAACTAAAGTCTGTAGTTTATTCAGGTATCCTTAGTTTTTACTAAAATTCCTTTTTCTATTCTTAGGTCCTTTTTAATTCTCTTGATAAGTCTGATAATGTGCAAATTGCTGTCCTCATTTTCAGAAGAGAAAACTGAGGTTCAGAGAGGTTTTGTAATTTGCCTAAAGCACTATGTCAATAGGTAAAAGAGTAGGAATTGGGGCGTTGCAACATTCTGATTTCAAACCCTATATTTTTAATTTGAGACACTGGCCAGCAATATTCTAGTATAAAAAGCGAACCCTGGCATCCCGACACCACTTTACCCAAGGGTTGTGTTCTGGGTGCTTCTTTATCCACAGTTATTACTATTTGAGTTGAGAGAGGGCCCCCCCCACTCTTCCTCTGGACACCTGTCAAATATAGCCACCAGGGGCTCTTAGGTAGTGACTTGATGAAGAAGATGAAGGAGAGAGATGGGCTGGGAGTTGGGGAATCTGAACACCAGACTGTGTCAGCCTTTCTCTGTGGTTCGAGCTGAAAGAAAAAAAATATTTTAGCTCAAAAGAACAACTGGGAAGGAGGATGGGGAGAAGTCACCATTGTTCAGACAATTTTGATAGTTAATTACTTTGGTTTCACTTTTACTGGTAAAAAGAGTACATTTCAATACCTTCCCAATTAAAAGAGGGGCTTTAAACAGACTACTTGAAAAAAAAAAATCTTAACATTTATAGGCATATTTTGCTTGCATTACTGTGAATCTAAATATAACATGGTGGTAATGATGATTTAGGACCAAAACAGAAATCTCCCCACCAGACTGTAACAATGTATGTTTCAGCAGCTCATAAGTGACAATTTGGAAAACAGTTCTTTGCTTTTTCGTTCTTTTGTCAGAATGGTACAGTGAATACCTAGAAGTTGGCATGGCAAAGCTACACCATATGTTTCTAAATTATGTAGTAACGGTGATGGGTGGCTACCTCATGTGAACTAGCTACTTCTAGCTAGTTCACTTAGGGGATATAAAAGCAGGCACTGTAAACAATTGTGTGTAATATTTAGATTGACATGACCAATTCTTTTCATTGGATAGGAATTATTCATAGTGCCTGGATTACAAATAGTCTAAAAGGAGTATTATGTGTACACATGTAGGCGTGTATACATGTGTGTCTATATGTATATGATGAAGGAAAGGAGCAATCCTAAAACTGTGCCTGCTCTATGGCAACTCCTGTTTCATTCAAGAGGACTTTATGACCACATCAAATGTGTTGTAAATTCAAGCTACTCACTTCCGTGTGATTCAGCTTGTAACTTTCCATGAAATTATGGCTAATGTTGAGTCACTGTTAGCGATGGAAATTCCTTCTTTATTCATTTACTTCTTTAATCTTGTTTAGGAAAGACTCAAAAACCATACCATTCATAAGATTTAAGACTCAGTGCTAGTTGACTACACATGTGTGTGTATGTGTGTGAGAGAATTTTAAATCAATAATAGTGATTCATCTATTCACATATGCTTGGAGGCAATTGGTTTGCTCCACTATTCAAAATTCTTAAGGCTTGCTTTGTTAATACAACATATGATTTGTATTCTAAAAAAATAAAATGTTCTAACCTTTTGAGAGAATTAAGTGACTGTTTGAACCAGGTTTTCTTGAAACAGAATTATATGTTTCTGTCTCCATCGGGGGAAGAACTGAATTATTTAAATATGCCTTTTGGCATTTCTCCCCCAGTTTCCTTGGTGCAGTGGGAAGGAACTGTTAGGCACTGATACTAGCAGACACTTTCAGAAGACACAGGATACCAAAACAGTAATGAGAGGTTCTTGCCTCATTACACACTTGGAATAACCTTATGCTTCCCTAAGACTGGACTGAAGGACAAAGGAAATCTTCAATTCCTGAAGAATCATACTGTGTAAGATGATAAAAGTCAAATGAGTTAGAGATCTTTCCCTTGCAAAAGCAAATTTAATACACAGGCCATTGAAATATTACCAGTATTTGTGATTCGGGGCCAGGTGTCTATAAAACTTGAGCTGAAATGATAACAGTTCTAACTTAGAACTAGATTTTAAATAAATGACCTGTTACCTCATTGCACCAAGCTGTCTGCTAGCCTTTGTAGAAGAACCAAAAGGTATCTGTGAGATATGGTTCCTGAACTGGGGAAACTTCTATTCTAGTTTGGAAGATAACATACATAACATACATACATGCCAAATAAGTTCAATAAGAAAGTTTTAATTATAAGATGCTGATTACGGGGACTAAAGTAGGGAAGGGATAGAGGAAGTACACATGCACAAACAGGTTTGGATTTAACAGTAGGGAAAATCTTCATAGAGAAAGTAGACTAGAGTTAGATCTTTAAAAATTAGTATGCTTTTGGTAAATATAGGAAAAATAGGTATTCCAGTCTGGAGAAGAGCATGAGGTAGCCGAAATGTGGAAAAGAGTCATTGTTTGATACCATCAGTCAGACTCTTTTGGTTGCCAGTAACAGAAACCCAAGTGCAGTGTCTAAATCAAAAAAGAGAGTGTGAGACTTATTGGTGTATGTAACTGAAAATTCTTGTGCACATGTGATTGCAGGCATGGCTGGATCTAGGAGCTCAAATGACTTCCACAACAGAATGAAAAAAGCTAACTGTTAAGGGAAAGAACACACAGGTTGAGTATCCCTAATATGAAAATCCAAAATCTGAAATGCTCTAAAATTTCAAACTTTAATTATGAGATGATGCTCAAAGGAAATGCTCATTGGAGCACTTTGGATTTTTGCATTACAGATGCTCAGCAGGTAAGTATAATGCAAATATTCCGACATCCAAAAAAACCGAAAATCGAAAACACTCCTGATCCCAAACATTTCGAATAACAGAAATTCAACCTGTATATTGAAACCTGTGTTTGAGCTCTAGCACTATCACTAATGATCTACTGATTGTAGGCAAGTCATTCTCTATCTCTGGAGTAATTTCTTAATCTGTCATGTGGAGAGGAGGAGGATGAAGCTTCAGATGATTTCTAATGACCCCTCAAGATATAATAGTTGACAGCTCTTTCTAGGTTATTAAGTTATTCATTATGAAGACTTATAAGTTTATTCAAACTTGTATGCAGTATGTTTTTACATTACAAAATGAGGCAGTGTCTTCAAAGAATCTAAGCTGGTTAGAGATGAAGTTAGAGTTCATTAGTCTAACTACTTAAATTTTCAGACGAGGAGCTGAAATCTCAAAAGGTTATAAGACTACGGGCTACATGGGGTATTGTAAACTCTGGCCTAAAGGCTGAAACTGATCCACAAATGTATTTTGTCTACAAAGCATTTTTCAAATTGTGAATTAGTTCTCGACATTTAAAACTATCAAAATATTTCACATAAAAATCTGGATTTCTGGCTTCTCTTACAATTAAAGATGTGGCAACACTGGGCCTGAGTTTTCATGAATTTGCAAAAAGTAATAGAAATAAGAGTACCCCGCCATCACTTAAATTATGAAATGTTAATCACTTTTAACTAAATTATACTTGTTCCAAGAGAGGCAGCATAGACATCTCCATGGTAAGACACCAGCTATCTGGTTCTTAACAACATCTCTTCTTACCATTGCTTGACAAATATAAATTATCTGACCCTGGTCCCTGGAATTTGGAACTCTAAGTTCCCTATTTCTGGCAACTGTAGTGGTTTCCTTCTTAGGATTAGATTTATGGTTTCTGCAGAATTGAAGGGCCGATGATCAGAATTATTATTTTTTCATTTGTCAGTCTAATCATGCAAAATAATTACTCCTCTGTTCTTAACAGGTAAGGAGAAGGGATGAATTCAGCCAATGGTTTGAGCCTGGTTGTTGCTATTGATATCTTGAAGGACAGTAAAGCACAGTGGTTAGGAGTATTTAAGAAACAATGGTGATTTAGCACCTCTTGTATTTTCCTGGATAGAGCTGGAACCCATTCTACTAAGTGAAGTATCCCAAGAATGGAAAAACAAGCACCACATGTACCCACCAGCAAACTGGTATTAACGGATCAACACCTAATTGGACATACAGGAATAACATTTATCGGGTGTTAGGCGGGTGGGAGGGGGGAGGAGGGGATGGGTATATACAAACACAATGAGTGAGATGTGCAACATTTGGGGGATGGTCATGCTTGAAGCTCTGACTCGGGGGAGGGGGGCAAGGGCAATATACGTAACCTTAGCATTTGTACCCCCATAATATGCTGAAATAAAAAAGAAAAGAGAAAAAAGAGTATAGATGCTGAAATTAGAATGCCAGAGTTTGCTTCCTGGCTGTACTCCTAACTGGCTCTGTGATCTTGGGCAATTTGCTTAACCTCTCTGAGGCTCACCAAACTCACCAATGAAATAGGGATAGTGGTGGTACCTCAACCACTGGATTCTTGTGAAAATTAATTGAGATAATACAGTAAAGATCTTGGAACAAAGCATGGCATTTGGTATGTGCAATCGAAACGTTAGCTCTTGTTGTTGTTAAGCTGATATGTGCAGTGTCGTGTCATTTTTATCTGTGAAAGGGTTGAGCAACTTAATACACATGAAGTACTGGCTATCACAAGCCTTATATTCATGATTGTTGTCACCATCATCATCACCAAAAGCAGACCCAGAAGGCAGGTGGTTATGATTAGAGTAGTATCTATAAACCAGATGGGGTTGAGGGTACACTACGTATCTGTTCTTCCTCTTTCATTGAGACATTTCACTAGTATTTCTTTAGACAAGGAACAGGGGCTTCGAGCATGTCCATCCCCCTGATGGTGCGCATCGCACTCATTATGTTTGTATATACCCATCCCCTCTTCCCCCCTCCCACCTGCCCGACACCTGATAAATGTTACTCCTATATGTCCACTTAGGTGTTGATCCGTTAATACCAGTTTGCTGGTGAGTCCATGTGGTGCTTGCTTTTCCATTCTTGGGATACTTCACTTAGTAGTATGGGTTCCAGCTCTATCCAGGAAAATACAAGAGGTGCTATATCACCGTTGTTTCTTATAGCTGAATAGTACTCCATGGTATACATATACCACATTTGATTAATCCACTCTTGTATTGATGGGCACTTGGATTGTTTCCACATCTTTGCAATTGTGAACTGTGCTGCTATAAACATTCGAGCACAGGTGTCTTTTTTATAGAGTGTCTTTTGTTCTTTTGGGTAGATGCCCAGTAGTGGGATTGCTGAATCAAATGGTAGATCTACTTGTATCACTTTAAGGTATCTCCATATTGCTTCCTAGGAGATTTTTTAAATGGCTAATGCCAAGCACATTAAGAAGATTTGCCACAAGCTTATCAGAAGATTCCAATAAAGAGCCTTAGGCTACTCGATTAGTAAATGATGGGGCTCTCAGCATCCCTTATTTTCTGTCTACCTATTCTTTCTCCCATGTTGCTTGCTATCATCGAATAGTTCAGCCGCCTTTTTCAAGTCTTGATCCATACAGCCCTTTTAAAAATATTGATTTACATTGATATCGACTATCACCACTACAAATGAACTCACAAAATATGTTTTTATGTTTGTTTAAAGAGCAAATTCTAAGTGTGTATATGTCCAAAACTTCATATATATGTGATCAAAAGACTCACATAAGTAGATAATATGCAATAGCACATAGTGACTAAAATTTCCAACTACATAGGCTATTGGTCCCTGGTTCAAATCTCTGGTCAGCTTTGTAACCTGTTGGCTCTGTGACCTTAGGCACATTATCCTTCTCTTTACTTTTTAGTTTCCTCATCTGTAAAATGGGGAAAAAAATAATATCAAGGATTATAAGAGAGAAAGCATGTTAATTGCATAATAAATTCTTAATATGGAGTAAAGGTTGAGCAAATGTTACTGGTAACAGTAAAAGATGTATTCTTGCATTTTTGTTCACCAAACTCCTCCGTACTATTTCATGCTACAGTATCTTTGCTTATGCTGGTCCTTATTCCAAAACATTTTTGTCACTTTTCTTCACCTGATACATTCTTATTCATTCTTTCATTAACTCAAGTGCTATCTCCTTCGGAAAACCTTATCCAAACCTTTATCTTGGGCTAAGTAAGTGCTGCCATAACTCCCTAGTCAATCTCCCTTTTACCTCCTACACATTATATTTAAATTACCTTTTGTCCTGTGCTTCTCTCTCCATAGACTGTAAGGATCCAAAGAAATCATTTTATTCCTCTTTCATTCCCCATCTTCCAAAACAGTCCCTAGCTCATAGTATGTGTTCTGCAAGCATTCAACTTTGACCCGCCACTGTGATGCTTTGTTTCCTAGAGAGTTTCTAAAGAGAGAAAGTGAAGGAGTCTTAAACACAGTCTGCTTCTGTTATAGAGACACAGTGTTTATACTTTTAGAAAAGCTTCTCGGTGGAAAACATGAAGGGTGAACCAATTACCAAATGGCTTCAAAGTAATTTATGCTGCAAGAACATATTATTGATTATCTCCCAACTTGGCTTGTTTATAATTGACAAATTTATGGATCCATTATAGAGAAAAGTCATCTTTTAAAGGCCATAAACAATTATGAATTTCTTGTAATGGCTGAATCCCAGTTGAACTTGAATCACCATAGTATGTGTTTAAGTGGTCAAACAGTAAAATCAGAGCCAAAGTGAGCACTAATTTTTCATATTATGTGTATGTATTCTTTAGTAAGTTTCTTTTGATTTAGTTTTTTGTGGGGGAAGAAAGGGAGGTGACAATCAACAGCTAATTATACCAAAAAATTAACCTGTTTAAAAAATTATTAGTCACAATGTTGCCAATGTTATATCATGGAATCTTTAAGTTGTATGTACATTAGACATAAATATGCTTATTTTCTCTTATTCTCTTAAGGTATTTTGGCTTTATTTTCCCTATTCTTTTACTGTAAGCTGCCTAAACTCCTTTCTGGATATAGTTAAGATATAAATAAATAAGAACTAAAGAGTTATTGCATATTGGATGTGGTAATAGAATATGATAGGTATGAAATATTGATTTAAAAAAACATGCTTCTTAGGTATGGGCTTTTCTGATAGCATTCACAAGTCAAAGGGAAAATTACCTTTGCTGTGTTATTCCTTTTATTTTAACACGTGAGAGACAGGTTTAAAAATAAATTGAATTATCAAGCCCTCAAGTGTTCCAGTCTGCCAGCTACTATTCTAAAATTGAGAGCTATGGAGTAAATTGATAATATATTGATGTCCTTTCAGCAGCGTATAGGAGGAAAATATCAACTCATCATGTAGTGTTTTTCAGAACCTCTTCTGTGCAATAGGAAAATTCTGAGATATTTTGAAGTTAACTTTTTTTTTTTAACCCTTAAGCGTTCCAGGAGTACATGTTAAGTTATAAACCTTCCAGGGGCTATAGTGCTTTTAAAAAGACAATAGGAGTTTGGCAAACACAAAGTGGTCCAGAGAATGTGCTGTGCCACTTAAGAAAGCAAAGGGAAAACATTGAAAATTCTTGCAAATAATTATGCCTTCTGTTGCCCGTGTAAGAAAACAGCTTTTTGGTGTGGATGGTAGGCATAAAGTTGTTTAAGCAAATGAGTTGAAATATATCTTGAACATCTACATTGGCGATTTTTCTGACAAGTATAGCAACTGTTGTCTATAAGGCAGTGTGTCATAACATACTGTGTTCAAAACATTTCTTGGGGGTTCTTCCATATTCAATTTTTGTTTGTTATACATCCTCAGACAACATTGTTTTGAGCCACTTCTACATACAAGAAACTCACTAACTCCTGTAGGAAAAATATGCAAAGACATTTTCAACAGCCTTCTTGACCTCTAGGAACCTAGAAGTCTGGTTGAGAAGTTGAGGTGCACCTTCATAGAATAGTGTGAGGCAGGATATAGTGACCATCCGGATCTTAAATATTGGTGTTTTCTAGGTTTCCATCTTTGGCCCTTGTTATGGATTGATATGTCCTCACCCTCCCCCAAATTTATGTGTCAAAGTACTAACCCCCAGTACTTAGAATGTGACCTTATTTTGAGGTAGGGTCTTTGCAGATTAGGATGAGGTCATTAGGGTGGAGCCTAGTCCATTATGACTGGTGTCCTTATAAAAGGGAGACATTTGAATATAAGATGCACACAGGGAGAATAGTACGTGAAGAGGAACACAGAGGTTGGGGTGATGCTTCTATTAGCAAGAAATATTAAAGATTACTAACACATTGCCAGAAGCTAGGGGGAGACGCATGGGATAGAATCTTACAGCTCTCAGAAGGAACCAGCTCTGCTGACACCTTGACCACCTTCTAGCTTCTGATAATAAATTTCTGTTGCTTAAGCCACCCAGTTTATGGCAGCCCTAACAAATGAATATAGCCCTCTTCTCACGTCTGTGCCTCCTCTCTTGGCAACTTCATCCCTAGCAATGTCCGTAGCTACTGTCATGTCTACACTTAACAATTCTCAAATCTTTGTCTCCAGCACAAGGCCTCTCGCCAGACTGCCAAATTCATAATCATTTGCATCAGCGCTGCTACAGGTGTGGCTGCAGACAGGTGCAGGTTAGTGAATGTTCTGGAAGGAACTTGGACTAGAATGTAAGTCAGCTTGCTACTCTCTTCTGAAAGAAAGTCTTGCTATAAAAAAAATTGTCAGCTGAGTCGAACAGTATGTCCAGTGATGCAGTTGATGTCATTTCTGGTACAGGCACTTTATCTTGGTGAGGCCCAGTAATAGGCAGGTCACAGACCAAGCTTGGAAGAGCATCGTTCTCCTTGGCATCTCCGCTGGATGTCGTGAGAACACTCAAGAATAAAATGTATCTTCCTTTTCACCCAGATTCTTTTCCCTAGCTGTGCTACTAGGTAACTAACCTGTCCAAGGCAGAAATGTGCAGCTCAATTTTAAGTCTTTACTGTTGCTCATGCTCATTACTAAAGGATGCACATCCTACCAATGCTCATCCTGAGAAAAGTTCCTCTTTTTTTCCTCCTCCTCCATCTCCATCACTAATGTCCTGCTTTGGAACCTCATGATTGCTTGCATGGCCTTTTGCAATGACCTGTTCTCTCTGCCTCCCCGTGTTCCCTATACTCCACCTACTACCAGAGTGATCTTTTTGAGACACAAATCCAATCGTGGCTCAGACTCTTCTATAGCTTTCTGTTGCCTACACAGGGTAGAATCTGTGTACCTTCCCTCCCCATCCAGCCTCAACTCTGTAGTTTTTCTGCACTTACCCTTGACTTCAGCCCATTAAGCCACTTGCCATCCCTGCCTCAATGTCATTGCACTCCTGCTTGGAAAGCCCTCCCCACTTGCCCTCCCATTGCTGTCTTAGGTAGAAGATGGCACTCAGTTATTATGAAGAACAAGAATAAACGGTGAGCATTTATTGGATCTTTACTCTGTGAAGTCACAATTCTAGACATTTATAAGCCTTATCTCATTTAATCTTTATAAGATAGGTACTAATCATCTCCAACCCTACAGATGAGGAAACCAAGAGGCAAAGCAGATAAGAAACTTGTCTTGGGTCAAACATCCAGCAAGCGGTAGAGCTGGGTTGGAGCCCAGGCAGTCTGACTCTAGCCTGCGTGCTTACCCACGTGCTGTATAAACCACTGGAGCACTCAGCACACCTCACTGCCTCGTACCCCTGTTTCTTTCTCTTGACTCTGCGGAAGTCATTCATTTAGTCTCCCCAGGTGTCTAATAGATAGTGTGGGTGCAAATAGATGCTCAATAAATAGATAATGGAAGATTCATGAATCATGTTCGTTCATGATTATTCAGAGAATAGCATATACATTATAGCCTATCCACGGAGATGATCTCATCATTTCTTTAAAACAACCTTTCGAGTAGATTCGGGACATGTCTTATAAACCCTTGTTTCGTAACGAGCAAAGTGAGGTCCAGAGAAGTCCCACTGGTTGGACTACAGAGCACCAACCTGGGCCTCTTAACTGTACCCCTCATTGCATCGTCCATCTCAGATTTGCCGTAAGAATGACCTGGGCCGTTGCAGACTTTTAAAAAAAAATTTGTATTTTATTTATGTATTTGTTTGTTGTAATTTTTATGTATTCTATTGCAGTCTTTTGAAAGCCACAGTAATCAGACTTTTCGAGTGTCCACCCCACCTCACAGCAAATATAATGTACTTCACATTAACTGAGCTTTTTCCCCATATATTTTTTCCAGCATATTATGGGGGTACAAATGTTAAGGTTACATATATTGCACTTGCCCCCCTCCCCCCTCGAGTCAGAGCTTCAAGCGTGTCCATCCCCCAGTTGGTGCGCATCACACTCATTATGTATGTGTATTATTTGTATATATTCATGGGGTAAAGGTGCAATTTTACTACACTGCTATATTGCATTGTGGTGAAGTCAGGCCCTTCAGAGTGTACATCACTGAAGCAACATACATTGTACCCACCAGGCAAGCATTTCTCTCTATTTGAAAACTTTCAACACAACTGGAACTCACAGTTCTTCTTGAGTATAAACTGGTACTGCCACTTTGCAAAAGGAAAGCTACACGTGGGATATCCTATGCTCCAACAAGTCCACTCTCCTATACATGTTTACCAAAAGGCATGTTCTGGAATATTTATGGGAGTACTTTCAGTTCCAAACTAGAAGATACCCAATGTACATTGATATTAAAATTGATAAATACATCATCCAAGGTGTTGGTGATATACCATTTCTTTTTTTATTTCAAAATATTAATGGAGTACAAATGGTTTTGTTACATGGATAGCTTTTATATGCTTTAGTCAGGGCTATAAGTACGCCCATCTCCTGAATAATGTTCACTGAACTTGTTAGGTAAGTTTTTACCCCTCCCCTTCAATCCCTGCTCCCTTCTTGATTTCCAGTGATTTTTATTTCTCTCTGTGCCCCTGTGTGCCCATAAATTAGTTCCAAATTATTAGGGAGTACATGTGGTGTTTGTTTTTCCATTTTTTAGATACCTCACTTAGGATAATGATCTCCAGTTCCATCCAAATTGCTGCAAAAGACATTAATTCATTTCTTTTTATGGCTAAGTAGTACTCCATGGTATGTATATACCTTATTTAGAAAGAAACATTCATATGCTGTTGGTTGGACTGAAAATTAGTACAATGTCTATAGAAAACAGTATGGAGTCTTCTCAAGGAACTAAGAGTAGACTTACCATTCGATCCAGCAATCTGACTACTGGGTATCTACTCAAAGGAAAAGAAGTTATTTTATCAAAAAGACACCGGCACTTGAATGTTTATTACAGCACAGTTCACGATGACAAAGATGTGGAATCAACCCACGTGTCCATCAATTCATGAGTGGATTAACAAAATGTGTATGTGTGTGTGTGTATGTATGTATACACACCATGGAATACTACTCAGCCATAACTTTTTTATTAAAGAAACTGGAATGCATGTTTTTCAATTTTGCTTTTAAAACTATTTGTCTATATAACTCAATTAATAAATGACTATGACTTCTCATGAATCATGGTGCATTCAAAGGAATCCTTACAAATTGAAAAGTCATCCTCACCAATTGATTCAATGGTAGCAATATTCTAAGCAGACTGAGTTTAACAATTAATGGAGTCGACGCATTTGAAAGTCACTTAATGAAACATATTAATTTAGATTTGTCATTTCTATTTGTACATTTTAAGAACAATATGCTTTATGTAGGAACTCAGACTTGTTTTTAGGCTCCTGGGGAGTTTCCAGGCTCTGGTCACCCTGCCGCTCTGTTGCCTAACAGATGAAATAGCTTTTGGCCAGGCTTGGTGGAAGAAGTCAGCATTTGAATTAAGCCTCAAGCTCACTGAGAAGATCAAATGATAGCAGAGTGATCTATTCTGGGGAAAGGAAAGATACTTTCAACTATTTAGAGAAGAGATCATGCAAAGCAGGTTTGAGGACCTATGAACAGACAAATACTATTGTATAAGATTCCAATATTAAAGAGAAAAGAAATAAGAACAGAAGTCGATTCATTCTTGTTGATGTGCTTCAAAACCAGGGTAAAGAGGTTGAGGGGGGGAGGGGTCTTTACTCTGCAGGGAATGGAGAACCACTGGAGATTTCTGAGCAGGGTAGCGACATGACCAATATACTGTTTTAAGAAGATGAACCTAATCATCTTTAAATGTGTGGAATGTGTGGAAGTTAACGGAGAAGGCAAAGTAGGAATATGAATGTCTTTACACTGTGAGAAAAGGTCATGAATTAGGCTGGAATGTTTTATCCAGCACAGATCATCTTTATAGTTTTGGGGGGAAATTTGTAGAAAATCTCAGAAAATTAATGCCCATAGTTAGAAGTGTCTTGCATTTCCTTAGAGCAATTATTGATCCTTGTCTTTATGAGAATAACTTTTATGTATTTGTCATAATGTGTGGAGTGTGAATGTTCATTTTCCTTACAAATCTTTAAAATATGAAGCAAAGTGCCTACCCTATAAGTTAAATTTAATTTCAATGGCCAAAATTCATCCTGTGCAAGTGCAAACACACTCCTGCATAGCACTGTGAATGGAGAACATGACACTTAGACAAAGCTCATAGGGTCATACCTGACATTTCAGAACATGTACCTGTGATTTCATCTGGCTTCCAGCTGACCTAAGAGGGTTCAGATGGAGCTTAATCCAGCCCAAAGAGGGGCATGAGCCCCCAAATAAGACCAGGTTTATATCAAGCCCATAGAAGTATAGAGGAAGAGGCCTGACTTCTGGTGTAGGCATAAGATCTAGAGAGAGAATTTCTAATTGTGCTCAACCACTCTAAAAGAGAATCTTGGATTTGTCCCTGCCGCCATGTGATTTTATTCCCCAAACTGACCCAAGTTTGCATAGGAACCTGGACAATAGGGTACATTCAAGCTCCCTGCCCTTTCCCCAAGTGGAAAGATTCTTATATTAGTGGTAAGATTCCAGAAAAGTTATTGGATCACATTTATTCGTAGTCACTTGCCTTAAAAGAGTCTGCTTATATACTCCCACCCCCCAACCACACACAGATGGAAAATAGTCATCTCAGGATGTGAAACCTGGGGGGTACAGAAGACCAGTTTTTGATATACACGGGTTCCCACTGACTGTGGGACTTGAGTCTATGTGGATTTTGGTATACGTGGGTGTCTTGCAACCAGGCCCCCCAGATAGCAAAGGACAACTGTGTTTTCCATTTGTCGTCATTATCTGTGTGTATAGCTCCCCTAAAGAGGATAGAAGGTTTTGGTTTAAGGTAAGATTCAGGAATTCCTGGGTCACCATGCCATTACACCATCTTAAAGGCTTCAGAACACCACGTTATTTACAAAGGGTCACGGCCGGCTTCCTGAAGGAGGTTTCATTTGCAGCTGAGCAATAGGTAAGATTTGAACATGGGAGGCAGGAGAAATAGGTGTTCTAGGGACAGCCTGAGCAAAACCACAGAAGCCAAGCAAAACTAGAGTAAAGAACACATAAAATTCACATGATCTGAAAGGTAGGTTGGGACCAGACAGTGGCGAACATCGAATGCTACTAGACTTTGTCAGTTGTCCTTTAGTTGATAGGCAGGAGGGAGCCTTGAAAATGATCTGTACCCCTGAGTAGCTCCAGCGGAAATAACAGTGAAGCGAGGCAGTGGGCCTATCAAAGATAATGCAGACATCTGGGTCTCCGCCAGACGGAGAGCTGTCGGCCTTGACCTTGTCTTGAAGCGATGCGTTTTCCCATAAGGCACTTTGAGGCTTTGCCTTTCCTAAAGAATATTGTCTACACAAACATAATGTCTCACTGGCAAAGGACATGATTTGCTCCAGTCTTTTTCCATGGCCAGATTAGAAACACCTTTCTATGACTTTTGACAAAAGTCCCCACGTAATTCACCAGCCTTCATATTCGCCTGGCAACAGAGGGAAAAAAAACAAAACAAAACAGGATTTCTTTCTGCTATCTACTTTCCACAGGCGGCCTGTGTACCGCTATGTATTATGATTCAGCATTATAGACCTTCGACGTGAACACACGCTGGTTAAGATTTGTACTTGTTTTAATTAATCAGAAGCATGTCTCCCCCCCGAAGCAGCAGTTCTAAACAATTGCGACTCTGCCATTTAGTCCAAAGAGCTTTTCATGGTTTTCCCTCTTTTTTTATGTGGAGAGCCCAGAGCTATCTTTCAGTCAATATTCAATTAGGATTTGAGTCGGCAGGTCGCGTTGAGCTCTTACAGAGGAGCATAAGGTAGTCGCTTGCTCCCGCCTGCGTTTGCTTGTGTGTGGAAAACAATTCATTCCTTTTCACTAAAGAAACATGTAGACTTGCTGCGGCATAATTTAAATATTATGCCAAATTATTAATAATAGTGTCTATTTCCCTTCTTATGGCCTGGCAATAAATAAATGAGAGTGTTAGAATTGTTGGAAAGGAAAACCAAATTCAATATTATGCATACTTTATGTGCCCAAATTCAGGGAGATTTATGATCCAGAACATTTCCCTCTTCTCCATTCACAGCAAGAACTCTGTGCATTTCTGTTTTGTGTGCTCATCCAAATGCTTTTATATAAGGCTTTCTCCAATCACTATCCTTTGACATAGCCTTTTGTTTCCAGCACAATCTATTACTCAGAATCTTTGTTATTGAGCTATGGTTTCAGAACAATAACAATTCACTCCTAGGATTCTTTTAAAAAGTCTAACAAAGATTTTCTATAAATATGATAGCAACAGAGGTACCTAGAATACAGGAATTTCTTTTGATTTTATTTACACCACATTAACCTCCCTACCATAAGCCAGATCTTTGAGGAGAATAGAAATATGAGACATTTATGTTAAGTTGGATGCAAACGTATACCTTTTCCATAACTTCAAACTCATATAAGCAACACGTATCATTAAATTGACGTGAATATTCTGCAGATCTACTCAGTGAATTTAGTCAATAGGAACAGCCAATTGAGATTCATATGAAACTTTTGATTGTACTTTGTAAATATAATAACATCTATATATCCTATTTTTTGTGGACATAATTGGTTACCCACTTGTTTTTCATTCCCCAGTTTCGAACAATTATAATTTTTTCAGTATCTATCAATCCCCAGCTTCAGAAATGGATGCAGATTAGTTCAAAACCATCCTCAACATAGCACCGTACTGGAAATAAAACTGGTTCATGGGTGACCAGGGGACCTAAATTGATCCAGTCAGACTGAACGGGAGGATTTGTATTCCATGCTTAGGAGGGAGGTTTTGATGTTCCTCTCCTGATGGACATATGGCTTGTGCTGCCGTAATTGCCACCAAAAGCCATCTGAGAACCACGAGGAGACACAATTTAGGCTGAGACATGGAAGTTGTTGAGATATGGAAGTAACTTGAATTCCTGATGACAATAATGGGCCACAACTTCAAGCCAGGTCTGGAGCCCACCTTTCATCTGGACTTCCAATAACATAGTAAGTTACCTTGTTGTATAAGTCAGAGTTGCATTTTTCCTAATTTACAGCCAAAAGTAGTCTAACTCATGCTATATTTCTCTTTAAAACAGGAATTCTGGGATTTGGATTATCAGGTCTTGACTCTCGATTTTGCATACTTAGATTCAGACAAAGGTAGAAATACAATCCTATTACTATGTAGAAAGTAAATTAGGATTATTTCCTCCTAACTCTACATATAATTTGAAAAAAAACTTCATTGATGTAAATCATGTTTTGGCACAGAATTAACTTTTATTATAACTAAAGATAAAATGAATTCATTGAAATATTCCTCACTGTGACTACATTTTATGTTTTTCCATAAACAAAAATAGAACATGTTTATTATGGAAAAATATATGAAAATATATAAAATAGAAATTTAAAATAATCACCTGATCCTATACCACTCAACAACATCCACTATACACATACAATATATTTATATGTCTACATGGATATATACAGAGATGAATATTATATATACTCATATAAAAATAATCTATACATATTATTTTCCAATATGCCTTGCTTTTTTTTTTTTTTTTCTCCTTTGAGACATACTCTCACTCTGTCAACCTGGGTAGAGTGCAGTGGTGTCATCGTAGCTCACTGCAACCCCAACTCCTGGGCTCAAGTGATCCTCTTGCCTCACCCTCCTAAATAGTTGGAACAACAGGTGCACACCACCACAACATCTGGCTAATTTTTCTATTGTTAGTAGAGATGCGATCTTGCTCTTGCTCAGGCTGGTCTCCAACTCCTAAGCTCAAGCCATCCTCCCACCTCGGCCTCCCAGAGTGCTAAAATTACAGGTGTGAGTCACCTCGCCTGGCCACAGTGTGCTTTTTTGCACTACATTGTATATATAGGAAATCTTTCCATGTCAGTAAATATAAAACTATGTCATCCTTCTAAATTACTTCATAGCAATCCATTTTACGGATGTACTATAATTTATTTAACCATTTGTATTGATTTCTGTTTTTTACTAACAATAGTATATACATTCTGCATTGAGCATCTTTGTGTACTTATCTTTTTACACTTCTCCAAATATATATGTTCTTAATGTAAAGAGTACATACATTTAAAATTGTTTACAAATTTCCAAAGCGTCTGTAGAAATTTACACTCTCACTAGCGGGGCATAAGTACGTCTCATTTCCCATGTGAAAACTAGATGTTATTTTCAGCTTTGCCAACTTCACGGGTTACTTTAAAAATTCTGTATTTGCATTTCCTTTTTACATATTTATTGCCTCTTTATGTTCTTTCACAAATTTCCTATTTACATCTATTTTTACGTTTATTATTTTTAAGAACTATTTCTGTTTTAGTGGTATTAACACTGTCATATGCAATTTAAGTTTTGTCATTTGTTGTTGAACCTTTATAATGTTTGTTATATTGTTGGGCCTACTTATGTTTAGCTGACCAGAATTTTGTAATGTAGTAAGATCTATCCACATTTCCTCTTTGTGTTTTCTGGATTTCATGAAATGAAAAACCTTCTCTATCCAAAGATTATAAAATTGCTCATACATATTTTCTTTTACCGTTTTTTATTTGTACAAATCTATGGGGTACACGTGAAATTTTGTTACATGTATATAATGTGTAGTGATCAAGTCAGGGTGTTTAGAGCGTCCATCACCTGAGTATGATACATTTTTGTTAAGTGTAGTCACCCTTCTCTGTTATGAGACATTGAACTTATTTCTCTATCTTACTGTATGTTTGTACCCTTTAACCCACTGCCCTTCATCCTCCCCTCTCCCCACCTTTTGCTCACCCTTCCCAGTCTCTGCTATCTATCTTTCCACTCTTCACCTCCATGTGGTCCAATTTTTTACTTCCCATATGTACATGAGAACATGCAATATTTGTCTTTTTGTGCCCAGCTTATTTCACTTAAGATACTGACCTCTAGTTCCATCCACATTGCTGCAAATTACATGATTTCATTCTTTTTGCTGGCTGAATAGTATGCCACTGTGTATGAACACCACATTTTCTATAACCATTCAGCCGTTGATGGACACTTAGGTTAATTGCATAGCTTTACTATTGCTAGTTGTATATCTTTACTGAGCATGTGAGTGCAGATATAGTCCTTTGATAGACTGATTTCTATTTCTTTGGGTAGATAGTAGTAGGATTACTGATTAAATGGTATTTCTATTTTTAGTTCTTTAAGAAATCTCTGTACTGTTTTCCATAGTGGCTGGACTAGTTTACACTCCCACCAACAGTATATAAGAGTTTCCTTTTCTCTGCATCCTTGCCAACATCCATTATTTTTAGTCATTTTAATAACAGCCATTCAGACTGGGGTAAGATGATATCTCATTGTGGTTTTGATTTGCATTTCTATGATGATTAGTGATGTTGAACATCTTTTTCATATACCTGTTGACCATTTGTTTGTTGTCTTTTGAGAAATGTCTATTCATGTCCTTTGCCTACTTTTTTTTTTTTGAGACAGGCGCTCACTCTGTTGCCTGGGTTAGAGTACAGTGAGTGGCGTGATCATACTCACAGCAACCTCAAACTCCTGAGCTCAAGCAATCCTCCTGCCTCAGCCTCCCTAGTAGCTGGGACTATAGGCACGTGCCATGGCCCAGCTAATTTTTCTATTTTAAAGTAGGGACAGGGTCTCACTCTGTTGCTCAGGCTGGTTTCAAACTCCTGGCCTCAAGCAATCCTCCTGCCTGGGCCTCACAGACTGCTAGGATTACAGGTGCAAACAACCACACCTGGGCTTTGCCCATTTTTTAATGGGATTATTTGGTTTTTTAATGGTGTTTGGGTTCCTTGAATACTCTGGATATTAGTTTCTTGTTGGGTGAATAGTTTGCAAATATTTTCTACCATTCAACAGGTTAACTCTTCACTCTGTTGATTATTTTTTTCTTTGCAGAAGCTTTTTAGTTTAAGTCCCATTTGTCTATTTTTATTTTTGTTTCCTGTGCTTTTGAGGTCTTAAGTCACAAATTATTTGCCTAGACCAATGTCCAGAAGAGTTTTCTGCTAGGTTTTCTTTTAGTAATTTTGTAGTTGGGGTCTTAAATTTAAGTCTTTAATCCATTTTGATTGATTTTTTTATATGGTGAGAGACAGAAGTCCAGTTTCATTGTTTGGTACATGGCTATCTAATTTTCTCTGCACCATTTACTGAAGAGGGTATTCTTTCTCCCATTTAAGTTCCTGTCAGCTTTGTCATTTACAGATCTGTTGGCTGTAAATATGTGGCTTTATTTCTGGATTTTCTATTCTATTGGTCTGTGTGTCTGTTTTTATACTAATGTCATGCTTCTTTGGTTACTATAGCCTTGTAATGTATTTTGAAGTCAGGTAAAGTAATCCCTCCAGCTTTGTTCTTTTTGCTCAGGATTGCTTTAGCTATTCTGGCTCTCTTTTGGAACCATATGAAATTTAAGATTGCTTTTTCTAATTATGTGAAGAATAATGCTGGTATTTTGATAGGGATTGCATTGAATCTGTAGATTGCTTTGGACCACATGGTCATTTTAACAATGTGCTTTCAATTCATGAGCATGGGACATTTTTTCATTTGTTTGTGTCATCTTCAATTTCTTTCATCAGTCTTTTGTAGTTTTCCTTGTAGAGATCTTTCACCTCCTTGGTTCAATTTATTCCTAGGTATTTTATATTTTTGTGGCTATTGTAAATGAGATTTCCTTCTTGATTTCTTTTTCAGGTAGTTTATTTTTGGTGTATACAAACGCTACTGATTTTTGTACATTGATTTTGTATCCTGCAACTTTAGGGAATTCGTTTATCAAATCCTAGAGTTTTTTAGGTTTTTCTAGATTCAAGATCATATTATCAGCAAAGAGGGACAATTTGACATCCTACTTTCCAATTTGGATGCCTTTTATTTCTTTCTCTTGCCTGATTTCTCTGGACGGGACTTGCAGAACTGCGTTGAATAGGAATGGTGAAAGTGGGCATCCTTGTTTTATTCCCCAGTTCTTAGAGGAAAGGCCTCCAACATTTCCCCATTCAGTATGAAGTTAGCTGTGGGCACTTCTTTTGTTTCATTTTTCACTCGTTTGAAATTTATATTTGTGTAATAAATGATGTATGAAACCAACTTACCTTTCTTTTCAAGTGACTAGCCAATTGTCTCAACATCATAGATTAAATAACCTATTTTTTCCCCCAGTTATGTTAAAAACCTCTTTTATTAAATACACCAAATTCTCATTAATATTCGAGCTTACTTTTGAGCTTTGGGGAGAAAGCCATTGATTTAACTTTCCCTTTCTGTACCACAACCATGATGATTTCATTATTGGAGCTTTATGGATAGGTTTTAGGATATATTAATAGAGACGTTCCTTTTATTACATTTCTTCAGAATATCCCTGACTCTTTCTTGCACTTTTTATTCTTTGGGAAAATGATTTTAAATTATCTGTCAGTGTTAAAAGAAAAGATCATTTGGATTTTGATCCAAATTCCATTGCTTCTATAGATTAATATAAAGAAAGCTGACATCTTTATGACATTGAGTGCTCCTATCCAAGAACTAGAAATATCTCTACATTAATTAAAAAAAATTTGCATACCTCAACTTATTTTTGTACTTTTCAACATGTATGACCTAAATATTTACTGTTAAATTTCTAAGTAAACAATAACATTTATTAGTTGGTCTTCTTTATCTGACTCTCTGCATTAACCAAAATTCCCTATTCCCTCTGCAAAATACAGGCGCTCAGTGCTAATGGACTACTTACTCTCTAACACACCTGAGTACTCTGCCCCTATTAGGTGAGCTAGGTGCTCATCAAAATAATAATGCTGCTTAAACCTGTTTAAGCTAGCTTCAGTTGTTATTATAATTCCCTAATTCAATTAAATATTGTATCATATGTCACTTAATGACATATGATTGTGAAAACAAAGAATAGTCTTTGTTTATATTAAGCAAGTCGATTGCTTTGGGAGGATTCAATTACATCTAATAAATGTCATTACATTGCAGTTGGGCAAAAGTACAGTAAAATTTTGTGGGGAAAGTCATTAAAATATAAAGGATTCTTTGAGCGCATTGCCTCACAATTTCTTTAATTTTTTATTCTTTTTTAAAAAAGAAAAAACTGGAAATCATGGATCATATAGTATGGATGTTAAGAAGGATGTGGGACCTGAATCAGTGAACCCATCGACAAAGGCAAAGTTGGAGTCCTATATCAAAAAATTGGCAAATGAATAATTATAATTTTTAAGCAAAATTAGATATTTGTTACCTTATGTTTTGTGATTCTCTACTTCAACTAAAATTTTATTAAGTTAACCTCATAAATACCGTCCTGATTGCATTGGTTAAGAAGAATCCTATAGTATTTTATGTTTTTGCTGGCATATACAAAAACATAAATTTTTAAAATATTTATTACTTGTCCTTCCACATAGTTTAAGCTGTTTTTGGTGTTTCCTGATAATAGTTTATCACAAATGAGAACAATAATTTTGTTTCTTTTCCAATATGTTTACCTTTTTTTCTAATTCTATTGCTAACACTGTGTTCTCTTACGTCAAGATGACATGGTGCGTAACGTTTGAAAAATTTAAAATCAGGACAATTGATTTTATAAGTTTTTTTTAAAGAACTGGAACTTATATAGAAAATTAAGGATTCCCAAGGGAGGGGAGTCCAATGTTCATGCTGAGGTCTATTTTTTGTTTTGAGTAAGGCTGATTCTAAAGACCTCATTCTAGACTAAAAGATTTAAAATGTATTGAATAAATATTTCTGCATTTGAATATTTGAAATAAAAATATAAGAGACAACCAACTTTTTTAGAGAATTTTTAAAAACTAGTATTTTTGTCTCCATTTTAATTTTATCATTTGCCTTTTAAATAAAGACTTTATCACTCATAAAGGGCAAATCTTTTTTAGGCTCAGTATAGGGGCCTTATACTGGGAGGAAAATCAGGAAAATGGAACGTCATATTACTGATGACTTCCCAATCCCATGCAATCAAAAGAGACATGCAATCTTTTGCAACCTGGACTTTTCTCAACCTGGCGATATTTCTCGCCCATCCTGCGTAGGAAAGCAATGTGTCAAGCCCCCCAAAATAGCCACTAATACTCTTCTTATTGGCCTCCATATCCCTTGGCAGCAGAAAGTATCCAATCCTCTAGGCACTTTCCTGAATCACCTTTGTCTTATATTAGAAGAGCGTCCTCCTTTGGAGAGATGGGATTTGAAGCTTAAAATTATATTCTTTATATTAGAAACTCTAGAGTAAAATTCACTGCACCAAAAAAGATGAATGTTCCTGCCACCGGACACGCCGATTGCTTGCTGTGACCTTCACAGGGCAAGACTGTGAAAGGAACCTATGGAGAGAGAAACTTATCATTTTAACAGGGAGATTTGTCATTTCATTCTATCCATTCCAACCATACAGATTCTCTCTCTCGATTTATATAATTTAGGAAGGGGCGAACGTGTGGGTTGGTGGTGTCGATAAGCAAATCATTTTTAGAACTTTCTGAGGTAACGTTTCTGCATTTTAGTTCATTTCAAATATTTTCTTTTAAATGACCTTGAAAATGCTCAGATGCATGCCAGGAGCAGCAGCAGGTTGAGCAGGAAATGACACGAAGAGTACTCAGTCTTTCTTTTTACTTATTTTGTTATGTGTATTTTAGATACTTTCTCACAACATATCACTATATTTTTGACTTTAGGCTATAAATACTGGGGGGGAAATGTGAATGAGTATAATAGAATCCATTCTCACTTGACCTGGTAGAATTATGTTTTATTTTCTGGAGGTTCTTTCTTTCTCTCTTATTCTACCTCCACAAAGACATGATAAAAGTGTTCGTGATCACAGTGGATGTTTTCCCGTTTGTCCTGCTGTTCATTTAGGAATTCAGTTCATTTCCTTTGTGCAAAATTAATATGTCAAGTGCAAGATAAAGCATTTGAACCACTGCTGAGGTTTCCAGGCGTGTAGCTCATTTACATCTCACTAGAGCACTGGGAAAGGGGAGCCAGAAGATGTTATCAGTCCAGTATCTTTTAAACATTTTTTTAAATAAAAGAATAATTGAATACTGGAAATATCAGTAACATAGCTCTGGTCTGAGTTATTTTAAGTTTTTAGTTATTTATTCATCCATTCAGTGCTACGGAGACATGAATAAATAACTCAGATATGAAGTGTTGGGTGAAAAATGCCAGAAGGGATAGGCAAGCAGAGGTGATTCATGGCTTGTGGAAACTCCTAGAAGGAGGTGGCTGTTGAACCAAAATGCCTCTCTTTAGCTCCAGATTATGCAGTTTGAATTAAGATTTTAGATTTTATATAGTTGCCCAGGGCATAGATTCTAGGGTAAGGATACCTGCAAAGCCTCAGCATAATGTCTTACTTTAAAGGAAGAGTATTACTCTTTTTATATTCTTAAGCCCTGGTAGAGACTTTTCATGGCCTTCTAACAATCCATTTTCTTCTTTTTCCTAATAATAGGGCCTGATTTTTTTTCTCTTATCTGGAAACAAAGATAAAACCTCCCAGCCCCTGTCCTGTAGTTAGATGTTGCATTCGGCTAAGTTCTCGTCCATAGGACGAAAGCACAAGTGTCTGAGTGACTTTGGGGAAGTGTCCCCTTGCTTCTTCCTCGTTCCAGCTGGCTAGAAAGCAGACTTGATTGGCTGGAGCTTGAGCAGCTGTCGTGGATCCTAAGGCAGAAGTTTTGTTCTGAAAATGATGGAGCCAAAAAATGGAAATGACTCCCAGGGCCCGGATGAGGTTGAGTCCAGCTCATTACCGCTTTCGTTGGCATGTGTACACACACTTCTGCTGTCTTGTTTACGTGACTGTTATTTTGGGGTGTTTTGTAATTCAGTTCTTTTTCTGTTAGAAATACAAACAGATGAGATACTGTCTTTAACATAGAAATCTCAGGAATTTCTGTTTTATGGCCAAGCATCTGCATTATTTAGTAACTTCACTAATAATGTAGAAATACCCGTGCTTTTAGTTATAAACAAAGAATAAGGAAGTAGTGTGGAATATTGTTTTCTGTTTAATAGTGATTATTAACAATCACTGAAAGGGTTGAGTTTTTGCCTATATTACTTGGAAGATTAATTCACTTTAAACTGCATCATTTGTCTCATGGGGAAGATCTTTCTTGGTAAAATTACCTGTTGATGTTTTCGCAGTTCAGGAAAACTATTGGAAATTAATTATCCAGTGAGACATAGATGAAAAAACATTTCATTATACCAGAGCCTGATAGTGTCACTAAACTTGGTGATGAATCATCATTTTTATTTTAAACACTTTTGTCATTTGTTATTTTGTAAAAAATAGCCATGCTTTCCAGAGACTAGGAAGAAAGTAAACTCTCAACCATTTTCATTCAGGTTTAGGTCTAAAAGCCTTCAGAGCAAACCTTGGTTAAACAGCACAGATACGTTTGCATAGGTGTGGTTAATTGTATGCATCATGAAAGTAAGTATAAAACTTTTAAATTATCATAATTCTACGCATAATTCTATATGTCTATAGAGTGAGATAGAGGCGATATATCCTAATCAGAGGGCAGGGGCCGTGGCTCTCCATCTCCTTGTATTTGACTTTAGGAAAGACACTTGAAACCTTCTCTGAGCCTCAATTTTTCTCACCTATAAAACAAAGCAATTTCTACCTTGATAGCATTTTTTTAAGGATTCAACTAAGTGAGATAATCTAGGCAATGTCTCTATTATAGTGCAAGGCACATCATTAACATGCAGTAAAAAACATTTATGATTATTGTTAATATGATGATTAACATATTGGAAAAAATTTTTTTCTCCTTGGGGCCATGGTATTTTATTTCGAAAATAGAACTTCAAAAACAAAATGATTCTTTCTAATTTAATGAAAATGAAATTTATTGACTTCATTTAATCCACGTTTTTAGAATTAATTTTTCAATATTAATTGTAACACTAAGAACATCAACAAGTAAGATTGTCATGAACCAACAACCGTAGGGTTTTGCCCAGGTTTTGCTTCAGGAAGCCCTGAGCTCAAACCTAGTGTGAGTTAAATACAACTCACATGGCAGTTAATGCGTTAAGTGGATAATTGAGGTGATCGTGCAGAAAATTAAACACATAGTCTTGCTGTGAAATTAAAAGCAGGATTATCTCAGTTGGCTATACATTGGTCAGATTTACTGAAAACAATCCTTACTCCATAGTGGTCAGGAGTACAGACTCTGGAATTTGACTACCTGGGTTCCAATCCCATCCCTACCATTTATCAGCTGGGTGACTTTCAGAGAGTTATTAACCTCTCTGTACCTCAGTTTCCTTATCTGAAAAACAAAGGTGATAGTAAGTACCCCATTGGGTTCTTGTAAAAATTAGGTGAGATAATCATGTAAAGCTCTTAGAAGAATGGCCTTCCTTGGCACTGGTTGTTGTGTATTAGTGTTCTTGCTGTTGCCATGTGGATATGTGAGCACTATACCTTTTTGACCCATAATGAATGAGGTCCATGTAGATTTTGTCTTCTGTAGAAACTGTTCCAAATATCTTAGTTCATTTCAACTAGAGTTATCGGCTTCTCAGATGGGATTTAATAATATCTTCATCTTTAGTTTAATCTCATGTTATACGTTGCCTAAATCTCCACTCGTGCCTGAAGTCCACGAGTAGGAGAACTGTCGTGGAAACATTTTCAGTATGTGAACAATAGCTTTCACTTAATCATGTTTTTTTCAACCCTCATTTGTAGGGGAAGAGGACTGTAAGGCAGAGGGAAATAATATATTGACATATTTGGGAAAGAAAATTATAGTTGGCAGACATAGTTTCAAAGTGACTTCTTAGGGAAGGACTAGTATTATTGATATGAGGAGATGCCATGTGACCACTGGATTTCCTATCTTATTCCCTTTCCATATGAATTATTTTATATCGTGCGGACCCAAGTGCCAAAATGAACATCCCAGAGATAAGGATTTCTCCCTCTCCAAGAAGACAGTTGTGAGAAATGTGTGTGTGACTATTCCACATGTCCTCTGTACGTGTCACTATGAGCAACATACAATGAGAATCCGGGTTAGTGGACTTCCTTTTGTTTGGAACTAAAGAGTTTTCTTCTCTTACTCACTTAATAGGCGATGGTTTTCCTCCCAACATTTCTAGTGCTGGTTGGTGCCTAACAAGGGATTTAGATGAGACTCAGAGGAGAGATTTGTCAGCAATAAGGACTGTTAAAGAATAGAATGTGTTACAGGGAGAGAAATCTAGGAATCTCTGCCTGGAGGTGGGGGATGGAGTAAACGAGGTCCCATGTGCTCTAAAGTGAATGGACTTCTCGAAGAATGAATACAGAGACTGGCCGATTCGTGGAGGCACCAAGATTATTAGTACTGTAAAACACGATTGCAGCTAACTGATTCTATTGTGATTTCCTGACTTGATCAATAATAGCACGAGGGATTGGCAGTAATTCAGAAAATTCAATATGCAAACAAGAATCTGCACCATTTGGGACCCAAATGGGCTTCTTCAAATACCTCGAATTATTGTCAGTCCTTAACTTTGACTTTTGATTTTTTCCTATGAGCCAGTTCTGCTGGCCAGGATATCAAATTTGACACCACAACAAAGTGACTATCATCAACAGTAAGTCAGGGTATACTTTAAAATAATTAAAAGAGTAGAAATTGGAATGTTCCTAACACGAAGAAATGATAAATGCCTGAGGTGATGGATACCCCAATTACCCTGATTTGATTAACATACATTATATGCCTGTGTCAAAATCACATGTACCTTATAAAGATATACATATATTATGTATCCATGATAATTAAAAAATTTTTTAAATGTAAAATAAAAACAAAATGTGAAAAAGTATGAAAACTTTCTATATAAAAAGTATTACTACCTCAGCTTTGGTTTACCAATCAGCTCCAGGAACTCAGGTTTTTAACTATATTGCTTATTTCCCATCCATACCTGTGAAGGGGTACATAGTTCTAGGCACAAACACAACCTTTATATGCACGTATAAAAATTACACAATATTTTGTCTTCTGGGAAAGAGTCCTCAAAAATAGACATATGACAGCTAGAAAATCAAAGTTTTCATTTATATGATTAAAAATATCGTGGTGATCTGGTTCTCATGTTAAGCCATGCATTTCTGAGCTATCATTGTCATCTTGTCATTAAGCATTGTGGAAATCTTTGTTGTCAACTGTCTCGTCTGTTTGAATTTAATGCCATTTAATAATATTATGTTGGATTTGTGTATCTTTCCAACAAAGAACTTGATGTTTCATAGACAATTTAATTTTACACCCAAACATCCTTATGAATTAGAGCTGGGGGGGGGTGGTTATTACCTCCATCGAAGTGGATGGAAAATTTAAGGCTGAGGGAGGTTAGATAAGAACTTGTGAGGCCCATAGTGTAAGCTAATGGCAATAATACTGAGGATTAGTTTTTTGTAGTTTATGAAGCAGTCCGTGTACCTTATCTAATTTAATCTTTAATAGAGACCTATTCTGGGTTCACTCAATATGTCCTACTCACTTTGGTCCAACTCAATACATCCCATACTGAGATCCTCATCCCCTGCCCATCCCCCAAACATGTGCTCCAGCCGCTCCTGCCACTCGTAATTTCAGGTTGGTGGCGTCACCATGCACCTAGTCTCCCAAGCTACAAACGTCAGCGGTTACATTTGAATGTGTCCCCCTCTCATCTCGTGTGTAATCAATCACCAAGTCATCATTCCATGTTTATCTCCTCCGTGTTCCACGCATCTGTCTTCCTTGTTGTATCCCCTGAGCCCAGTTCATGCTGTGGCCCTAGTTCTTGCCATCTTCCTTTCTCTCTTTGTCTACTTCAAAGATCTCATTGGATTAGTTTCCTTCCCTCCAATCCTGGCCTTCTCCAACCCATTCTTCACGTGCACTACTGGATCCGCCCTCTATGGAAACCCTGTGGGTGAGTCTTAGCTCCTCCCCAAGGCGTCCAGGCCCTTCATGGTCTAACCACCGCCCCCCTTGCTGCTTGCTTCCTGCCTCTCCTCGTCTCGTGTTCTGGACTCCACTAACACGGATCCCCTGCGGCCATTCACACCTGCAGAAGCGCTTCTCATCTCTTGGTTTTTGCATGTGTTTTCTGCCTCAAAGACCTTGACCATTCCCTCCCCTGGGAATACCACCTCTTTCAGCAAAGATTTCCTGGACAAGTGCTGACAGTCATCTGTCCCCACCTCTGAGTAAACATCTCTCATCTGTGACCCCATAAATCCTCTGAATATATCTCTGTCATCAGACTTGCCAGTGAATTATAATTATGTTATTTTATACTCACTGCCTGTCCCACACCATGAGTTTCAACAGGGAAGGGGCATTCTCTTACTCACCTTTATACTTAAAGGGCCTGCCCAGTACCTGGGGCATAGCAGGAGTTCAAATGTATTTGAGCCAGGAGATACTCCTTTTATATGTTAGATATTTGGTACCCAGATCCCTCAACAGACTTGCTCATTAGTTGTTGTTTTTTTGGTTTTTTTTGAGACAGAGTCTCACTCTGTTGCTCGGGCTAGAGCGCAGTGGAGCCAGCCTCGCTCACAGCAACCTCCAACTCCTGGGCTCAAGCGATCCTCCTGCCTCAGCCTCCCGAGTAGCTGGGACTACAGGCGTGCACCACCATGCCCGGCTAATCTTTTCTACATATTTTTAATTGGCCAATTAATTTTTTTCTATTTTTAGTAGAGACAAGGTTTCACTCTTGCTCAGGCTGGTTTTGAACTCCTGACCTTGAGTGATCCTCCTGCCTCGGCCTCCCAGAGTGCTAGGATTATACGTGTGAGCCACAGCGCCGAGCCTTTGCTTGTTAGTTTTAAAGCAAAGTTTGTCCAGGATCCAAAAATAGAGGGTCCAAGAAATTTCTTCTATATCCAAAGTTGGTATTGTTATTATCATTAATGAACAATACCATGTCGCAGGTACTTTTCTAAATGCTTTATAAATATTAACTCACATACTTATTATAACCATGGTGTGGCATACATTTTATTCTTCCAAGAGAGATCACACAACTTTGCTAACAATCACACAGTTACAAATTAGCACAGCCAGGATTTGAATCTAGAGGCTGTCTCTGAACCCTTTCAAAAATCTGAAGAATTTAGACTTTCTGCCCCTAAAACACAAATACGCACACAATGTTTTGCACACAGTTTTATGGGTTTCATAGATTCCTGAAAAACCATAAAAGAATCCATTGTTCAAGAACTTCAGCTAAACAACCCCAAACGCTGGGTTTTCTTACCTCTATCTCAAAGTTCTGTTTCCTCCAGTGTTACATGGCATAGACTCATTCCCTCCTGACTTTGACTTTTTAGGTTACCTTCTACAAACCAAGTGTTCTCTCTCTAGAACATTTTGTGTTGCCCGCCTCTGTCAAATCAGAAGACCCACACATTTCTGAGACATCTCCAAGCCTCATGATTTTATTATTCACTTGTTTGTGGGGCAGTGATACACACACCAAACAAAACCAGCCCCTGGCCTGATCTCAGGTGTGCCCCACAAGTAGCCACGTCTTTCCAGTATGCACAGATGCAGGGATCTGGAACCTGCTCCTTGTGACGTACTCACAGACCATGTGGATTTCTTGCCCATATCAGAAAGTGACAACATCTATTTTCCTAAAAGCTATTCATCCTCTCTGTCAGCATTTCTATTTTGGAGGCTGTTTCACTAATGCTTAATTAATCCATCTTTAATCTCACGAAAGGAAACTCTACATTTGTTGAGGGCTCACCGTGGGGCGGGTCTTGGACTTTGATGCATTCTATCTAGTAGTCACAATTTTCCTGCACTTCACAGATGAAGAAACGGTAGAGAGGGTAAATCTTTTACTCCAAATCAACTCGGCTAATACGTAGTGAAACAGAGACTTCAATCTGTATGTGACTGACAGTTCATACTTTTTGCTCTATGATGGTTTGCTGTGACCTCCTCGTGTTAATAAATATCTATTACTTGGCAGTATCCTCCTACCCTGCCACAGAGTCACCAGCTAATTCATCATGAAACATGGTAGAGGGCATCTCCCAAGATAGAAGGAAACAACTTTACAAAGAGGGAGGAACACTGAGTAGCCCAAGCCATGAATCAGGGGCCATTGTACATTGCTTCTGGAAGATGTGCCCAGCACATAAAGCTACCTTGACAATAAGCTCTGGTTGGCACACGTGCCTGGACTGTAATTAGCATTCACGAGGCTCCGTCGGTGTAGCTGGAAGAAATGGCTGTGCTCTCCTCATCTTTCTTCTTGGACTGACTTTCACAGGGCTGTTCTAGTGCCCCAGCCTGATGCTGTAGTTCTCTGAGTTTATCCTCTGCTGTGAGGCCAGGGGGGAGCAAAGGGTGTTCTCAAGGCAAGCTGGGAAACTGAGCAGAAGGTGAAAGGACCCTAATTTTGCAGTCAGGTATGAGCTTTTATCCCAGCTCAGTCACGTACAAGCTATATGATCTTGGGGAAGTTATGTCATTTCAGTTTCCTCGTGTACAAAATGGGGGAAAAAATATCACCTTAACAAAAGTAAGTATAAGGATTAAATTATGTCAGTTCCCTGGCACGTAGAATGTAATAGAGGTTATCAATAGTAATATTATTATCCCTGTATTACCTGGAAGAGAAACTTTAGTGTCTTCTAGATACTAAGAAATGGCATGAGGTTCCTCCCTTCATTGTGAGGCATTCCCCAAAAGAATGTTTAATAAATTCAGGATGAGCAACGGGGCATCCACAATGACTTAAAGATGGGCTGAGGGAGCTAGCTTCCAGGAAAATTGGTTATTATAGACATCCTGAGTTGAACAAATGCGTCCCGGATTCTTTCTTTTATCAAAAGAAGGTTCCAGTCACACTTCTGATGACGATGGGGAATGGGGGGGAAGGAGAGAGTTCCAAATGGTTTCAAAACCTAAAACTTACTGGTTTAAAATTCTCCAGAAGCTTCTCCGTAGCCTTCAGGATGAAGCTCCAACTCCTAGACATAGGAAAAGATTTTTTTTAATGATCTGAATCTAGTTTCTCCAGCTGAGCTCCCAAAGGCACCGTCTACACAAGCCCCATTGATAACTCATGCTCCAGAGAGGCACATTGTCTCGCCTTCATGCTCTTGAATGACTAGAGTGCCCTTGATATTACATGTACACACATACGTGCAGACAGATACACAGATATGTGTATGATCCATATATGCACGTACATAAACGTGGGCCAATTCCAACTCAATCTTGGAAATTCTGGTCACATATTTTCAAGGAGACTTTTAACTTGCACCCTGGCTGGCCAAGGGGCCTTCCTTTTCTGATTTGAATCCAGGTCTTACGTTTCTCCTCATGTTATTTTTATTACCTGTGTCTCCTACCAGCTCATGTACTCTTGGAAGACAGAGATACTGTCTTTGTCACCTCAGTTTCTCGATCATAATAGAATGAAATAAAAGGAAGAAAGAAATGGTTCCAGGAACATTTCAGCTTAGCTTTTTGTTATTCTGATTTGCATTAGCTTGTTAAATCAGTAAATTCCTTGAGAACAGGGGAAATGCCTGATTTATCTTTGAATTGCCTGTGTTTGGACCAGTGATTCTCCACCTTGGCTGCACATTGGATTCACCCAGGAGCACTAGAAGATGCTCAAGCCCGGGCATCAGGACAGTTTAAGATCTTCCCAGCTGGTTCCAATGTGCATCCAAAGTTGGGAAGTGCTGGATTAACCAGGAAGTGCTCAACAAATGTGTAGGGACTGAATCATTTGCTCAATAAATCTCACGTGGGCAAGTGCCTCCATGCTGCTGTGGATAAATAAGGGAAGAAGAAGAGCAAAGTTGGGGGAGCAAGGGGGGGTAAGGCAGGAGAGAGAAGGGCTGCATTCGTTTTTAATGAAGTCACCTAATGAGTTCGACCCCTCCCAATAATACAAAGTGTTTTCCAAAAATAATTTAATAGAAACAGTTTCAGTTTCTGCTTTCTCTTTCCTTTTTAATTCTGTTGGGCATTGCCTAGTCCAGGTTCAGTATAGGGAAGCTGTGTTTCCCTGAAATGTTGTGAGTGTACCTCCACAAACACCACAATAAACAGGAGCATGTCGACACTCCTGGCAATACTACACAGCTCAGGGCTGTCCCTCCTGTGACTTGCTGTGTCCCCTTTGTGAGGTTCACACAGCTGCTCTCTCTCACAATAGGACAGGCAGGACCGACCTGCATAATTCATGATTACAAGGTGTATACACATGATGAAAAAGGGAACTGATGTTTAATTTACGTGGTCTCGTATTTTCTCACAAAGAGCCAAGCACACCAAATCACGGGCTCGATGATGAAAAATAACAAGGAGAGTGTGTTTGGGTGTCATTTTATAGACATGATGCAAGAGAATTGAACTTGACGATTATATGAATACCTGGATGGAAATAGGTTTTTCAAAAATTCAACTCAAGTGTGGCATTTTACTTGGATGCTTCCAGATTTGACCCACCCATCTCCATACCATCTCCTGATTATTTTAATTGGCTGCAGGGTAGCCTGCAATATCAGTTCTTTCTGTTTTTATTTCAAGACAATAATCAATGGGGAATGATAACTTTACCCTCTTATATATCTTCATTTATTTGCATGAAACCAAAAAAAGTGCTCTAATTTACATTTTTCCAATCCAAATGCTACCACTAGGGCATTGTTTCTTTATAAAACAGATTTATGTTTTGCAAAGATTTAGAGAGCTTTTGATTTAAATTATATTTTAAAGTCTCTGTTTTATTATACTTTATAGTTTATATTCCAAACAATGAACCTTGCTCCTCTAAAGCATTATCCCTTCTTCCAAGCCAATGGAAAATGGAAGTAAAGTTCCATATCTGAACTCTGATAACAGGACAGATTATAATACTACTCACTGTTACCACTGCGTATTTGTGTAAGAGAATTGTGATTGGGCAAACAGCAGAGCCTCTTGCCTTAGTTTTCCCAAATGCCAAGTAAGCCCCTTACCTACACCATTAGATCTATTACTTGACTAGATCTAGAATTAAATACAGTTTTGATGCTTCCAGGAAAAGCAGACAAGTGGGAGGAGCAAAGGAAATTTGATGATAATACTGGTGAATACTTGGTGAGCCCACGTAAGGTCCAGCCTCATGTTAGCTGACGTACATGAGATTATTGGATCTAAGCCTTATTATTGGATTATTAGATCTAGTAATCTCACATATGTCAGATGTAACACTTTACAATAATATTTGACCCTGATGCTTCAGATAAGGGAGGTGAGGCATAGACAGAGTAGGTGGTTTAGCTGATTAGTGGTATAGCCAAGGCTCTGACAAATGTCTGACCCCAAAGTTGGTGTTCTTGCCTTGGTTAATCATCAAAAAAGGGCCAGCACCTACTTGATTTAGAAGAACTAAGACCAAGGATCTAGTCCAATTTTCCATAACCAGTGTGTGGTAGGCCTAAGTAATGACTTCCTCTCTCTGCCTCTATTCTACAAAACAAGAGCATCTGCTCAAGTGTGTTAGACCATCCCTTAAGTCTGAACTGTCTATTACTGGGTGTCCCATCATCTCCATCCGGTTGGAAATGATGCTTGATCATTCTAGGGATGGTGAGTTGGGCCAATTGAAAGCAAATAGCTTCTCCCATTTATGGATATATAAGCTTTGGGATGCCCCAAAGCAGGTGCTTCCAGACCAGAAATAGGGTATTATTCTCAACCGACACGTCCAGAAGAGCACCTCCTCGTGTTGTATGGGGGCCGACACACATTCACATTGCCTAGGAGTCCTTACAGGTCCAAATCTGTTGAAAACCTGCCTTTTTCTTTTACCTACACTTGTGATGTTCTTTCCCCCTATGAAAACCCATGACAGAGAACTGAGAAAATACAAATAAGCAGAACGGAAAAAAATATGAATCATTACCAATCACATCAGTAAGAGATAATTTGGTGCATGTATTTCTAGGACCCATTTTCCCTGCACTGTAAATGCACATACGTGCCTATTTTGAGAAATGAGAGTATACTATACCCGTGGTTCATGATCTGATTTTTCCCCAATTGATATTTTTTAGTAATGGAAATAGTTTTCTCAAAAAGCAATCTTGCATGGAACTCCAGTAGAAAAATAGATAAAAATGGAGATGCTCTCCTTTGGGGGAAAGGGTGTGGAGGGAGAGGGGCCCAGGCTCAGCAGCTTCTCTTTGTCTCTCTTATGCCCCCTATGGGGGATTCTGAAGCATTACAATGTGCTGCAGAGCCCAGTCTGAAAACCCTTATTTATTCTTTTTTTTTTTTTGGGGGGGGGAGGGAACAGAGTCTCTGTTCCCCGGGCTAGAGTGCCATGGCGTCAGCCTAGCTCACAGCAACCTCAAACTCCTGAGCTCAAGCGATCCTCCTGCCTCAGCCTCCCGAGTAGCTGGGACTACAGGCATGCGCCACCATGCCCGGCTAATTTTTTCTGTATATTTTTAGCTGGCCAATTAATTTCTTTCTATTTTTAGTAGAGACAGGGTCTTGCTCTTGCTCAGGCTGGTTTCGAACTCCTGACCTTGAACGATCTTCCCGTCTCGGCCTCCCAGGGTGCTAGGATTACAGGCGTGAGCCACCACGCCTGGCCGAAAACCCTTATTCTTTAATATCAATTAAGATTCTATTTTATATTATACTAGTGCAAAGCCCAGAACGTTGATAATGAATATCTTCTCCAGGAGAGAAATAGTATTAAAAGGTACCAGTAGCTATAATAGTTGAAATTGTCAGTTCTTAAAAATCTACGAATAGTAGAAAATTATGTGCTATGTCTTCTCCTAGTCAAGAAAAGTGGCCTGGACTCTCCCTAAACCTAGACATTAAAAAAAAATCTTGGAGCCAAAAAGAAAGCACCTTATGGCTTTCTTACTCTTTCCTAATTTTAGACATACAAGTGTGTTTAAAACACTCTGTACCTAGATGAAGCAATTCCTCCAAAAATGAACAAGAAGAAGTTGTTGGTTGTTGTTGTTTTTCTAAGGAAGTGGAGGGGTTCTTCATTCCATCCAAGAAGAGATGAATCTGTAGCCAGCACGAAGCAGATGGCCCCCTTCTTCTCTGCCTTTTAGTTTTATGACTGCGAGGCGGGAGATTTTTCAGCAGTTGCGATAGTTGGCTCCATCCATCACACGAGGCAACGCCTCGGCGGCGGCAGCTTGTCTTCCTACATTTGGGATCTATAGATATGGACTGAGCAGAGCTTGGTGTTTTCACATCGGAAGCTGATGATGAGCGATGTGAGGAGAGGCACCGTTAAATAGATTCATCCTCGCGCTCCATTTCTTAGTCCTACCGGTAACAAGTAACGTATCAAGCTGAAATTTATGATGCTAGGCGCAAACTCTGCTCCAAAGGTGAAATTTATTTCTCTACAACATCCTCCAGTGGCATCCACCTACCTTCCTGGTCACATTTTATACTGTCTGTTGTAGTGGCAGTGTCTTTGTCTCACAAGCGTTCCCTAGGATCTAGGCACAGGGCTTCTGGATTCTGTTCTGACTTTGACATTATGATACCTTATGGCCTTGGGCAAGTCCTTTACGTTTTCTGCTCCTCTAAGATCATAATGCCACTTACTTATCCCTGAAAGCTTAACATAAACACTTCTTTAAGAGGTTGGCATCTATTGGTGGCTCTCAACCTTAGCCACACAATAGGATTACCTGGGGTTATTTTTTATACTAATAGAACTGAGCCCCAATGATTGTAAAATGTAGCCAGGATTTACAAACACTGACACTGACAAACCTATGCAGAATTACTCGTACCCTCAGTGTTGGTTCTGTTTTTCTTTTATAATTCTTAATCCAAAGGCCTCAATTTGTTGCTTCTATACACGCTCACCTATCGACAATGAGATATAATGAAACATAAGCTCCTTTACGAAAGAGGCAGATGGCTTTTGTCTTCTCACCATCTTGACTAGAGGAAACCTGGGTTCAAAAATTAACTTTGACACTTGTTAGCCATGAGATCTTGGGCAGGACGATGAACTCTTTCGTAGATCTGTTTTCTCACCTGTTCCAAATGAATGAGAATAAAAATACACTGCAGGTTGGCACTTACTGAAATTATTTATGTTAGGCTTATAGCACCCAGTAAGCAGTAAACTCAGATTAGCTGTGTCATAAAGGTTTGCTGAATTTCATGCATTTCATGTAGTGATTTTTCCTTTGTTGATTTTACTCAACAAATATTTTTTATATCACTTCCTACTTTAGTTCTTGGTATTTAGGATACTGCAGAGAATATATTTATGGACTTTACACTCTAAAAGGTCATATTTGTGGCCTTAATTTTTACAAATACCTGTGTTTCCTTATGCATGAATCAAATGGGATTGTGAAGGTTAAAAGAGATTAAGTGATTTACCTAAGACCTCACAGTGATTTGGTCATTGATCCATGCCTTCAATCCAAGTTTCAGTGCTCAGTCCAAAGGACCAAACCAGTGTCTTGATTCTCTATTCAGTGACCATGATAATGGATCTATTGTCACAGAAGCAGCCTCATGCAGGGGACCAGCATGTGGTATCTGAAGTCAGACTGCCTGGATGTGACAGGGTCTCTGCCGCTTATCAGCTGTGTGACTTTGGAAAAGTTACTTCACCTCTCTGTGCTTTATTTTCCTCTTTTGGAAAAAGAAGATAACGTTTACTACAAAGAGTTTTCGTGAGAGTTAAGTATAGGTAAAGTGCCGCACAGCATCTAGTGCATAACACACGGTAGATGTTAGCTATTATGCTTATTATTATATCTATGGTTAAAAGTGAATAGTCTTTATTTAAAAACTGTCCAGGAATTTAGGGAGGTCCATGCACTGCTACCTTTAAAATGGTGGGCCTTGTTATGAAGCAGATTTCCTGGGCATACTTTTTGAAATTTACATACTTGTCTATAATGCCATGTCTAGGAAACGCAGTCATTTTGACATTTGTGCATAGGAAGAAATAAATCCTCCCCAGAAAACTGGAATTGTTCCAGGGCTGACAGTTGGTAAAGTCCACAATTTGCATGAGGATATGTGAGGATGTTCTACATCCAGTTATAAAAAGACTGGTTGGATAATAGAAATATTCTATGGCATCTGTAGCCTGGACTTGGACGAGAAGATCTCGTGAGTGTGCAAGTGTGTGTGTGGGTGTGTGTGTGTGTGTGTGTTTTCCTAAGGTAGGAATAATCTAATCAAGCTTCCACAAAACATGTGGAATCTTAGGAGAGAAAAAGCTTGGTCCAGCCACACCCCATCAGTCAGTGTGATAACTTTAACATCACTGAAAAGACCATGTACTGAAAGATTTCTTAAATCACATCTGTGCAGCCATGTAACACCAATTTCTTATAAGAGACTTTGTTTATGACTGAGCAGGGTTGTGGAGTTTCTAATTCATTTAGCGTTTTGCACTCTTAGCCATTATCCCTCCACCTTGCTTTTACTATATTTCCTCTCCTAGGCAAAGACGGGAGGGGAGATCAAAGACAACAACCCAAGTATTTTCAGCCTTTCCCACACGTGGTATACCAATTTGGCTGCTATGCATATCCAAGGGGGGAAAAAGATTGTTAGCAGATAATTGCTATTGAAGTGGACTAGGCAAAAGCTTTTAACTCAGCTGGGGGTAAATGTTCTGTCTTACATTAAAGAAAATCCTGATTTGTAAAAATGTCAAAACCTGGAAAAGCAACTTGGACCACTTGCTTTGCTGTGGGCTAGAGGAGAGAGAGAGAATTATTTCAAAGATGGGCACTGGTTGGATCTTTCAACAGATCTCAAAGATGAGGACCCTACTAGGGGTCAGACCTCCATCGGCATCATGATATCGTGTGAATATGCCTATGGTCTCCTGTCATGGAACAATTTCAATATGATGTGATAGGTGCCTTACTAGAGCTGAGCACAGGAGGATATAGGAACAGAGAGAGGGGAAACCTGCCCACCTGGTGGAGGTGGACAGAAGAGAGGGAAGAAATCTCGGCAGAGAAGATGCTCCTATTTATTGACCGTGAGTTGGCTGTTGGGCAGGAATGTTACAATCAAGTGGAAGGTTGAAACTCACCATCTCTTCTGATTTCTCTTGTCTCCATTGCATTCTTCTCAAAAGGAACTAGTTTTCGGTCCTGCATCAAAGAGATGGCTGTCAGAAATAAGTAAAGTATTTATTAACCTCAAGTATAAAGCTAGAGAGCGAATAATAGTTCCATGAAGGCTTGACTTGTTCATTATTCTTGGCCAAGAACCCCGAAGGCTGTCTAGTGGATAGTAGGGTCCACGAGTGGGTGGATACTGCATGCTGGGCTTCATCAGGTGTTTTCACAGGTATCTCTTCACTCGATCTTCACAATAACCTGTGGCATGGGTGAAATGATAATATAATCATCCCTAGGTATTCATGGGGATGGATTCCAGAACCCCTCACAGATACCAAAATCCGCAGATGCTCAAGTACCTTAAATAAATGGCATAGTAGTTGCATGAAACATACATGCATCCTCCCATATACAGTAAAACAAATCTAGATTACTTCTACCTAATAAAATATAAATGCTATGTAAATAGTTGTTACGCTGTATTTTTAAAATTTGTGTTTTTTATTGTGTTGCTATCTTTAATTTGTCTTTAAAAAATATTTTTGGTCCACAGTTAATTGAATCTGCAGATTTAGAACCCGCCAATTGAAGGGCCAACTATACCAGGCTCATTTTTTATGCTGGGAAACCAAGGTCTCAGTAAGTGAAAAGCTGGCACGTTTTTAAACCATTAGCTCTCAGGCCTCTAAAATCTTGATATGTCACCATTTTCATTAATCCTCAAGCTTTTTTTTTTTTTTCTTAATCAACCCTAGAGTAAGCATCTCTACGTGGCCATCCAATTCAATACAGGAAGAGAGAAAAGATTAAGATAGACGGAATGTAAAACTGTCGGAAGTGGTAGAGGCTGTGAGGAAATGGAATATGCTTATGTCAACTAAAGGAAATCAAACTCAAATCCTTAAAAAGAAAACATAGGCCAGAGCCAGCATTCCTGTTCATTGGTAGGACTGGGTCGATAAGCAGCCAATTTGCAATTTCAACAGAAAAAATGGAAATGTAACTCCTAAGCAGAATGAATAGAAGGGAATTTTTAAAAATCTGTTAGTATATGTTTATGAGTTATTAAAAGCATACTTCAATAGAGATCTAATTTGGTTCCCCAAATGTAAAGATATAATTAGAATATTGAAAGGTTCCTGACATGCAAGACAAACCTAGGCCTAACCCTTGCAACATATAAGGCTTTTCTGTATCTGTTTGTTTTTTGGTGCAGATTCTGGTAACTTCTGTTTATTTTGTTTTATTTTGTTTTTTAAAAAGCTGTTATGGCAAAAGCTGTGAGCTCAATGACAAGTTGGTCATTTGTCCAGTTCCTTGTGAATAATCCCACCTGTTTTCCTGGTTACTTTAAGATATTCTCCCTGATGACTGACACAATCAGAATGGTTTTATAGACACCACCCAACCCTGGTTTGTCTGCTGCACTCATTTGATGGCTTAAAAGAGCACTATGGCAGAAAGTCCTGGGATTGCCATCTGGAGGCCTGGCTCCATAAATCACAAGAAGTGTCACACCTAACCCTCACCTGCACAGGGTACCAACGCATCTCCGTGGGGCGTGGAGAGTTCAGCTCCCCTAGGGCACATTTGACAATGTCGAATGAGCTGGCGGCTGTGACAATGACGAGGCAGAGCTCTTGGCCCTTAGCAGGTGGAGCACAGGGTTGCTAAAGGTCCCGCAACCCACAAGACAGCCCCACGCCAGGAAGCAGGGTCCGGCCAAAACGCAGGAGTTCTCTCTTTGAAAACCAGTGCTCTAGGCGATTTATTTACCCTCTGCGAACCTCATTTTCCTTATTCGTGAAATGTTCTGACTTTATAGGATTATTATGAAGATCAAGTGAGATAATAGATGTAAAAGTGCTTTGTAAGCCCCAAAGCACTGTGTGCATTGGAGGTATTATAATGATTACTCTAAGTGGTGGAGGCAAAGCTCTTTACGATGAATTGTGAACAGTACAGATCTGTAATCGCCCTGTGTTTTTTGTTGTTGTTTTTTTTAAACATGGCTTAATCTGGGCCATCTGGGCCAAGATAGTTGTTTTGATCTATTAAGGACTTTTGGTTCTCTCAACTCTTAGGAACCTCCTCCCGTGTATCTGATTTGATTTCAAAGCTAGTCAAAAGAATAGTTTTCTGATTATTCATAGGTCTGATAAAAATCTAGGCTTGGGAGAGTCTACAGGACATGCCTGCTAGGAGTATGAATCTAGACACGAAAAGGATCTAGTGTGAGGCCTGACCCCACACTTCCTTGCTGGCTGTGGGACCTTGGGCAAATGATTTCACTTGTCTAATCCTCAATTATCAATAAAATGGGTATTAAGGCACTTACCTCATGAGTGCTGCGAGGGTTAAATGGTAGTCTTTAGCATAGTGAGTGTTCCCAACAAGCCTGTTCTTTCATTGTGTCCAGCATCCAACCTTTGCTTAAAAAGTAGCCACCCTGACTTGTTTTTTACAACTCACAACCACCAGAAGCATTCATCCCATTTTCAGCCTTCTGGGAAGGATGTGGCTGGGGACTATATTGTATTTCCAGTTACAAGATAGATTTCTTTACATAACTGGGGGCAGGGATCAAGAAATAGCCCCCACCCCTCTGCAGTGTGTTGTCTGATATTGTCGGCAATCAAATTATCTACCGGGATGTGGTATGTCACATCAAGCCTCCCATCAAAACCGTTTACAGGCAGTCTGTTGATGTGTAAGTCTTGCCTCCCAGCAGCAGCTTAGGTGTATTTTTAAATATTCTGTCTGGCAGCTCAGGGAGGAAAAAATAAAATAAAAAAATAACTGAAGAGACAGCAACCAGCACATTTCTTTCCAACAAAGATCGCTTCCCTACAACCTGTCCACCCCTTTCAAGGAAGGAATAGGTTGAGAGAGGCTGTACTGAAACAGCAGAGGGGCCGTGTTACCTAGCAACCCAGGGATGGGTGCTAGACGTGCCCACTAATTACCAGAGCAAGTAGATCCTCTATCAGAGTGTCACTTAAACGGTGAGCATCTATGTTCCAGTGATGTCTGTGGAAGGTTAAGAATGATGTGACAGCCCTCTGTCGCTGAGTTCCCTTTCATCTGCTCAGGAGCTACGGAGACTTGAAGGCCCAGCAAGGGATGACATGCAAAGATATGAACTAGTATACTCCAGGATACTTTCCCCAGACCATTTTCTGACTTTTTTGCCATGATACCAACTTTTCTAATCTTCTTATTCCAAAATAATTATGAATCTACACAGTCATAAGAAATATGACAGAGAGATCTCATATGCCCTTTACCCATTTTCCCCCAATGGTAACATCTTGCATAGTTATTGTGCAGTATCATAACCAGGAAACTGATATTGATACAATCCATCAATCCAATTCAAATCGCACCAGTTTTACATGTACCATGATATCAATTTTCATGAAAACATAAACCCGCTCTCCTAGTGAAACAAACCCTTCTCCTAACTCCTAAGACCATCTCCTCTTTCTTGCTAACTCTGATCAATGGAATACACAGCCAGAGAAAAAGTGCTTATGTCTCAGAAATTTCTCAATAGTTCCATCAGAATCTGACTCTCTCTTCTGCCTCCACTATCTCTTCTATCACCTGACTCGGGATCCTTGGGACAAGGCAAAGAGCTATTTCTCAAGGCGACATGAGAATTTAGGATCACGCTCGGCAGCCCATTTTTCAATAAGTCCATGGCCTATGTGTAGTCAGACCTCCCTGTTTGAGGTCAAGGAATTTGAAGATCTTGTTGTCACCCTGGGCTACTCCCGTGATGTCTTAACTGCTGCTAAAACCTCCCCGCTCAAGTGTACGATTCTATATCTCTGTCAGAATGAGGGCTTTGGGTAGGGAAGGTTTGACTTGCAAGTGTAGACGTACAAAGGACCATTGCGCCTCTGTGCATGGGAAGATGCCTCACTTCTGGGCAAGGCCAGGCAGGGCTGTTTCCAAAGTTTGAAGTTATTTTTTTGGCCAAGAGTGACTGTATTGAAGACTGCATGGGAAGGGTTTAAGGTTAGAAGCCCGAGCAACTGGAGTTTAAATCCCAGCTTCATTATTAACATCTATGTTGACAGGGAAAACCCCCACCCCGGGGTCCCATGGCTGAACTCACTGTTGATTAGATACTTTTTGAATCCCACTGCTGATTGGATGTTAAAGCTTGTTGCTGATTGGATGTTAAAGCTTGTTGCTGATTGGATGTTAAAGCTTATTGCTGATTGGACAGCTTTTGAATCCCACCAAGGGTATAAAACCAGAGGAGAACAAGGAAACAGTGCTCAGAATCTGGTGGCATGCCCCTCTGAGCCCGCCGGCGGAATAAAGGCTGATTCTCCAACTCTCTGTGTGCTGCTCGGTTCTTTCCCCGGTCAATCGCTGTGACACTTGTAACACTTGCTGGAACAATGTGACAAATGGCTTTACCATTCTAAACCTCACTTTCCTCATCTATGAAAGGTTGGCGATGGAGATGGCAGTTCACACTTCATAAGGCATCCATGAGGTTTAAATGCTTAGAAGGCAGCGGTTCTCAAACTCGAGCAGGCATCAGAACCCCCTGGAGGGCTTGCTCACCGACCACCCCCACCCCCGTACCCCATCCCCAGAGTTTTGGATTCAGTAGCTCTGGAGTGAGACTGGATGATTTGCATTTCTAACAAGCTCCCAGGTGCTGCTGCCGCCAGTTTGGGGTATCACACTTTGGGAGCCCCTAATTATAAGGACATCAATTGCCTAATCATATACCTGACTTTGGGTATTCACCCAAGGGAAGCCGGTTCCCCTCCAAGCTAATAAGAAATGAGGTGCTCCTCCATCCAAAAAATAAACCGAGTTCTCTGACCTTCCAGAAACTGACCTCCTGGTTGACAGAAAACCACGTCTAAACAAGCAAAGTAAACAAAAGGCCACGAAATTATCAAGCATATTTGACAAGTGCGCACAGCCCATTTTGTTATTTCTCAGTGTAAAAGTGAGTCTTTTATAAAAGGAAGCAAATTTAGAGTTAGGAGCTTCATGCTGGACATTCGAGAGTGTGTGTGTGTGCATGCACACACACAAAGCCAGCTACATCCCCAACGCATAATATTGTAACCAGGCAGGCGTACCTTACACACTGTTTTTACCATGTGTACGTGGGAGAGAATGTGGGGGAAGGAAGCTTGTGAAAACAAGTGTTCTTAGAAGAACTGCAAAGAACCTCTCATTAGAGGGAATTAAAATATTTCAGTCCCTGGGCTATTCTCTTTAAATACACCAAATTACATCAGTTCTTGATAGAAGAATGAACTATAGGCTTTATAGAAGTATCTTTTTTTAAAAAAAAAATAGTACTGATGTATTTCACTTGTGCTGTGAGCAATAGAAAGAAAATCACTTGAAGTATTTTCTTTGCCACTGTGCATTTTTTTTTATGTTTTTTTGTAAGACAGGGAGCCCAAGATGTAAACGTGTGGGATTATTTTAATGATCTTTGGTGCCCTGGATTTCCTGACATGGCGTGCAATCTTAGATTTCTTTTTATTAGCTCACCCTTCAGTCTTCTTCTTACATTCTGTGACTTCCAACATTGGAGAGAACGCTCTTGCAGCATATGATAAACTCAGATTTATTGCCATACCCTCAAACTTGACTTCCAGATTCAAGGTGCTACTGAATCTGTTGCTGCCACCAATTGTATAATTGACTCCATTTTTAGAAGATAATAACTGTTGAATATTCATGCATTATACAAACATCAGTAGCTTTACTTTTCTATCAGATATCTGGCTGGGTTTTGAAATGTTATCTATGAAGGTACATTCAATTTTTTTTTTTTGAGGTTATAGCAAGAGGTGCCAAAGCCCGAGCTGAAAAGTATCTCAAAATCAACTGAATGACAATGCCAGTCTCAGCCTTGGGTATCAGTTTGGATTTGGTTCTTTGTCCAAATCCTCCTAATCTGAGATTACATCAGGCCATTTTTCCCCCCTTGTACATTATGTAATATCTGCAAAGAGGAGGAGCGGGATGGAGAATCAGAGAAGAGCCTTGGCAGATAAACAAGGGCAGTGTTACCTTAGGCTGTCCTGCAACTGGTAAACCTGCGGCCCCCTGTGGTCCAGCAAGATGCAACTCCCAGTCCTCCCAGTCCCCAGTCAGTTCGTTCCCAGGAAGGGCAACCAGCAGGACTCGAAATAGTGATTGCTTTCCTTTACTCAAAGAAACCATGGATGAGACGATTAAACAGATTAAGGCTTACCTCCTTCAGTGCATCAGAATAAATGTATTCTGCTTTTCTGATAGGGCTATAACTGTCAATCAAAGGATTAGGCCTTTTGGGGGAATGGGGAGGGGAGGTGGCCTTAAAACGTATTTGAATGTGCAAACTACAGCTGTGTGTTTTAATCCTGGAGATACACATTGATCTTGCCCCCTCTTTGAAGTCTGCTGTTCTATTAGCTACAGGCTTTCTGGCCCTAATCACTTTTCTTACATTTTTTCTAAAAAGGTTATTTTAAAAATTCATTTAAAAAATCATATTGCATTGAGTCACCCAAAGGGGAAATATAATTAAAGGTAGCCATTTGTATTACCCTCAATGAGGAAAAACTTTGGAAGTGTTTGGAATATACGAGTCTAATTATTTCATCAGAAATGCAGCATTGTAAAAATGTTTCTTTCCAACAGGTTCAGGGTTTTTTGCTGACAAGGAGGCTGTTTATCCATTTAGCAGTACAGTTGAGGGCTGAGTGGAGTGGTGTTTTTTTGGTTTTGTTTTTGTTTCAGATAGAGTGTCACTCTGTTGCCCCAGCTAAAGTGCAGTGGTGTCATCGTAGCTCACTGCAACCTTAAACTCCTGGGCTCAAGCGATCCTCCTGCCTCAGCCTCTAGAGTAGCTGGGTCTTCAGACACATGCCGTTGTGCACAGCTAAGTTTTCTATGGTTTTTTTTTTTCTTTTTTTAGTAGAGATGGGGCCTTGCTCTTTGTTAGGCTGGTCTCAAATGCTTGACCTCAAGCGATCCTCCCGCCTCGACCTCCCAGAATGCTAAGATTATAGGTGTGAGCTACCACGTCCACCCTAAATGGTGGTTTTTAATTCCAGCAGCACATGTGTCTGTTTAAGTCTTATCAGCTGATTCAGTGTAGCCACAATACACGTATTCTGTTTTCTCATTAGCTGTCACACAATTGTCTGTACGTATTAACTTTTTGGAAAGGTAATAGATATTCCTAGAGAAACCATGACGAAGTGGCAGAATAACTGGCAAGCCATTTCTCAAGTGGTGACAGAACTTAAGCATCTGCAAGTTTCTGACTGTCGTCAGTCAAGGTTTGGGTTCATTACCTCAATCTTGACGTCTGGTTTTCTAATCTGCAAACTCAAGTTCTCTCCACTATTTTCCTGCCTGAAAACAAAAGTCCGATCAGCCAAGGCCATGTCTCTTAATGTTTCTGTATCTAATGAGCAAGCTAATGGATCAGTTATAATATTGAATCAGGAGAAATCCATCCATTTTTCCTTCCTTCCTTCTTTCCATCGATTCATCCATTTGGGTGCCTAGTCTCTCTCATGCATGGTGCTCAAGATACCAGCTGTGAATATCAAGTGTTTACTCCCTACCTTCATGGAGCTTACAGTCTAACACAGAAGACAATGTTGAGTAAATAATGAGATGTTTGAAGAAAGCTGCAAAAGAAACCAGCAAGGATGATGTGATGGATGGAATTATAAGAGTGCCCCCAGTGACCTTTGCCCTTATATAATCTGCTCTGCTTTGTGTGTGGGTAGAACCCATGAACATCATAAGACCTCACTCCCTTGATTATGTTATTTCAGTGATCCTAACCTAATGAGTCCTTTAGAAGCGGAGAATTTTCCCCAGCTGATAGCCACAGGCAAAGGCGGAGAGATTCTACACATGAGAAGGATTTGATGCACTGTCATTGGCTTGAGGATGGAGGGGCCATGTGATATAGAACAGTAGTGGCCTCTGGAAGCTGAGTGTAGCACCCTGCTGACAGCCAGCAAGGAGACAGAGGCTTCATTTCTAGAACCACAAAGAAGTAAGCCCTGCTAGCAAATTGAATGAGCTTGGAAGTGAACTCTTCACCACAGCTTCCAGAAAGAGTCCATCCAGAAGACACCTCAAGTTCAGCTTTGTGAATCTGTTATGGATTGAATCATATCCATCCAAAAAAGATATGTTGAAGTCCTAACGCCTGGTACCTATTGTTTGGAGACAAGGTCTTTGCAGATGTGATCGAGTTAAGATGAGGTCATTAGGGTAGTTCTTAATCTAGAATGACAGAGGGAGGCAGAGGTTGGAGTGATGTTGCCACAAGCCCAGGAATGCTGGGGCTTCCACAAGCTGAGAGAGGGCAGGGAAGGTTCTCCCTAGAGTCCTTTGAAGAGGAAGTTTGGCCCTGCCAACACCTTGAGTTTGGACTTCTAGCCTCCAAAATTGTTAAAGAATAAATTTTTCTTAAATCACCCAGTTTGTGGTACTTGGTTAGAGCAGCCTAGAAAACTAATACAGAGAATCTGAAGCAGACAACCCAGTAGATCCTGCCCAGACTTTTGGCCTACAGAACTAGAATATCTATCTATCTATCTATCTCTCTATAGATATAGATATTGGTATTTTTTAAGCAATTACTAAGTTTGAAGTAATTTACATAGCAATAGAGAACTAATACAAAAAAGCAAGAAAAGAGTGTCAAAATCTACCTACTCTGATGGTGGTTGTCTGGGAGGAAGGTTTAGGATGACAAAAGAAAGAATAAGTAGAAATTATCAAGCAAAGAGGAGAAAAGGAAGATTGTTCCCAACAGAGGTGATGGTATATGCAAAGGCCCAGAGGCAGAAAAGAGCCGGCTGCATTCAAGGAACTCAACTATTCAGGCTTTCACCCTTCCTCTGGTGTTGCTGTCGATACCAGATCTAAATTAGGTGCTAGAGATGAAATAAAGAGCTACAGACATCTTCCTTGTCCTTACAGAGCTCATATTTTAGTAAGAGAGAGTAAAAAGACATAATCAAACTAAGAAATGATAACTACATTTTATTAGGTGGACTCTGTAAGGACATGGGACAAGCAAAACCACAGGGTATTGATAGAATATTGAAAATGAGAAGGAGAGAGATACCCTGTGGATCTAGACAAGGCCAGGTCAAGGAGGATGCTGTGATCGTCTGTTTCTGGACTTGTGGACTATTTCAGGGAAGTGCTGTCTCCCTTATTAAAATGCACAGTAACCCTACCGCTATGATCATTTTAGCACCTTGTATGGTAGCCACCTGTACCTTTTCAGATCGAGGCCAGCACAGAAAATTCCATTCCCCTAACCTAACACAGGATCATACTCCTGGGGCTGTAATTATAGGATAATGGGGCTTTTATTTGGCCGTCACCGAAACTCTCTGCTCCCATTTGCTCTACAGACTTTCATTGTTTCTTTTTTTCCCCCACCTTCTTGGTAATTTATTAGAAAAATACAGATTAAAAACACAGGTTCATACAAACATACACTCGTACAAATGGTAATTAATATATTTGGAATGAGATAGAAAACAGAACTGTTTTTTTTTTCAACATGAAAAAGGCATTTCAAGGTCATGTTGTACCTTGCATCTTTGTTCACCATCAGTTGATCAGTTGAGCTGGTCAATGTACCCTGCCGGTGGGTAACTCAGTAATACAGTGGTAAGTGTCACCCTATGTGCAGAGCTGGGGCGTGTTGGAGGGGGAAGATTGTTTCTTTAGTTCCAACTTATCTGTGTCGGGGGGTGTGTGTATGCCTGGGTGTGAGATCCCCAAGACCGCCTTCAGTTCAATGATCCCCTGGAAGGACTCACAGAAATGGGGAAAGTTGTCATACTCGTGGTTGTTACAGTTTATTACAGAAAAGATACGTATTAAAAGCAGCCAAGGAAAATGTGCACAGTGCAGAGTCCAAGGGACAGACACCAGGTGCAATTTCAGTTGTCTCCCCCAGTGGAGTGACAGTGGTTACTTCTCCTAGCAACGATGTGTGACAACATGTAGGGAATATTGCCAACCAGGGAAGCTTGCTCAAGCCTTTATGTCATCCAGGGTTTTATTGGGAACTGGTTGCTTAGGCATGGAGTGCTCATTTGACTGACCTTAGTCACCCAGTCTCCAGCCCAAGGGCTCCACAATGAATCACACGGTTAGCATAAACTACCCGGCATGGCCCCAGGCCCCAGGTAAACAAAGACACTCTTATCGGGTAGGATATTCTAAGAGTTTAGAGCTTGACTCCTGGGAGCTGATGAAGCGGGCATATCCTTTTCTTTGGAATATGCGGAGTTTGAACAGCACAGACCTGCTGAATCAACCCTTTACTGTAACACACACACACACACACACACACACACACAGATTGCCGTGTGTGTCAACTCCAAACCTTGCTTCTCCCACATGTGGAGAGTATATCATCATCATCAAAATCCTGGGATTGTAGCAAAAAATAAATAAAAATTTGCAATGCTTTTTAAAAAATATTCCTTGATGTAGTGGTTTTCAAATAGAGAATCACATTGTAAATCTGAAAATGCTTGGGAACTTTTTTCAATTTAATTTCATAGAGGGGTAATTCACATCCATTCAGATGAACAGAGCATCTGGGTGCAGCTCACTGAGTTTTGACAAATGCACATGTGCACATAACCCCTGCTTCTTTCAAAACACAGACCATTCGCAGCACTCTAGAAAGTTCCCTGATGCCTCTTCACAGTTAATCCCTGCCCACCCACCCCTGCAGCCGATCACCGTCAATATCTCTTCCACCGAAGATTAGTTTTGCCTGTTCTAAAACTTCACATAAATGGAAACATACATCATGTGGCTTTTTGTGTTTGGGTTTTTTCCCTCCACTCACAATAATGCTCTTGAGGTTCATCTATGTTGTGTGCATCAGTAGTTTGTTCCTTGGAATGGCTGAATACTTTTCCATTGTATGGCTGGAACCCAATTCGTCTCTCCATTATCCTTTGATGGACATTTGGATTGTTTCCAGTTGTTAACTATTAGAAGTAAAATTGCTGTGCGCATTCCCATGCAAGTTTTTCTGTGGACACGTGTTTTCCTGTCTCTTGGGTAAATAGCTGGGAGTGGAGCTTCTATCTTGCAAGGTAGGTGTGTGTTTTTTTCATCTGCCAAACTATTATGCAAAGTGGGGTGGTTGTACCATTTACCTATCTACCAGGAATGTATGAGAGTTGTGGTTGCTCCACATCCTTTCCAACAATGGTTGTCTGTCTTTTTAATTTTGGCTATTTAAATAGGTGTGTAGTGGCATCTCATGGTAGTTTCATGTGGAACACTTTTTTTTTTACATTCTTATTAGCCATTCATGAATCTTCTTTTGTGAAGTCTCTGTTCAATACTTTTGGCTTATTTCATAAATTGGGCTGTTCGACTTTTTATTATTGAGTTATGGAAATGCTGTCCCTGGCTTAGCCTCCCTTGAGATTTTGATACCATAGGTCTAGTAAGGTCCCTCCAGGACTCTGATATGCAGACAAGTTTAAGGACCACTGTATTAATGGGTCTGATGGCAGTTTGCTAAGACTTCAACTGTATTTGGCAGCCATAACTTGAAATTTTCCCATCCAAAGTCTTGCCTGGTGATTAAATTGTCAAGGAAAACATTTGAAAAGCTATTCCCAGTGGGATGATTCCTTCTCACTCTGGACTTGGCACTGAATTTTAATGTCAAGCTTCAGCTAGAAAATTCCTAGGGTTGGACTCAGTCACTTAAACCAAGTGTGTGTGGGTTGCACACAAGATATTACTATAGTTATTAAAGGGCATCCTAAACCACATCCCATTTTTCCTCCCTCAGTGAGAAATGTGGTAATGGAGACATTTGAACTTGGAAGCTCACATGCAATTTGCATTCTTTTTGTAAGTAAAATTGGTTTGGAAACTATTTGAACCTTGTGTTGATGTTCACGTTGTACCAATATATCTAGCAGACAACCTTCCTGACCCAAAATGTTGGTTTCTACTAGATAATTCCTTGAACTTTTGTACTGATTTACAGAATACACTGAATAAGCTACCTGCTTAAGGGTCTCTCTCCATCCTGTTTATCCTTGGAAGAGGAGATTAAACAAAGAATTCCATCTGATGGAATGGATATTTTCTTTTTAAAGGAAACTCTGGGGTTGGGTGCTGTTTTGACCTATGGTTCATGGTTCTAGGGGATTCTAGGGGGTCGAAGGGCTAAAGAATCAGCATATTCAAAGAACTAAAAAGTTCCTATAAACTTAGACATCCGAAAATATGCCAGAAGATTATTTCTCTTTTCCAGGGAGCTCTGCTGCCTTAATAAGGCAATACAAAGGTGGCATGTTGATTGCATGTCATATGAAAATGCTGTTTGGTGTGGCTTCCTGAGGGGTCATGCAGAGACCCTTCCCTGCTCCTTAGGAGAGTGTGCCACAGTTGATTCGTGATGCCCAGCGTCCCTCAGCAAGAATGTACCTTTCTTAATACTGTGTATTTGACCTTTCAAGATATGAGGTTCTGAAGTTAGCCAGAGAGCAAACTCAAACAAATGGTGCAGTGCCTATCAAATATTCTATTATCCCAATGTTTAGAAAGGAAAGGTTCATCGGTCAACATTTGGTTCTCCATGTAAGTGAGAGGAGGTTGTTTTAAATTCTAGGGAAGGAATGTGTTCAAATCCTTAGAGACTCGACGTGACATTCGATCTAGGGACCTTACTTGACTTTGCTTTTACTTCCTGGCCTTGGACCGTTTTATGTTATTCCCTCTAGGTTGAGGTTGAGAAAGGCCAAGAAAAGTTCCAACTAGATCCTTCACTTCATTCACAACTCTGGATGGAACATTTTGATAAGGGGGGGAGGTGGAGGAATACCTGGGCTTCGACTCAGCTTCTGGGTCACTAGTAGATTTCTGTTATCTTCGACACTTCAGACCCTGGAGATTTGAGAGCTGGGGCATTAGCACACGATGCTGAAATGTGAAAAGAATCCTGACTATGTGTCAGACTCCAGGAGAAACTGCATTTTTAAAACTCTCCTATGAAAAATGTGAGGCTTTCTAAATGTATAACATATAATTCTGCATTAAGGTAGGTTTCTGCAAAGATAGTGAGATCATCTTTAGCTGTGCTGCTAAGGTTTCAAGTAGCCATGCCTGGTTTTTATATTTTAATTTTTTTTTTAAGTTACCATCAAAGGGAAATTTCTTCCGTTTTCTCACCCTGGAGTAATATGTTTGCTCTAAATGGCTGTCCTAAGCTGCAAATGGATTTTTTTTTAAGTCTTCTGTAATTTCCTTATGATGCTTTGAAATGCAGTCATTTTAACACAAGTTACGTTAGTGGGAGGCAGAGACTAATAACATACCCACCTTTGTAAACAAATTTATTTGAGGATCAGTAGCAGTGGGAAGTGGGAAACAACTTCTAAGCCCTAGAAGTTTCTAGTCATCTGTTCCTTGGGGACTGCATCCAAAGCCTGCAGTTAGCTTAAACTTTTCCTAAAGAGGCGCTGGTCCAGGGCTAGTTAAAATGGAAAAGGATTTTTTCCCATCACATATAGGCTTTGGTGTACATAACACATTTTCTTCCTTTTGGACATACCAATATTTCTTACAAATATGCTAAGTATTCATAGCAAGAGAAGGTCAGAGAATCTATCATGCAATTGTTAGTTTAAAGCTTTATAAAAATATATCCATTCCTCTACAGTCACTCTCCAAGGGAGAAAAATCGATCCCTCTTCCAGCTCAAACTGGAAAATTAAATGAGCAATTGACGATAAATATTTTTTAACTATTCAACTTCCTCATATCATCACGAAAAGAAAAGATTATTAATTTGAAGGTTTCAGAGATACTCCGTAGCTGTTCTAATTCAATCAGAAAAAATTAATTATCACTAGTCTTTACCTCTTTTTTCTTTTTCTTTTTTCTTTTGGTGAAAATGCTCACTTGAAGAAGAGAAGGCTTGGACCTGGGGCGGGGTGGTGGAGGGAGGAGTGAGGAGGGAGAAGAGAGGGAGACAGAAGGAAAGACACACAGACTTAGAGAAAAACCTGCCTTTTACTTTAAAGCCCTAGTCGTCGTTTTATCTCAGTTTAGTTAGAAATTCAAAAGGGCCGAACCAGGAAGTAGCATAAATCTTTAACAGAAACACGTAAGGCTGGAGTGTTGGATACCAAGCTTCCAACTTTCTCATGTGTTCAGTTATTTTTATGTAAATGGTGTTGGAGTACAATGAACACACATACACAAACTGTACGGATTCTACGTGTGCACGTCTACGTAGTCTACACCACGGAAGCTTTCAAAGACCAGTGGTTTGGCCCAGAAAACAATGACTTTGACAGGCCTGGGGAAATAAGTTTTTCAGATGATATATTACAAATACTTACTTTCCAAATCTACCCACAGATTTGAGGGCATATGTATATTTAGTGCTATTGCAACTCCCTTTTGCCTTGTTTCAAAGCTTCGATCATAAAATTAACACATGGACTGCCACACTAGAAAAAATTTTTTTTGCCTTGGGGCCACAGTGTTTTATATTATGAAAATAGCTTAAAAACTTTGATAACAAAACAATCCTTTCTAATTTAATGAAAAGCGTGTTATTGTTTTCTATGCCTGAGTTTTATGCAACTTGAAAAATAGTTCTCAAGGCTCCCAAGGTGAAGAGACGCATGAGTTACATAGGCTTCATGAGGCCCCTGGGCTCAAAACTAGCGTGAGTTAAATACAACTCACATGGCAGTTAATGTGTTAATAGGCATTTAGTAAGTGTCAATTGTGTGCAGAGATAAAAGACATGTTATGTGGTCATTGAAGAGAAAAGGCCCAACGTGTTTCATTCATTTGTTCATTAATTCAATAAAAATTGATTAAGCTTCTACTATGTGCTTGCATGCTTCAACAAGGCAAGCATGCATGATTTGGTGGTAAACAAAGCTCAGCCTCTGCTAGAAAGGAGCTTAGAGTCAAATGGTAGAAAGAGAAAGGAAAAGAAAGTGGGTATGTGGAGCAAGTAGAGACGCTGGGTGGGGGAAGCAGGTGGCATCATGGAGTGTGAGCAACTTAAGGCACTTTTGACCAACACCCTGTGACGCCCGTGCTTCCTCTCACCCCCAGAAATGAGCCCATTGCGTTTCTACCAGCAATCAGAGGATCAAGAGGGTCGCTAACTCAAAGGGTCTCACACACACATACATAAATCCGTTGCCTGCAGAGCCACGCCCTTGGTCTAATGCTCTCTGAAATGGAACCACGGAGAATCCACTCACCCTCCTGTAGTTTAGAAAGGGGCCCGATGTCAGTTTCCTAAAAGAGCTCACGTATGATCTTTCGGATGATGGAGGGAGGTGCATTCTGAGCCACTGAATTGCTCCTGGGAGTGACTTGCATAGCACCTATGGGGCCATCTAGACAGCACGTGTGGCCTGAAACCCCGCATGCCAGTTTTCTCTGCTGCCTTTAAAATGAGAGTGCACACACGTGTAAAGCCACACGACTCTTGACGTGTGACTGCACTTCTACACTGATTCAGAATAGAAAAGACAGCTTTTTCGTTAACTCATTTTCTAACAGGAAGGAATCGTTTCTAAACAGTGACAGTTTCTGGATTCAAATTTCAGCTCTGGTACTCACTAGCTGGGCGTATCACCCAGACAATTTGAACAGCGTCACCTCACAGTTGAAGGCCAACTTACGTATAAAGGCAAAAGGGCTTTCCAAAAGTGTCATTTGCCTGATTGTATCAGTAAAATTATGCTCATCGTATAAAATGCATGCATGCAGAAAAAGCATATGAAAATAAGTTTAAAATCATTTGTATTTCCACCACCCAAAATAAATACTATATGTTAACATTTTGTGTATTTCCTTCCAATTGTTTTTGGATATTTTTCATGGTTGAGGTCATACTGTATATGATTATGTATCTTGCCTTTTTCACTTGACATTAATTTACTGTGTCAATATTTTGCCTCAGAATGAATATCTTTTTAACATAAGAAGATACATAATTTTGATTTTACATATACTATTGTGATTTTATATATACTCTTACATGGGATGAACATATATTATTTAATCTTTAGAAGGAAGTATAGGTAGATATATATTTAAGATACTTAAGCCATTGGAGAACATTCAGGTAGGTGAAAAGCTTTACAACTTCGAAGAGAAATACTTTAGTATATGTAAAGTTTAATTCGAACTCCAACATGATGTCCTTTTAGATTTTGTTTAAGGTTATAAATTAATTTGCTTAAATTGCAACATTCAGAGATAACTCATGTCCTCATTTTGGGGAGAAAGAGACTTTCTAACGAAAACCAACTGAAGAGCATTTAATAAACACCAGCCTTTGGCACGTATGAAATGATTGTGAGTTGCCCACGACAATATTGACACTATTGGTCACTTGCCAGGGCAAAACATTAGGTGGCGGCTTGTCAGGGAAGGAGGGAGAGGTGGCCAGTGGAGAACGCTGTAGGAAGAGTTGGGTGGGCCTTAAGCTGGGCTTTGAGGGATGGAGAAGGGTTGACATAAGACTTTGTAATTCGAGGCTTTTGACAGTCATGTGCCATCTCCCTTGATCAACACATGTTGGTTTTTGCGATTATTTTCAAACAACCGATGTAAATCCATAGCGCCGAATGCACTCATTTAGTCTCTAGTGTGGACGGTGTGTGCTTCTGGGAGGCGGAGATGCCAAGCAGATTACTCTAGTGGTGATTATGCAATGCTCAGCGCTGATGGATTGCAGGAGAGTGTTGGTTTACGGATTTTTTATGAGATTGACTGGTGGGAGGAGTGGGTGGGATGTGCAGAAAGAAAGAGGAGGGAGCAATGATTAGGTACCGATGTTAGGCCGCTCGAACTAATCGAACTAATATTGAGTATTACTTAAATATTAACAATACTGTGGGGCATTTGGCTTGATTGAGTCAAACATGCTCTACATCCAACCCTTTATGCAATTTACATCGCTGACTCAGCTTTTGTTGGTGCATCGACCTCCATGAAAATTTGATGGCAGCTGAAACCTGCTCCCTATCTCTCTCTCCCCACCCACCCAAAAGAAGTTGCACGTTATTTCTGTCTAAACCGTTTTACTACAATTTCACGGGGCCCAGGTTAGGAAGGGCTGATTTATAAACAGGGTCTGGTTACATAAAGTGCTATTCCCCAATCTTGGGTTTGTTCTCCCATGGCCACCACCAATGTCTTTGGATTTTGTATCAGGCTCATTTGGATGGGAAGGGGAGAAGGAAGCTCTGCTGGACCGAGCCCCTCTCTGCACAGCTCCGTGCTAGGCACGAACACACAAAAGAGCCCTGAGCCCCCACGACCACCCCCCTGAGCAGCCTTTCCACTTAAGGACTGAGAGTGGAGAATCGAAGAACTGGCCGTGCGACATTCAGAACAGGAAGCTCTCGGGGAACAAAGAACATCGGGAGTGAAGCTGTGGTTTCAGGGTACAGTCATTCAACTTTCTGTCCCTTAGTGTACAGAGACGCAGACTAGCTCTGCCACAGAGCTGCGATTTAACTGAACGATGGCAGTCATCATTTTGTTCTCTCCTTGAGTAACAGAAAGTCAAGCCCTGGGAAAGAACAGGCAACAGACCATTGGTAACAACCAGTTAGAATAATAAAGTTAATCAGATCTGAAATTTCCCCAAAGATTTTAATATATGGTGGACATGCCTTTGAGCAGCTGCTTCTTAGTAACTGAATCTCATGAATGATGATGATGGTATTAATGATATCAGTAATAATAACAATAATACTAATATGACCACTACCACTAACTGGTAGTTATATAGGGTGCTTATGTGTGAATAAAAGCACTCAGTTATTTGACTGTAGATAGTATTATTATCCTCATTTTTTGAAGGAGAAACTGATGCCCAGAGAGGTCAAGGAAGTTGTCCATGGTCCCCCAGATAGAAAATGGTATAAGTTCAGATCCGTCTGGCCCCAAACACATGCTTTTGACTACTCCTCTTCACTGTCTGTTTAAAGCTGGAAGGGATCTTAGAGGAGATCATGTCACAGATTAGAAAACAGAGGCCCCTGGTGGTAGTGGCCTGGCCAGTGTCACACAGCTCCTTAGCGACAGAGTTAGAAATTGCACTCAGGTCTGTGGTTGCAATTAGATCCAGAACATACGCAAGCCAATGAGGACCACCTGGAAATAATTCTAGTGTTCAAAGATTATTTGTGGGTGATATGGCTATATTGTGGCAATGGTAGCAAAATTATAAAGTAATGCTTCATGCGAAGGTACAGTTGGAGTGTTCAGAAAGACGGGGGTGAAAGTCTGTTAAAGAAACACCCATGATGTCTTTATATTCTGATGTGTGTATGGTATGGTCACCCACTCACTCATTTTGTGGCTATTATGCATCATCTCCTAGATGGTAGGCACGGTGATGGGAATACAGCAGTAGGCAAGACAACTTTATCCATCTTCTCATGACCTGAGGTTCTAGTGGGGCAAGACAGAAGACAGTTCAAGTAATTAACAAGCAATGTATGAGACGGTGGCAAGGGCTCTGCACAGTGTTAAAGCTGGGCGATGTGACAGACAGTTCCTGGGGGCTACTTTAGATGGGGCAGTCGAGGGGTGGTGTGACTCTTAAGCCGAAACCTGAACGACAAAAGGAGGTGGTTGCATGGAGCTAAGAGCAATGAGTATTCCAGGCGTAAGAAATGGTTAGTGCAGTGAAAAGCTCTCGGATAGGACAAGCTCTGAGACTTGCTTGCTTGAGGAAAAGAAAGAAGAAAGAAGGCCTGTGTCACCGAAATGTGAAAGAGGACAAGAGCAATAACATCACCGAGAGAGTCAGGGGGTTGATCTCATGGGTGTTTCTGAGCCAGACGAAGCAGTTTGAATGTTGTTCTCAGTGCAGTGGGAAGTTTTAGATAGGAGGAGCAACATGATTTGATTTTTCTTTTTTAAATATCATTGACATCTGGCAAGTATGGGGAGCAAGTGTGGGAGCTGGGACATCAACAAGGGAACAAGGCAATAGATTTGCAAGAGGAGATGGGGACAAGGACTCAAGTTACAGCAGGACAGATGTGAATAGGTAGAGGCATCCAAGCTGTGTTTGCTGATACCATTTCCCCGAAAATAAGACAGGGTCTTATATTTATTTTTCCTCAAGAAGACACCCTAGGGCTTATTTTCAGGGGATGTGTTTTTTTTCAAGTACGGTACAACCATCTACATTTATTCAAATATAGTTAAGTCACCGTCTTCTGGAACATCATCATAACTCTGCAAACCCTGAATTCCATCCTGAATGTCTTGCGACTCTATTTCCTTTAGAACCATTGGCCCCAATCTCTCATGTCGAGCACTAAAGCTCTCATGGGGCAGATGAGAAGGGCTGCTCGTCTTCTTGACCGCTCCGCGACGACATGCATGGGTTGTGCAGATATGCTGTGTAGCCACGCCCGTCACTAGGGCTTATTTTCGGGGTAGGGCTTCTATTGCGCAAATGCTTAGACATCCTGCTAGGGCTTATTTTATGAGTAGGTCTTATTTTCGGGGAAACAGAGTAGACTCAACAGAATTTGCCAATGGATTAAATGAAGGAGAAAGAAAGGAGAAGAGAAATCAAGAATAAGGCTTACATTTTTTTGGTTTGTGTAACCGAACACATAGTGATATGGTTTATTGAGATGGAGGAAGAAGAGGTTTAGGATGGGAAAGTCTAGAATGTTCTCTGGGCTGTGTTAGGTTTGAGATGCATGTTGCACACCACCGTCCAGGTAGAGGTGTGCACTAGCATCGGATCTGTGAGTCTAGAGCTCAGTGGAAGGTTAAGGGTAGAGAGACAGTTTTGTCATTTGCAAAGAAGGTGGCACTCACAGGCACTGGATCGGATGACAGCTACGGAGAGAAAGGAAATTGACAAAAGGAGAACCAGGACAGAGCCCCGGCCCCCCGACCCCCCGACCCGCCAGCGTTGAACATTAAACAGAAGAGGAGGAATAAGCAATGGATGCTGGGAAGGAAGGGCAGGGAGTTTAGGAGGGAAACCAGGAGAGTGTGGTGTCTTGGAATCTAAGAGCAGTTATACCATAGAAGACATGACTGTGTGCTGCTAAGTAAAATCAAGAATGATGTTGCACAATACCAATCACCCCAGGCCTGAAGCAGGACTTTTCGACCCCACTCCTGACCCTGCAGACATTGAGGATTGGCAGCCAGGAGCTCTTCGGGCTCCCTCCCTTCTCTGCTTTCACTCTCTCTCTCCTATTTTTGCTTCTTCGCCTCTCCAACTCTTTTTTTGATAGTCTGACTCTCAAAAAATTTGCACCCCAATTTTTCCATGCAGCTCTCGATATTTAATCTCATGTATGATTTTTATTCTACTTAGAAATGTATTCAGCATGCAATGAAAGTGAAGATACCTAAAACTGCACATGGTAAAAGTTGATATTGCCTAAAAATTGATGGGAAATGACGTGTTCTTGACAAAATTCAGATGTGCAGCAGTTGACCCAGGAAAATGAGCCTTAGTAGAAATAATGGCCGATGAGAAAATTTACCATGGCAAAAAGTCTTTGACATCACTGGGAATAAAAACTGACAGATGAAGCAAATATTTATTAAAGTTTTCCAAAAGAAATGAGCTTCCCCACCCCATGAAAATAATTTTGGTAAAATAGAAATGAAAATGGAAAAGTTGGAAGTGATTCGACTGTGCTGGATAGAAATTTGATTAAATAATTAAATTGGCTTAATGACATTTGCCCAAGAAACAACTGCCGTGATGAAGATTCTTTGGTGTTGATTTAAGTCTGAGCAATGTTTGTAATCAAAACATTTGTTGCATCCAACAGGCAGCGTCAAAACCCTAGAGTCAAAATGTCTCATTCCCTGATCAACCCATTTTACGCACTAATATCGCATGAACACAAGCTGTCTCTAAAGTGTAAGAATTAATTGCTGCTCCAGAAATAAAGGTCCATTGAGGAAATCCTTACTTCCAAAGCCCTTGATTTGTAAAAGTAATCGCTTCTGGACTGCATCCTTCACTGTCTCAATTAAGACTATAAATATTAGAGAGGAAATAATTATTCCAGCATCTTATTCAGGAAAAGTTGCTGATTCCTTGCCTGAGCAGGGACAATTTCTGAATTAATGTCATCCAAATTAGTGCCTTTTCAACTGGAAACAGTTCTCTCTAAAATACTTGTTTGTTCTTATGTTTTTCTTTTTTTAGGTCACATTTGGCTGCAGTTGAAGTCAACCCTACGTTGATCACTAAATTCAGTAACAGACTCTAACAATTACTAGCTATATGTCTTTAAACAAGTTATCCAATCTCTCTATTTCCTCCACCATAAATGAGACGATCAACACACACCTCACAGGGTTATTGTCAATATTAAGTGAGAGGAGGACTTTAAATGCCCTGGTTCGAAGTAGATGCTCGAGGATTACTATCAATGAACAGCAAAGATTGTAGTTTTTACTATTGCTACTATTAATATTATTCATATAGTATACATTTTCTATATGCACAATGTAATTCGCTAGCTGTTTGGTTTGCATAATTTGTTCCACCAATTAGGTTGAAAATTTTCCAAGGCAAGGGTTAGGCTCTCATTCTTCATTAATTTCATTCTTCTCATTAATCATAGCAGAAAACAGCTGGCTCACCCAGACCGGGTAATTGAGGGGTGTGTAATGAAGGGATTATTTAAAGAAATCTGGGCAGAGTAAGGGAAACCGACAAGAGAAGGTTTAGCACCTTGGGCTAGCAAACCAATAACACCTTGGGCTAGCCACACAAGGGAGCCCTTAGCGCTCTTAGCATGCGGAGGCAGGGGAGGAGGTTACTAGGGAGAGCCTGGAGCCCAAAGAGAAGCCACCCAGTGATGGCTGTGGATTTAGAGAAAATGCCGAGCTGCTATCTGGCAGGAAGGGAGCCAGAAGAATAAGTACTCCACCTCTCTTTCTCTTCGCACCCTCTGATCTCCTGCTGGTCCCTCTCCTTGGCTGAGCTCAAAAGAAAAGCAGCTGGCAAGGAAGCCGGTGGAGAGATTGTATGGAAATCGACATCCCCACACAGAGCAGGGAGGAGAAGAGAGGATCTGGGGAAGTAAACAGAGTGTAGACAGCAGAGCGGCTCCAGCCCAGTCAATTGACACGCCTGCTTTGCTGTATTATATATTATATAATATTATATATTATATAATCGGTGCTGGTAAATGTTTGCAAAAGGAAAAGAAAACTGATTGAAGGCAGTTCATAGGCTACAGAAGACTCATCATTAAATGTGGATTCAGAAAAATTCTACTTAATAGCATAATAGTTTAGACATGAGGTTTGAAATCAGACCAACCCCGGTGTGAACCAGGCCTTTGCTTCTGCCTAACGGGGTGATCGAAGGCAGTTACTAAATGACTCAGCCTCATCTCTTCATCGGAGAAAGGGAGACAGAGTTAAGATCTACTTCACAGGTTACTTTTGAGGAGCAACTGAGAGGATGGATATAGTACACCTGGCACAGAAAGAAATGCTAAGAAATGTTAGCAGATGATTGTCAATACCAGTGGTTCTCAACTAGGGGCAATGTTGACCCTCACCCCTGCCCCACCCCGGGGAACATTCTGCAGTATCAGGAGGCATTTCTGGTTGTAACAGAGTACTACTGGCATCTAGTGGGTAGAAGCCACGAGTCCTACTAAACAGCCTAAAATGCCAGGACAGCTCCCCGCAGTGAAAAATCATCTGATCCAAAATGTCATTGGTGCCGATTGAGAAACCCTGCCCTGTACTGACTTCATCTCTGTATTGCCGTCCTTGGGCCTCTGCCTTTCTCTTTTTTATTTTTTTTTTCTTTCTTTTCTTTCTTTTTTTTGCAT
>VBSM01002035.1:21060054-21073008 GCA_008086735.1 Cheirogaleus medius | reverse complement strand
AAAAAAAAAAAAAAAAAACAAGGTCACAGAGCAATATATCAGGGTTTCTCGGTCGTATCACGATTTACACGTGGAACTAAGGCTGCTGTGTTCATTGTGAATTGTTTAGCAGCAACACGGCTCTATACCCACTAGATGCCAGGGGTAGCCTCCCCCCCAGCTGTGACAACTAACAACATATCCAGACTTTGCCAAATATCCCTTGGGGACAGGCAAGCAAAATCACCCCTGGTTGAGAACCTCTGCTATATATAGAAAGAAAAAAAAAAAGAAAGCATCTCAAATCCCATCATCCGGTAATGCCCCTACATTGATGCCTTACAGGCTCTCGTCTAAGCCTTCTCTGTGTTCGCAAGGGTCAGCCACCCCAGATCAGTGGTTCCCTCCAACCCCAGCTAGTGGGTACTGGGCCCTGGGGGCCTAGCCAATCAATACATCACCCAGCGACAGAAGTGACGTGGAGTTGCGCGGCTCAGCATTCTTGGGCATTAAAACAGATCTTGAAGGCTGAAGAGAGGGAGGTGTGCTAAGAGGAGGCAAAACATAGATGAAGCCGGAGCTCCCTACTGCATAGCCCCTCTGTTCTTGAGCATCCTTCTTGCTCATCTCGGAAGCCCACTCCGCACTCCCAGGCGACGCTGAGGCAGTGCTAGCTCTGAGTCTGAGAATCAGTGCCTCTTAGCAGCGCAGGGGTTATTGCTGGGGATGACACACTTTGGAGACATGGAACAGTGTCTGCTTTCCTTGGGTCAGCACTCTGCACCAGATCGGAGAAAGCAGGAGGTGAAACAGGTGGCTGTGGTTTGCTTAGAGACCCGTGGAAAAGATGAAGCACCATCGGGAACTAGCCTCAGGTTCTTGGTTTGCAAAAGCATGCAGGTGTCTAGCATTGTGAACGTCCACTTCATAAGTGTCCCGTCAGTGTGTGTGTATACAGTCAGTTCATTCAACACCTGGGATGTCGAAGGCGTGCTTTGAGCCCTTTTCATTTCAAAATCACTTCCCTCGCCTGGGATCTCTGAATCCACCCCCATTAAAGTCCGCTGGCCAAAGATTCGCCATCTTATTCGATGAAAACGTAATGAATGTCTGTCACTTGGAAGATTTGTCATAGCTTTTATGGGGGGATTAGGAGGGTCTGACCTAGTCTTGGAGTGGGGCGAATATGAAGGCTGGTCAGACATTCAAAGAATGAGTAGAAGGGAATTAGGTAAAGTAAATGGGGACAGGGAACGGCCAGCAGACAAACTGCCTTTGTAAATTTTCAAGACTTTTCAAACAATATCTCAAGCTCAAGAGAACGTGTTTTACAGATACGTAGGTTTGTGTGTGTGTGTGTACATGTGGCATGTGTGTTTTAATTTGGCACCGCTGGATGCTGTCCACACTGCATACTATTAGGTTATAGTCAAAATTTGGCTTGACCTTATATGTCCTGTGGTTTAATCATGTTTGATTTCCACTAATACGTATAATTTGTTTAGACAGAACAGATTTTTGCTGGGTAGGTCAGCTTTGGGAGGCAAATTTGCTAATCTGAATCTTCGACTTTGCAACGACCTCACTGGATAGAATCCATAAAAACTATGTTTTAACTCGAGAAAAGTGAGATGGAAGAGTGATATCTGCAGGATTGTGTCCAATACAATAAATAATTATAAAGAGGAAAAAACCAGGATTCAGGAAAATCCAGACAGACTCAATGATTAAAACTTTAGACGTTTGGGGGATGGACATGCTTGAGGCTCTGACTCAGGTGGGGCAAAGGCAATATATGTAACCTGAACATTTGTACCCCCATAGTATGCTGAAATTTAAAACATTAAAATTAAAAAATTTAAAAAAAAAGTCTTTGGAAGTGACCCGCGGAAAGAGCATAAATTTTCAAGTCGGAACTACCCAGAGTCAAATCTCAGCTTCGCCTCATGTGTGGCCCTGAACAAACATGCTTCATTTTTCTAAGCCTGTTTTCTTATCTGCAAAATGGTGTGATGACAGCAACCTCCCAGGATCAAGGTGAAGAGTAGAGATGATTTATGAACAATACCTGGCACATTGTTGCTGCTAAATAATTGGTAGCTACCATTATTGCGATTAATATTATGAAATTGGAACTGCTGGATTTTAAACATTGAGCCACAGATTATATTTAGGGCTTCCTGGTGGCCACAGCAAAACAGGAAAGTCATATGATTAATATTGCTCGTGAACACAAAGCAAGGCAAGATACGATCATCTGGGAACTTAGGCGTGAAAGAAATATTTTGTCCAGGTCTTCATTGAGGTCTCCCTGAGAAATAAAGTAGATGATATTTTTAATATCATCCCTGTGATAAATATAAATTCTATGTGCTTATTTCTTTTTTAATCTTTGAGAGTAAACCGAAGTCACAAAGCCAACGAGCAGTTGTGGGGCAGGAACTTTTTTTCTAATTCAGCCTTACATCTGCCAAAAAATTCTTGCATCAAATTCCCAGCATTTACTGAGTAGATCACCTGTACTTTCTTTTCTTATTTTATAGGCACAAATTTAAGTACTGTTCACGGGGCACTATCTTTTAATTAAAGCTCTCAGCAACCCTTTGAAGTTGGTGGTATAATTCCCATTTCACAGAGGTGGAAACTGAGGTTCACAGTCTTAAGTTAGTCACAGAGCTAGTAGGTGATGAAAACCAGGACTTAAACCAAGATCCATTTAACTCTCTCGACTCCGGTCTTACTGCCTACCCTCGCCTGCCACCTTAACAGATGTAGCTGGGCTGTGTATTCCCTGAAGGGGAAAAAAGGGGCTTTGCATCAAAAAAAAACCAAATTAAACTGGGGGGTCTAGGTATGACATTGTTTTATTACTAAGACATCGAGAAAGAATGTTTTGTAAATGGGTTTTCTCGGAGAGATGTTTTAATCTTTTTGTTGTCGTTTTGGCTTATTCCAAACCATTTAACTAAAATGACATAAGAAGCATATTAAGAAACACATTTAACAAAATCATGACAGTACAGTATATATATATATACCAAATTGCACGGGTGGCTCTAATTTTGAATTCTGTGCCTTCAAAACCAGCAGAAATGAACATGTTTATATTAAGAAGAACAATTCAAATCTGTAATTTATAACAAATGTAATTCTATATTTAATCAATTAGATTAACTCAGATCCAGTAAACATACCCAAAGTTAACTGACATTTAAAATATCTTCCCAGTCAATTTAATTTTCATTTTTCTACATGATTCTAAGAGTATAATAGATTAGTCATACTCCATGTATTAAAGTCAAATAATTAGTGTCTTCAAAGGAAATGTTACCTCTGAATTACACAAGAAGTTTCACTTACAATAAAGACCTTAATATTTGCTTTCAACATTTTCTTCACCCAAAAGAATGACGATGATGATGATGATTATGAAAAACCGTAAAGGGTTGAAGATTTTACCGTACTTGCAAGCTAACAAGTCAGTTTTCCAGAGCTTCCTAGATGCTGGCAGATGATACAAAGCTCCTATGAATGTGACAAAGGACTGTCCTCCTCACAGGATAGCAGAGGGCTCGAGTTTCCTGTTTGCACCCGTTTCCCATGCTCCCCAAGTCGCATGGGGGTGCCATGCTACATGTACAATGTGTGTGTGTCACACCTTAGGAGCCCTGAGCCCAGGAATGCCCAATCTGATGACATGCTGCTAGCAAAGCTACCCGATCTTTGTCCTGGAAGGAGATATTATCTTTATTATCCTGGTCAGGAAACAAATCTTCCCTCTGCCTTGCAGAGGAACCCTACCTCTATCTTCCAAGACTGCTTGACATATAAACATCTTCGAAAGGATAGTCAAGAATAAAAGCTGTCACAAGAAACGTAGAAACACCACGGAGAATCGCTTTCCAACAATGGTGGTGGCAGCTAACATTTCTTGAGCTCCCATTTTGCAGAAATTAACCAAGCCCTTTTACATACATGATCTCATTCAACCCCATCACAGCCCCAGAAGTATACAGTATTGCCTACGTTTATACATAAACATAGTGGAGACTCAGTAAGCAACTTCCCCAGGATCACATACACAGAAAGTGGAAAACACTTGAGTGTGGGTCTGTTTGACCCTAGAATCTGTAACCTTCGTCCCAACGTCGTCTTGCTCTTTTACAAAATATATTTAGACCTGGATGTATTCCATAGAGGAAACAAGTTGTTACTTAGAAATAGACAGAAATTTAGAATGGATCGCTGAAGGTTTAATTTTTCTTACCAAGATATTAAAGGAGAATGTTTCGTAAGTGGACTGGTTGGGAGAGCAGATGACAAATCCCAGATTTGCATGCAGGAAATCTGCCTCCAGAGCTAGAACATTGCACCACCAGGCTTTGGGGCCACCTCTGGGGAAATGACCCCTCAGTTACAAAAGCCAGACTCTAGAATCAGCTCTGGACAACTAGCCCCCTTGTTTGGTTCCTTCCCCTCTGTTTAAGAAATGCACAGCTCCTCGGAGCACCCAGATCTGTGAAGTGCTGCTCTTCTGGAGAACATGGGCGACCTAGACACACTGACCCACATATTCTGTCTGGAGGAGGACCATCACGACAGGATGCTGGAAAATGACCATCAGTTCAAGCTCGGATAAGCAGTTCTGTAGGGTAACACCAGGAGTGGCTGATGAAATTGATGCCAAAATATCTAAAATATCTGCTGATGTCCAGAGAGACTCATGGCAGTGGGTTCTCCATCAGCACCTGCAAGTTTCTGATACTTTATGAGCCAGTACATGTTCCTTCCTTCCTTCCTTCCTTCCTTCATTCATTCATTCAACAAATTCCCAATGGATATCTACTGTGTGTGAAACTGACAAGCAGGCCTGTTACTAGGATACAAAGTGGTACGTCCTGTAAGGAAGCTACGTAGAAAGATTAATGAGAGGAGGCAGGAAAAAGTACCTAACTCATGCTAGGGACATTGGGGGAAGGTTCCCATAGATAACACTTGGGCCAAACTTTAAAGATGAGTAGAAATTTGATCTCATTGTTTATGTATGTTGTTGCATTTACCTCCATCTGCAATGTTTAATTTATTTAACACTTGCTTGCAGATTGTCTATTTCCCATGTCTTTCATACCCATTTTTATATTCACAGTCCCAGGTATAGTGCCTAGACCACAGTAGATGGTCAGTACTCATGGAATGAATGAATGCTAAATGTTAAGTTTTGCTTTTATTCTTCCTGATGGTCATTTTAAAATACATATGCTACCTTTATCAGTTTCAAAAGATTATTTCAATTTGAATTGAAAAGACCTTTTCAATTTGGCTCTATCACAATATCTAGTTTCTTTCTCTACCAACAGGAGACAAAGTGAAGTGAGAGTTGATAGGCTTAATGGATTCATTATTCATTAGCTATTTTATGAGCATCTACTACATGCAAAGTGCTGGATGTTAAGCCATCACACACAAGCCAAGGACTTGATCTCTACCCATGAAGAAATCGAACATAGTCATGAGACACTGTGGGCCCACTATACACCAAAGAACAAAACCGACAGACATCACTGCCACCGTGCAACAAGCAAAGGATGGAGTTAAAGGGCTGCTTCATGGACATTTCCTGGGAAAAACTTACACAGCAACGCAAACTGTGACTTTCTGGGAGGAAAACTTTTGTGTTGGGTAATACAGATTAACTGTGCGTTGATCAATTTCCCCAGACTGTCTCCATACTATCTCATTTCTCTTTTGCTCTTGAAAGAAAAAGTATGCAGTTGGTGAAATTGTATAATATTGTCATGCTTACAGTTTTAAGAAAAACGATGAATTAAGCTTAGAAATGTCCTAGGATTTATTTAATTAGGCGATTATCAAATATTAAATTAATGGGAACTGGTGTTTTCATACCAATGGTTTGTTTGCCCAAGGAATTTCTGTCACGCATTTTTTGATTCCAACATTCCCTACATTTATTCAAATTTTGTATTTTTCTCTGCAGCACTAAAGCACACAAGTTTATTAAGTAGTCTAGCTTATCTGCAAATATGCTGATCTTGAATGGTTCTAAAGTATTTATGCAGGTCATTTAAGTTGAATCAGAAATGGTTTCCAATCAGAGTGAAATCATCTCTTAGTTTAAGCAAATGATGCCAGTATTTTAAAAAGCTATAATTATGCCCATGCCTAGACTCTCTCTGCTATAAGCTTTCTCCAGAAACATTTTTTGTCTTTTTAATACATCACTTGTCATCTTATGTAACTCCTTCATGAACTTCATCGTCCCTTTTTTTTTTTTTTTTAACTTGACCAAGTACAAATTGCTGCCCTTCAGGAGCTTAAGAAAAGGAAGCTATAAGTGCGTCTTAAAAATCCAAACAAGCCAGCAATGGTAGCATGTGACTGTAGTCCCAGCCACTCAGGAGGCTGAGGTGGGAGGATCGCTTGAGCCCAGGAGTTTGAGGCTGCAGTGAGCTATGATGACATCACTGCATTCTACCCAGGGCAGCAGAGTGAGACTCTGTCTCAAAAAAAAAAAAAAAAAAGTAAGAGCCATGAGGAAGTAGACAAGATGAAGATGATAAAAGGGGCATAGGGGAAGAGATTTATGACTCTTGGATGGTCAGAATAGGACTCTTTCAGAAGGTAATTTCGAAGATACCAGGAAGGTGGTGAGAAGGAGCTAGCCTTACCAAGAGCTGGTGGGAGACCATGCTAGTTTGTGCAAAGGCCCTGAGGCAGGACAAAGTTCCAGATTTCGAGAAAGAGAAGGTCTGTTAGTTTATAGAAATCTTCAACTATATGGCCATCTTCCCTCAAGAAAGATGGAGAGCCCAAGTTCAGAGGGAAGATAATCAGTAAGCACAGGGTGGCTTGTAGGCAGCTCTAAGCATAGAAGGACCCAGCACCGCAGAGAAAGCCCCCTGAGAACCCACTAGGCCCCAGCAAAGAGACACTGAGCCCAAGGAGAGTCTCCCACAGGATAATTCCTGCCTTCTACATTCTGTAAACTGATGTGCAAGAGAAGGGAGAGATTAGATTTTGGAAAATTCTTTATTTAAGATACTGAGACCAGAATATTCATCAGGAAAGCCTCTCGCATTCTTCACTACTTTGCCCCTGTCTTGTAAACATGAGCCACCAGAGATTTTTCTTGCCCACAAAGATACATCAGCAGGGCCCTCCCTTCCCTAGGGAAGGACAGGAGATGGAATGAGGGACATCAGCCATGGGTTTTGCTGTATTTTTCAATAATGTCCACCATAAGTACAATAGCAATAATAACATCAGTGGTCACTCACTAAATCCATGGCTGCACTGAACATCTCATGGCAGAAGGGTTAACACGTGAGCTCTGGAGTCAGGTCTCCTGAGTTTCAATGCCACCTCCTACACTTACCAGCTCGGTGGTTCTCCTACAGGTCACTAGATGTGAGCGCCTTTACTCCCTCGTCTGTAAATAACAGTGCATATCTTGGGGCCGTTGTGAGAAGTGATTAGGTAATATGCAAAAAGTGCTTGAAATAGCACTGTATACACACTCACGTGAATGCAGGCTTCTGTCACTGAATTATCAATTGAATTACTGAATCATTGAATTATTCAATTGTTATTGAATAATCACAACTGCCGTAGCTGGTTGGCACAACTGTGATCCATGTTCTACACAGGAGAAGAACTATAGAAGGTTTATGTGGCTTGCCAAGGTCTCGTAGCCAGGAGGGCATCGAGGAATTGAACCTAGACTGATTGCAGAGCTCAAGGTCTTAACTGTCACTCTATCATACTTTTTATGTAAATCAGAATTGTCACCTGAGTTGGAAACTAGCCCTCATTTATTCACGTGTTTATCTTGGCAGATTGCGATTGTGTATTTCACTTGTTTGCTTGCTTGTTGGGAAGAGTCTAAGAGACAAGAGGGGCGCAACTGAGATGGAAAACCAAGGGTCTTCAGTGTTGGCAGACATCGGGGTTCTAGAACCGCCCAGCGAGTTCCACAGGCCCGACAAATCGGATGGCATTTGGAGCTCTTGTTCCTCAAGGGCTTTTCCACGGTGTCATCTGCAGTTTATAACAACAATTTCAAGGAACAATGTCATCAAACACACATGTACCCACACTTCCCACGCTCAGGGTGGTTTCAGTTTTTCAAAAATGTTCTCTGAAAATTGGAAGTCCATAGACATAGCTATTGAAATTCTCTAAAAACCAGACGAATTACCCTCTGAAAATAACCTCATCCCAAATCCGTGCGAGAGAACCAAGTTTTCTGCAGCTGGGGTCGGGGTGAGTCGGGGGAAAGGACCTCTGGTTTTTGGTGCCAGCATTTTCTAGCAGTGGTTTATGCCAAAATGTGCATGTTCTGGGTTCACAGTGATGCTTAAAAATGAGAAAGGATGTTTAAGGGAATGGTCTGCACATAGTAGCCCAAATGCTGAATTTGTTCCTCCGAACTCTTCCACAATTTTTAATTCAATTCATGAGGAGATTTGGTCAACAGTAACACTGAGACATTCCTGTGTGATTCAGGTTTGTGCTGGATTCCTTCCAAGAAGACCCAGTTACAGAGAATATGAATATGACAATATGAAAGGGACCCTGTGCTCCAAATAAATGGTGATGGCATATCCTACACCTTATTAAATCGCGTGCATTATGTTTCACAGGCATTATAAATGCTTGTCGTCACTCGGCGTTTACAAGTTCTTGCAACATTTGGTCTGAAAGCTGAGCAAAGTCGGGGCAGAACTAATTTGTGAAGAAGAGTATTATACTTTTAAACACTTCTGAGGCTGATAACCTTTAGGCAGTTTTTTTATTCAATCAGCCACTGAGTTTTTTTGTTGTTGTTGTATGTTGTTATTTTAGCTATCTCTGGTGTCTTTTTAGCTTATATTTATTGAACTACCTGACACTCTACTGATTTCTTTATTTTTTCGCTTTCTTTTCTTCTTTCCTTCCTTCCTTTCTCTCTCTCTTTCTCTCCCTCCCTCCCTTTCTTCCTTCCTTCCTCCCTTCCTTCCTTCCTTTCTCTCTTTCCCTCCCTCCCTTTCCCTCCCTCCCTTTCTCTCTCTCCCTTTCTCTCCCTCCTTCCCTCCCTTCCCTCCCTTTCTCCCTCCCTCCCTTCCTTCCTTCCTTCCTTCCTTCCTCCCTCCCTCCCTCCCTCCCTCCCTTCCTCCTTTCCTTTCTTCTTTCTTTCTTTCATCTTTCTTTCTTCAGCTTATTTAACTTTACACACTCCTGTAGGTTGTTGTTACTATTATTCCCATTTTACAGATGAAGAGACTAAGGTACAGGAAAGTAAAAAAAAAATTGCTAGTAGGTGGCAGAGCTGGGCTTCCAATTCAGTTAGTTTAGCTCCAGAATCTGTGTTTAAACCTCCATGCTATCCTGCCTCCCAGAACTATGTTATCAATAAATATTTGTTAAATAAATGAATTGTCCTGTGAGCTTTAATTAGGAGAACATGCACAGCTCCCGTGGTGGGGGACTTGAACTTTAAATATTAAACAAATAGGCTCGTTAGTCACATGAATTGATGACCTTATGATATTTAATGAAGAATGTATCCGTGTACTGAGAGTCTTTCTCTCTTGACATACAGACTTTGGTAAGAGTGACATTCCCTGGGAATGCAGCCATGTGAGATTCAGTGTCCTTTCAGCATGGGCTGTAGTTTATAATCTCATCTTCTGCAAGAGTCCAGCTGAACACCTGGCTGAAGAGCGTGAATCTCCTGCAGCTTCCTTGTAAGAGCTCTGATAGTAAAACAGCAGCAACAATGACCATTTATCGGGTGCTGCTGTATGCCAGGCACCTGCTAAGCAATTAATGTGCATTATCTCATTTAATGTTCACAAATTATTTCTGTCTAAAATATGTGGAAACAGAGAGGTAAATTAGCTTGCTTAAGGTAACACATTGAGGAAAAAGTATTGCAAGGATGGTTTGATCCTGAGCTCATTGTTTTATCCACTGTGCTGTACTGGCTAGTGCCAGTCTTCTATCTGTTCAGTGCCCTTACTGTTCCTCATCTGGTGTCTGGTGCAACGGGCACATAGTGGTGCTTGTTGACTCATGGGAAGACTTACCTGCTGACTTATGGGAAGATCAGTAGGTTGCTTGCTTGGTCCAATGAAATGAAAAGTTGAACAGCTGTCCCTAGAGTGGTACTTCTCATACATTAGTTTTCATATCACCTGGATATGAAATAACCTGGAGATCTTATTAAAATGCAGATTCTCATTCAGTAGCTTCCAACAGAGAATGAGAATTCTGCATTACAAACAACTCTGCAATTCTAATAATTCCCAGGCAGTGCTAATGATGCCGGCCCATGAACCGCACTTTGTATATAGCAGGGTTCTCACCTGAGCTATCCGATGTGGTAGCGACTAGCCACATGTGGCTGTTTATATTTAAATTAATTAAAATTAAATTAAAATTCAGTTCTTCACGTGCACTAGTCACATTTCAAGTGCTAACTAGCCACATGTGGCTATTGTCTACCATCTTGGGCAGTGCAGACATAGAGCACTTCTATCATCCCCAAAGTCCTATTAGACTACACTGCTGTAGAATATTTAGTTAGTATAGAAAAATAATCTGCTTTAAAATTCACCAATACGTTCATGCCTCATTTCACTGACCCGGAATTTTGTCTGCCCTCTTGTGTTGTCCTATCCATACCTAGGACACCTGAACCTTTGATGGGAAATGCAATATTGCACAAAGAATACTAACAACTATATATACATATATATATATATATATTTTTTTTTTTTTACTTAGGAGCTAACACATGTGCTTGAGGGAAAAAAAGCCACCGTTTTTAAAATAACACACAGCAGGATTGTCAGGACTGTGACAAAAGCATCAAAACTTTGTTGAAAATGTTCTAATTAGACTCAAAAAACATATGAAGGTGCATCTGCAAACCCAGCACTCTCTGGGCCCTTTGAATCAGCAAGTGTCACTTTTCTCCATACAGAGCTTTGTCAAGGACGGGGCTTCCATGAATGCCTAGGAGTCTAGAAGCCGTAGTCATTGTCATCAGGGCAAGGAAAATCATTTACTTATTTCAAAATATTAAGGGGATACAAATGTTTTTGTTACATGGATAGCTTTTATAATTCTTAAGTCAGGGCTGTTAGTGTGCCCATCACCTGAAGAGTGTTCGTTGTACCTGTTAGGTTTTTACCCCTTCCATCCTTCCCCCTTCCCCCTTTCCCACTTCTTGATTCCAATGACTTTTATTTCTCTCTGTGCCCACATGTGCCCATTGATTAGTTCCAAATTATCAGAGAGTACATATGGTGTTTGTTGTTCCATTCTTGAGATACTTCACTTAGGATAATGGTCTCCAGTTCCATCCAAATTGCTGCAAAAGACATTAATCCAGGAAAATCATTTTTTCTAATACTCTCATTTTACAGAATGGTAAACTAAGTCTCAAAGAGGCAATGCAATTTACAGTTTCTGGTTGTTAGAGATGATCTTGTGTGCACAGTGATACCTGCTGAACTGATATGAATCTAGTTCTCTGCTTCCCTACTGGACTTTCTACCTCTGAATGACACAGTGATCACCGAAATATAACACTTTTTACCTCCATTCCATTGCACTGTTTTAAAGATATATATGGAGACATTAGATTCAGAAACAAATATACATGGAGACATGAGATTCAGAACAAATCGTCTGGAATAGAAAATGAATAGAGCTACAACATTTATAAAGCAATTTCTTTTTATATCAGTGGTACTTACTCATTAAAGGACTTCAGAAAATACAAATAAAACATAAAATTTAAATCACCCACAATCCAGTTATTCAGAGTTTCTACCATAAATTCAATGATTATGTGACGACCTTATTTTTTCTGTCTTTAATGTATAAAAATATATGTCACATACTGTTGTGCAATACCACAAACATTTTCCTGGATCATTTCACAAAATTCTATATTATTTCTAGTGGCTGAAGTAATATTTATATTTCATTGTATAATACCAAAAATTTATTTATTTGAATCACGATTGTTCAACATTTAAATTATTACTTGTTTTTATTTATCACGAACAGGCCTATGGTGAGCTTCTTTGTAGGAAAAATTGACATACCTTTGTTTTTTAGGATAATTTCCTAAAGTGGAACTGCTCAATCAAATGTTTTAAAAGATTTTAAGCCTTCTGATGCAAATTTTCCTCCAAAGAGCTTGTACTCATGTATCTGAAAGACAATATATAAAAGTAAACTCCCTGATGACATGGGTTATGACTATTTTATTCAAGACTCTATTCAAAGAAATACCTAGAACAGTACCTAACACATAGGAGGCCCTCAATAAAAATTTACTGATAAAAGCAAGGAGGGAGGGAAGAACTATGTTAAGTGCTTGACCCAAAGCCTGGCACATAATAAGGCTTGATACATGTTAATTGCAATTATTACCTTCGTTGAAATTATTATTATTCATGTTCTTACTGCACTGTAGCATTTTGATAGGTTTGTTTGGAATTATGGCTAAGAAGAAACGTAAAACTTCTGAAAGACTTCAACCTACTGCCTTTCGCATTCTCACATGGATCGCTTCTGTTGTTGACTATCTCTGGAACGTGTTCTGTGTGGAACTCGTTTCTCTGCCTCCCTCGTTCTTCTTGCCAGCATATTTGTAAAACACCTTCCTTACTGTCAATTGAGGTCCGCTCAGTCTTAAAGAATACAACCCATTGGGGCAAATTAGCCTGAGCAAAATACTGTCAATTATGGAAAACAAGGAAAATGCTAACAGGCCTTCCATCTCCAATATAAGTGCCTTTAAGTTGGAGTCACACATTCCTACTCCCTTTTTGGGGTGAATATAATGGGATTATTAAAAGCATCGGCCTTAAATTGGAACTTGGAGTCTGCCATTCTGCCTGTATGACTTTGGACACATTACTCAGTCTCCCTAACTCTGGATTTCCTCACTCTTTTTTT
>VBSM01002035.1:21035989-21050395 GCA_008086735.1 Cheirogaleus medius | reverse complement strand
TACCATCAGAAATCACAGCTTATGTGAAACATTCTCCTGATTCTACCCTCAGAACTCATTTTAATTCCCAGATTGTGCAGACTGGCAAGTCGTGTCAGCGTTCTGTACAAAATGCTCCAGTGGTGCCCCATCATACTTTGAATGAAATCCCAGCAGTCAAGAGCCTGCGCCATGCTCTGTGTTCTGTACCTACTTTATTCTCCTGCTCTGTTCTCCAAGATCATATCCTACACTCTCCTCCTCACTGAGCACTGCGTGGCATTAATAGCTGCTCAGGTCTGTTGATTCCCTAGATCAGTGGTTCTAAACCTATATTGCACATACCTGTGAGGGTCTGCAAGGTGAGTCTCGTAATAATACTGAGACATTATTTGCTTTTTTTTGTCACCGTGTTGCCATTTGCAATTAATGCTGGTACCTAAGCACAAACCCAGGCAGTATTGCTAAACTCTGGGAGTAGTCATTGTAGTCCTCATGGCCACGTACTTGCTGCCAACTTCATTGAATGCTTTCCTTGGTGAAGCAGTAGAAATTATGAATTTTATTAGATTTTGATTCTTGAGCACACACCTTTTTAATATTCTACATGATGAAATGGTAAGTGCACAGGAAGCACTTAGGCTGAATAAGGAAGGATAACGAGTGTCTCATGGGAACGGACTTGTGTGATTGAGTTGCCAGCTAAACTATCCCTTTTTTCCCCCAATAGAACAAATCATTTTTACTTGAAAGAACAACTGACAGACAAATTTATGCATTCCACAGATGTGTTCTAGAAAATAAATGGGGGAGCTTCTTTATGAAAAACAACTGGCAGTCTTTTTTGCCAGTGACAGAATTTGAGATTTCAATTCACCACCATAAGCTGGATAGTTTCTTGATAATGAAAGACTTTTTCCGTGCTATCAGTGGTAGTGTTAAGTGATATGACTTTTAATATATTGTGTAATAAAATGTGTAAACATTTGGAATATTTGCATATATCAATGAACTAACATTTTTATATGACCAATAGATGATTTTTTTTAAAAACATGCATGAGTAAAAGATTCATTCAAAGAGCAAGATAGACCAATGGATTTTAATGTAATAGAGTACAAAAAGCTCATCGATATGGTATCCAGTTTTACATTGCAGATAACTTAAAGAAAATATTAATACCACCACTTGAGCATTAGTATAGTATAGTATAGTATACTCTTCACATTTATCTGAAAAGACTATTAAAATATTCCTCCAGTTTCTAAGAACATATCTGTAGGAGGCCAAATTTCCTTCATATACTTATATACTTCAACCAAAACAGCATTTCATAACAGACTGAATGCAGAAACAGAAATGAGAACCCAACTGTCTGCCACTAATTTCTAAAAGAGATCTGCAATACTATAAAATGTTGCCATTGTTTCATTTTTCTTTTGTTTTAGAAATATCATTATTTTCATAAGTGTGTTAACATGTATTGAGTTTATCATTATTTTTAATGAACTAACATGATAAACTTCCCAGTTTTACTATCTACTATCAATGTCTATAACATAACTTGTATAAACAACATCTCTTTGGGAGTGCTCAATAATTTGGAAGAGTGTAAAGAGACTTCAAACCGAAAAGTTTGAACACTGTGGCAACTAGCCAACTCTTACTGAGGCCTTCAGGTCTGAAATTCCATATTTGACCACCTGCCAGAAGAATCTAAATGAATGGTGCCTGAGTGCCTCTAATTTGGAAAAATATATTCTTATTTTTTAAAAACTGTAATTATTGGGTTCAAGGGTAGAAAACATTTGTCCTACTGAAGAACAACTTTTGAGACGTTTTGTGCATGGGAGGGTGAAAGGCCCTTCTCTTCTCTCCTCCTCTCTCTCTCCTCTCCTCCTCCTCTCTCTCTCCTCTCCTCCTTCTCTTCCTTCTCCCCTTCCATCCTTGCCCTCCTCTCATCCCATCTTCAATCCAACTATCAGCCTCAACTCCCTGCTAGATGCACTTCTCCTGTTTGTTTCCTCTTCTACTAGATAACTGTTTCCATCTTAACAAATGTTAAATTCTGCCTCCACGTTCAGTTCTCTTTAGGTCCTAGAACTCTTTGTTGCAGTATCATCTGATCACCTTATATTGCTTTATTCTTTTCTCCCAACCAGTTTTTAGGAATAAACATGACTCATTGGTCTTTCCATTATTTAATAATTTAAAAGTTAATTTTTAAAAGGAATCATTAGCTTAAAGATCTTCAGCTGCTACCTTAAATTTTTTTCTAAACGAGCAAGAACTTTTATATATATATAGCAGATTTTAAAATTTTTTCTAAACAAGCGCTTCTTAAAACGTGGTCAACGTATGCAAGCTGATGGTACATATCTATTTTAACTATAGCTGGCACAGAAAGCCTCTGGTTTCATAGATATTGCTTAGAACAAGTTTCAGTAAAAAAAAAAAGTGATTTGAAATATATTTAAAGCAGAAATATAAAGTAACTAGTAGCACAGTTGGCGCCTGGGGAGGGCGTACTCATGAAGGTATTGCTTGAGTAATTGAACTATGGGTTGAATAATTGAATTATGAGAAGCGATGTTCCAAAGGGAAGTCCATGGGTGCAGCCTCATTGTAACTCTTCCCACCTTCAATGTGTTTTGGACCCTTCACTTTCTGTTACAGAACTCCCCGTTCATATTTTTCCATGATGAAGTCTCTCAAATTGGTTTTTTTCTTCAAGCCCAATGAATACAACTCACTTAAAAGACCTTTTTCGGAATATGTTATGTAAATATATATAATCCAGCAGGTGAGAAGAATTTTATGTAAATAAGTAAATATTTGGTTAAGACTATATGATTTCTAAATTTCCTAAGAGCAAGACTTCATTTAGGGTGAAAAATATTTTAGTCTGGTTGTACAAAGAGAATATTTTATTTGTTAATAAAATTCATGGCCTAATATCAATTTTTGATACCTTGGAGGAAAGGAAATTAAATCATCTCTCTAATCCCTCTAAATCTAAACCCTCTAGATTAACAGATGATTTTTAAAGCGCTTGTTGATTTGATATTTTTGTCAGTGTTCTATAATTAAGAAGAGTTTTTAAAACCCCTCTTTTTTTGCCAATAATTTCTTTTTTAAAAATAAAGAGCAAAGCTCATATTATCAGATTGCAATATACAATACTGACCTTATACTTTAAGTAGAGAATGACCTCAGCTGTGAGTGTAATTGGAACATCTCTGCACACTCAGAGACAATATTCTACTCCCTATTGCCTACACTTAGCATGCTGCCATTGCAGAATAATTCTTTTAGGGTAAACATTGCTTCCCCCTCCTTTACTGAAGCAGTTGCTGCTCTGATGGGAGGCGTACTAACCAACAAGTACCTCAGTGAGTAGGATTTCTCTCATGACTAGAGAAAGCCACGTGTATCCATTAGGAAAGCACTCGGATGCAAGTAAGAGAAAAGACGCAGTGACTTGAGCAAGGAGGGATTCATTTTCTTCTCGCATAATGAAAAGGCCAGAGATGAGTGTTTATAAACATTTGTTCAGCTACCCAAAAATATAAGGACCAACATCTCTGTGACAGCTCTAGACAATATCTGTGTATTCAGAAGGGGCATCAGGAAGGGACAGGGCTATACCACCAAGTGTGCTCTTTCTTATAAGGTTTTCGATCATTTCCCTGGAAGACACCCAGTAGATTTCTGCCCCTGCCACATGGCCATCCATACTTGCAAGGGAAACCAGGAAAGGTGCATTTGATTTTCTAGCCCCTAAAATGGGAGGGCCAAGGAAAAAGGGGGTAAAGATTATCACATCAGTGTATCTTCAGAAGACTGAGTAAATAAGAAAATAAAGGAACATTGAAAGAATATTAAAAATTAGGCCAGGCACAGTGACTCATGCCTATAATCCTAGCACTTTGGGAGGCCAAGGCAGGAGGACTGCTTGAGGCCAGGATTTCGAGACCGGCCTGGGCAACGTAGCAAGACCCTGTCTCTACAAAAAAAAAGAAAAATTGGCCGGGCATGGTGGCGCATGCCTGTAGTCCCAGCTACTCAGGAGGCTGAGGCAGGAGGATCGCTTGAGCCCAGGAGTTTGAGGTTCCAGTGAGCTATGATGGGCCACTGCATCCTAGCCCGGGCAACAATGCAAGAGCAAGATCCTGTTTCAAAAATATATATATATATATATTAATGAAAGGCAAAAAAAATACTACCAATAATACTTCTTACATCGTTTTTATTATTAATTGAGTCCTTACTCTACGCCAGATCCTACACTGTGTACCCTCACATACATTTTCTCATCTAGTCCTCACACAAAATCTAAGCACTCTGCCCTCTTTACAGAGGAGAAACCCTGAGTTAACGACTTGCCCAGGGTCTCACATCAAAGCTGGGATTTGACGTGAGCTTGCTCTGATGTCCACATTTCCTTTCCCGAGACCACCTCTTAGAACATGCAGTTTTCCCCTCACTGTAGATCCCGTTTCATGCTTCTTCAGGATGATGCAGTCAATTGCAAACTACCTGAAACGCAGTGGGAATTGTTAGGACTTGGTTAATGAGGTAGCTTGAACCAAGAATGCTTGAATAGTTCTCGCGAACGCTGCTGTGGCACTTTCTTCCGCGACAATCACCTGTCATTTTTTTTCAGGTTTTCTGCTCTTGAAATTTTCATGACTGTGATTCTGAATTCTGACCTTGATGCACAAGTGGTTTCTATACATATTAAATGCTTTTAGATGGACTTCTATTTTAGGAGAGTTTTCTCTGTAAGCGGCTCATCGAAGCTCATTTATTTATTTAGAGTTGTACTGCCTGCTGCTCTGGGACAATTATTTCAGTTTGTTCATGCAAAGGTCTCCTCCTGGGTTCGATCCTATCTAGGTCAGTTCACTTTTACCCAGGGGTGAGCTCTGTCCCACAAATTGATTCTTAGACTGGCTGTTGTTAGGAGCTTCTAAGCAAGATTTTCATTCACTCATGCACTTGGCAAAGGGTGCTAAGGAGTCAAAGATGAATATGTGATCTCTGATTAAAATATAAGAAACGTGAGAGCTAAGATCGTCCCTTGGTCAGTTTGTATCTCCAGAGCTAATACTGTGGCTGGTGCACATTAAGCCCTCAAGAAGTTCATGTAGTCATTCAACAAATATTTGTTTGGAGCCTGTTTGAGTGCCAGGCACTAAGAAGCATAGCAGCAAACAAGACAGATGTGGTCCTTGTACATATGAAATGTATGTTCTTGTGGCAGAAGTAGGCAGTGAAAAGTAAGCACAATTTCAAAATAAAGAAGGCCCAAATGTCCATCAATAGGAAAGTGATAAATTATTGTAGAGTCACACAAGGGGATACTGCTCAACATTGGGAATGAACGAGCTATTGCCAAACCCAACCACGACCATGAATCTCATGATATACGACATTGATCATATATTGATCTCAACTCCAAAAACAGGCAAAACGAATCTATGATGGTAAAAGTAGTCAGGCTAGTGATCACCTTCGGAGTGGGACGATGACCTTAGGGACATGCAGGAGCTTCTGGGGCCTGGGGAATATTCTTCATCTTGATATGAGAGTTGGTTACAGGGGGAAGTTCACTTTGTGAGAATTCTTCACACCCTGTGTTTATGATGTATATTTTTCTACGTGCGTGTTGCAAGTAAATAAATTTGTCTTAGAGAAGATGAGTGCTGACTATCACAATGGCGGTGAAGGGAATGCCGGGGTCCAGGTCAGCGTGGCCGAGATGTAGACTGAGGAGTAAGGAAAGACCTTCCTGGGAGGCGCTGGCTCGGCGAAACCCTGCAGTGGCAGCCTTGGGGACAAGCAGGAGAACAGGGTCCCCAGAGTGGGGGAACAGCAGAGTGAAGGTTCTCAGGCAGGAAAGCTTGGGGCACACTTAGAGGCAGAGAAGAGAGGCCAGGGTGCCGGAGGGCAGAGTGAGCAGAGAGCAAGTGGGACAAGATGAATTTAGCAGCAGACAGAAGCTGCATGTTGCAGGGCCTTGGGACCATTTCGTTTATGGTCTGCCCCTTTTATCATCTGACTCTTCTTTGGTGCCAGGCAGGTCTTGAGCTATGTCACCAGATTTCCCTTTAATCTTTCCAGCAAATCCGGGAAGTAGGACTTATAATCCCAATTTTTTACAGGAGGAAGCAAGGCTCAGGGAAAGTAGCTTGGCCAAGGTGACCCAGCTTGGAAGTGAACGCTCCCAGCCAGGATTTGGGACTGTGTCTCTCAGCTCTCATTCCTGAGTTCTCAACTCCTGCCTCTGTGCACTAGTGTTTACGTAAATAACTACTCACAATGTGATACGTGCACCGTTATGATTGCAAACAAAATGCTGAGGAAATAGCAGACTCTACCTGGGAGAGGCTGGAAAGGAGCACAAGGACTAAGACGAAAGACGCGTGCGTCCCCGCAGGCTGGCATTCTCGAGGGAGCAGTATGCACAAGGACTCACAGATGAGGATTGATCGTCACAGTAGCTAACATTGATTGAGCACTCATCCTGAGCTAGCTTCTGCACTGGGTGTTTTACTTATCCCAGTTAATCCTCACAACAATCCTATGAGGTCAATATTGGCCCCATTTTACAGATGGGAAAACTGAGGTGTATAGAGAGAGAGAGGTCAGTCATTTGCCCAGTGAGACACAGCTAGTGAGTTGAGTAAATGAACACATGCTTGTTTAGTTAATTAGTGGTGAGGAAAGTAGTGAACATGAACTTGCAGGTGGCAAAACCCAGACTTAAACACAGTCCTGCCACTGAAATCTCTGTCCCTAACTCTCCTGCGGAGAGCTGGGGGTGACGACGGACGTGTGGGATGCTCTGTGTGGCTTCATGACGCCTGTTCTCAGACCTTGACTGAAATTAGTGTTCCCGAATAGGCCTTTCTCTTTCGAGGATTTTATATTCAGTGATGTCTCTCCTCTGAAATCCTAAAACATAGCTTTATGTGCTCTTTTGTATGCTTTTTCCTCACCATCTAGACTACAGGGTCCCTGAGGACAAGCCCTTATTTCTTTTGATTCCCTAGTGCGTAGGCCTGGCCCATGAGATCATGGGTCGAGTGTGTTTTGTTGACCCCTGAACCCACAGGGCCTGGTGCGGGGCTGAGCAGAGAGTGGGCGCTCTATAAATATTTCTTGAATAAATGAGCACTGTGCTTATTTAACCAAAGGTTAGAGAGAGAATGGATTTGGTTTGAGTCAACAATCAATCTGGATCATTCAGATGGTGTGCACATAATTTTATTTCAATTATTTAAGCATTGAAGACAAAAGCAAGGTTTATTAGTCTCCCATTCCTCTCCCACCCCATCACCCCACCCCAGCCCACCCCCAAATCACACAAAGCTGGAATTGACCCTGTCTTAGACAGAATTCAGAGCAAGACATTCTGTGAAATGCCTTGGTTGGTCCTGTGCTGTAAGGATTTGCAAGCTAGGCCAGTTAAGGCTGGTGCAATAAAAGAAATTTATGTTATAGTGTCATTTTTATGAGCAAATAAACTGCTGCCTAATATTTCAGTTCAAATGGTTTCAAGCACATACAAAATAACTATGATTTTTCTCTTCAACTCCACTTAAACCAATATCCCTGGGTCGGAGCAGGAAGACGTAAGTGACTTAGAAGTGAGTTTGTTCCAAGCTTTAGGCCTGCGCCTAAAGTGAGACACCTATGGATGAGATAAAATTTACTTATTTAAACCCAGCCCTGGTCCCGAAAGGCTCTTATCAGGTCAAGTCAGAATATGAGTGGCTTTTCCAAGATGACACAGGCCGGGCATGGTGGCTCACGCCTATAATCCTAACACTCTGGGCTGCAGACACGGGAGGATTGCTAGAGGTCAGGAGTTCAAGACCAGCCTGAACAAGAGCGAGACCCTGTAGAGACTACTAAAGATAGAAAAATTAGCTGGGCGTGGTGGCGCATGCCTGTAGTCCCAGCTACTCGGGAGGCTGAGGCAGGAGGATTGCTTGAGCCCAGGAGTTGGAGGTTGCAGTACACTATGATGATGCCACGGCACTCTACTCTGGGCAATCAAGTGAGACCCTGTCTCAAAAAGAAAATAGGAACCAAGATGACACAGAGACCGACAGAACTAGTACTTGAATGGTGATCTTCCTACTTTTTCTACTGGAACAGTGGTCCTCAGACGCAGTTTCCCGTTACCAATTACGAAGTATAACTTTTTACAGAAAGTTTAACTTTTTAAAGTTAAACCTTTTTACTATTTAAAAGAGCAAAGTGCTAGCTGTTTTATGTAAATTTCAATATAAATTCGAAGTGATTAAAGGATATTCAAAAATAATATATCTTTTATAGGCTTCATTCATTTATTTAACCAGTACTTTGTTGGTGCCTATCACGTGTAAGGCACTAAGCTAGGTCCCAGGGAAACATCAGTGAACAAGATGGCAGGAAAAGACAGATCATCTAACACGTTTTAGCAGAACTAACCAGTAGTGAAACGGTGTGCTGTAGAATCACACAGCAGAAAGACCTACCCTGGGCTAGGGGTTAGGAAGGGCTTCATAAGTTGATACTGCTCGTATTGACACTGAATAGGTGAAGGAGGGAGAATAGTCCAGGAATATTTTAGGAATGTTTTCCTAAGAGGGAAAGAAAGGTAGAATCGATAAGGCAGAGAACTGCACATCCTGAAAGTGTATCCTCGAACTGAACATCACCTATCACGTGGTCATGGATGTAACAACAGCAAAAACATTTGAGAACCCCTGCACATTGCTGTACTGCACTTAGCAAGGTATTTCAGACCATCTGAGGGGCCTGTGCAGGGGTATGTTTGCTACTAAATGTTTAACAATCATCTCTTAGGAAAAAAACCATCTTGCTTTATAGCATTTGCCAATTTCCATGGTGTAAATATTCCCACCCTGGGAATAAGTGAAGCTGCCAAGGAGATATCACTGAGCATGGAGTTGGGAAGGGATGGGTGATACTGTAGTTGGTTCCACAGTGATCCTGATCTTTTCCTCTATACTGGCCAGTTTATTTGGAAGGGCTTCTTTTTAGCTTGATGAGAATGCAGGCATTCAAAAATTATTGAATATTTAATGTTAGCATTTGAGTAACAGAAAAGAATGTGGGGTATTAACGATCTAACTGCTGTCTTCATTAGTAACGCTTTAGAGAGTCTTAGATTCGCTTTTCCAGGGGAGTCTAATCCTCTATATCATTTGCATCATGGAAATACCACAGATGTAAGTAACATCAAAAGCATAGATGAAAGCAAAGTGTGGTAAAATAATCAGGAGACAATGAATTTTGAGTATTACAAATGTATTACCTTTGTTTCCATATAATTTATTTAACTGTAATTTATATTGGTTTTGAATTGTGGATGCATTTAACACTGGCTCACAAGAGTTTCCATGAATTTAACCATCAGCTCTCACACACCTGTTGCAAGCCAACTCCACCATGCTGACGGGCCTGGCATCTTCAGCATAAGGTGACCGTGATCCTTGTCACGAGCAAGTTCTCATGCCCCTCTCTTTGTTCTTTACAGATCAGCAAACAGCAGCTGCAGACAGTGAAGGACCGGTTTCAGGCTTTCCTCAATGGGGAAACCCAGATCGTGGCTGATGAAGCTTTCATGAATGCTGTCCAGAGTTACTACGAGGTAAGAGTCACCACGCAGAAGTTCTGATCTACTGGCCAATGGGAATGACAGCTTTGGTGTTCCACGGGATTATCTCTTCCGAGGCAGAGGGCTTGGTGGTTGGTTACACTGTTAAGGAGTGACAGCATTTAGTTTTGGGGAAAACTGTAAAGATACTACACTACTGTTGACCAACTGATTCTTGTACCAGCCAATGTGCTGAGTGTTTGTCGTATGATTTGTAACAGTCTTATGAGTTAGGTCCTGATGATAGTCTCACTTTACTGATGAAGAGATTGAGGGTCAGAAAGGTTAAGTCGGTTAATTCAGGGTCACACAACTATTAAAATGTCACAAGCTGAGACTTTAGGGAGTCAGGAGCATTTTCCCACCACTTATACCATTTCTGAGGCATGTTAGCACTTCCCAAGGGTGGCGGCTTCATGAACCTTCTTATTTTTTCTATTAAAATGCCACTTGGAGTTCTTTTCTGGATTTTAGAACACTGTCCAAAATGCAGTACTCTTCTCTAGAGAAAATTGACAAAAGGGTGACTGTGTCCCAAGTATGTATCACAGATAAATTGTCGCCACTACACCGCAGAGGTTTATTTATCAGCAAAGTGGATTTGCAATTCCACAAATATTTTTAAATTGTACAAGTGTTCTTTCTCGGTGTGCACATCGGCTACTGTCTGCACATCATTAATGAAATGGACAGGCCACATTTTCCTATTGACAAAGCTTTCCCACCATGCGTATTTTCAAAAATGATTATTTGGTCTTTGAAAGACATTTTATTATGCTTTATGAAATTTTTATTTTTTATTTGTATTAAATGAAAAAGCTCTAATGTATCAGTAATATTCATATTTAATTAAATCACAACTTCCATTGTCAAGTCTAGGTTAATTAGAAACCAACTCCTAAGCACTGAAATCTTATGGTACTCTGCCATATGCAATTCAAATAATAATGATAAACTATAAAATAAGTATAAGAAAATCTAACAGAATCTGACTTTTCTCCATGGAATTACTTTCCTGATTTTCTCCCTTCCCTCCTTCCTTTCTTTAATTATTATATAGAAAATTTTTCACAACAAAAATGTTGGTGCCCTTGCTTTGCCGGTGCTCTAAGCATATGTGGTCCATTGGATTATCCAGTCCACAACAGATGCTTTCAAGGTGTTAATTGATTGAAGCCTTGCTGGAGAAATCCTGATTTAATAAAACTCTCCTTCCCACTTGCTAAACTACGTCACTCCTTCCTTCATGGAAAGAATAGAACAAGATTGGAATTAGATCTCGTGAAAATATTATTGACTGGTTTGCTAATTAGTGTTTAATAGTCAACAACCTTTGTCTCTGTGGTGTGTGTTTGGTCCAACCACAGACTGATTTTACGCACCATTTCCCTAAGGAAATTTCTATTTGGATCTATCTTAGAAGTCAAGTTTATTTTTATATTTGTCTGAATGTAAATCTTTTTTGATTTTATAATTAGCACCCATTATTGCCAAAGAGTGTCAAACTTGGCTGCTTTATCTGATGTGGTGCAATGTTTCGGTTGGATTTCATGGGGAGTAGAAATGAGATGTGGAATCACAATGATGTATGGCCGTGAATAACTTGAATACATGTAACAAAGATTTTGTTTAGAAACTGCCTGGGAATGAAATTAACTTTTTCCCTGTTTTTAAAGTTCTAAAAGCCAGTGGGAGGGTAATGGGAGACCCCTTGTCAGACCAGGGAAGCCCTTACCAATAGTTCTCCATGCTTAAAGTCATACACCAGAGTGTAAAAATTTATAGACTGCAACTCTTAATTAGAAAGCTCATTTGACTAATGGCATAAGTTGAAAGAAAGTGTCATTTCTGTCTATTAATTAAATTTGAAAATTAATAGTCATCAGTGTACTAATGAGTCTCTGGAAATTACCATCCTATCTACAGTGATCCTTATATTTTCCTCCATAGTAGCTAGTTTATTTGGAAGCGCTTTTTTTTTTTAGCCGCATGAGAATACAGGCATTGAGAAATTACTGAATATTTAATGTTAGCATTTGAGTAACATGGGAAAGAATGTGGGGGATTAATGATCTACCTGCTGTCTTCATTAGTAATGCTTTACAGAGTCTTAGATTCACTTTTCCAGGGAAGCCTAATCCTCTAAAGCAAAGATTCTCAATCAAAGGATCAGGATTAGCACTTTACTTGGGTAAGCTCCAAGTTGATTTGGTCTCCCTTTCTCCCTTTGCCTACATTCTTGGGCTCTGGAGAAAGTAATATCTCTTCCTCCACCTTATTCTGGGATCCAACTGCTTCTCTGTTCATGTCTATCTTAGTTAGGACTCTTTGGAGTACACATGACAGATCCCTAGTTCAAACTGGCTTAAGCCTCAAAAAAGATTTATTTTTTCAAGTAACTTAAAAGTCTATGGTAGACTTGGCTTTGGCCATGGCTGGATTCTGAGATGCCAAAGATGCCAACAGGATGGGTATCTGCCCCCCGATATCTCATCTGTGCTCTCCCCTGCCTTGCCTTCACTCTTGGGCAGGTTCTTTCCATGTGGGGGACCCTCCTGTCCCCAGGGCCCCTCCTACCCATTTAGCAACCCCAGGGACAGAGAGAATACCTCATTGCTGAGAGTTCCAGCAAAGGCTCGAGGTGACTTGGTTGGACTGACATGGATCCCTTCCTGAGCCAATCACAGTGGATGGGGTGAAATTGACAGGGGGATGAGGCTTAGGAAGATACCACCGCTGGAGCCCGAGTATAGGCTCAGCCCCAATGGAACCACTTGCCCTGAAAGTGGAACAGTTTCCCAATAAGAAATTAGGATGCTTTTTCCAAAAGGGTATGCTTGGCAAACAAAACCAACAGATACACTCCTCCCAAATTCTCCCTCCCTCCCCCTCTCTCTCTGTCTCTGTCTCTCTCTCTCTCTCGCACAACCACACCACACCTTCACATTCCAATTTACTAGCAATGACATTAAAAAATAAATAGTGTGACTTTTTTTATTAAAAAATCTGAGAGTACTAGAAAAAGTCAGTTTTAGGCATCGGCTTTGTTTTGCTAAGGCAGTACTGTCACCCCTCAGTATCTAGGGGGCACTGGTTCCAGGACACCTCCCTCTGCCCCCCGCCCCCAAGATACCAAAACCCTGGAATGCTCAAGTCCCTGATGTTAAATGGTGCAACATTTTCATACAACACACTCACATCCTCCTGTTTACTTAAAATCATCTCTAGATGTCTTATCATACCTAATAGAAGGTAAATGCTGTATAAATCGTAGTTATACTGCACTGTTTCTTATTTGTGTTATTTTGATTGTTGCATTTTAACGTTTTGCGAATATTTCAAAAAATATTTTTGATGCGTGGTTGGTTGTTTCACGGTTGATGGAATGCAGAACTCACACGTATGGAGGGCCGAATGCAATGATCTGTTAGCATGCCAGAGTAGGAAAGAGCAGGTTTCTAGAAGCAAAAGCAGTGAGGAGGTAATGTCCCTTTTCTGTCTGTGCCCGTCCAGCCCAGTCTGAGCCAAGCCAACGGCCGCTAATGGCAGGCTGGTGTGGACGGGACCTTGAGTGGAGTTGGGATAAAGGAGACTGGGGTTCCCCAGGGCTCTCAAGAGTGCACAGGTTTATTTTGTCCTTTCCAGGTGGCCCTGATTGTCAGGAATCAAGCCGGGCAGCAGATTAATCCTATAATCTCATCAATTATGGCTTTGAGGGCTGGGAGCTGGGGAGGATGCTCTGAGATCTGGCCAGGCAACTGCGTCCTGTTCTCGCATCCCTGGTCCCAAGGCGTGACATCAGCGAGGCCACCCGTTTCTCCACGTTCCCCACACCTTGTCCAACACCCCAATCTTTCAAGACAAATGTCTAAAATATAAGCCCTCCCCCCCTCCCTCCCTCCATCCTCCCGCTCACCTTCTCACCTCCCTGCTTGATTTTAGTTCCTTCACACGTTGGCCCTGGCATCAGAGAACAGAAGTGCATGGAAAAGTTTTGCAAAACTCAAATCCTGCCTGGAAGGAAACACGAGGGGACTTGGAGGGAAGTGAGAGTACCAGGCGTGGTGGAAAACGTGAGAAAAGTCATGCGGGAACACAACAGCTGATGTCTGGGCTTCAACCAGCGACGCTGCTGTGATCAAGTTCTGTTTTGGGGGAGATTTTAAAGCTGATTTTCTCTAACAAGAGCCTGATTGATTTTGGTCAAACTAGCTTTGAATGTCGTTTGGGACAGAACTCTCCAGTTGCTAGCAACAGAAACTGCCTGTGGTCAAATTAAGCCCTAATAATGATGATAATAGATTAACAGCAATGACAGGAGCGGCAGCAACAGCAATGGTTTGCTGCTGCTGTTACAGGAAATAACTAAGTTCCAGAAAAGAACGAACCAGAGCAGTTGAACTTCAGGGGTCCGGGTAGCGAGATAGAATGGACACCCCGTCATTGGTCTGAGTCTACTCCAACCCCGATCCATTCTCGTGCCACTCCGAATCCAAAGTCTGATTGGTCAAGCTCTGGTCACAACCCTCCGCTTGGCTAAAGAAGGACAAGGTCCTGTGATTGACAGTCCCACTGGGCGCGGTGGGAAAAGGGTTCATGGAAGGAAGGCTGAGCTACTGTTATCAGAAGAGAAAGGACAGTTGACAAGTAAAAACTGCAGGTGTTCTTGACACAAGGTGACATATTTTGTTTAGTTTTTTTTTTGTTATGGGGGTACAAATATTGTGGTTATGTATATTGCCCATGCCCCC
>VBSM01002035.1:21023716-21035889 GCA_008086735.1 Cheirogaleus medius | reverse complement strand
TATCGCTTTATGGTATCTCCATATTGCTTTCCACAGAGGCTGAACTAGTTTGCAAATTTTTATGGTGGAACTTTTCTGTTTAAGAAAAGGATCTCGGTTATAACAGCTCTTTGTCTAAAATGAACATATTTTCTAATAAGCAAAACCACCACAACTACTCCATGGCCTTAAAACAGATACATCCCAGGGAAAAGAGTAACTGCTCTTTTGCCCTTTCTAAAGGCATTTGTTCTTGCAGGGAAAGCCCAGCAAGGAGGAGGCAGAGGGCAGAGTGATGAAGAGGATGAGTTTGGTGTCTAACAGAGATGGGGTTGAATTCTAGTCTTGCTACCCACTGGCCATGGGACCTCAGCCAAGTCCGAGCCTCAGTTTCTTCATCTGTAAGAGGACCATCCTTGCATCATTGTTCTCAAGATTCAATGAGACTATATATCCACCTGGAAAATCCCATTATTAGTATATTAAGGTTAGAAGGGGAGAATGGTGGTGTGGTACCCGCAGGCTGAGGAGAAATCATAGAGTTAAAAAGTTGATAGAATCAATTCACTCCCTGGTTGGTAAAGAATATTTTGTAAGATCCAAAAACACATTTCATTTTAGATATTTACACTTACCCTGCCTCAAGGGAGGGTAAAATTTGTATTTTCCCAGGTAGAAAGAGGTGCTTCAAATGATTATGAAAATAAAACATGCTAATAATAAAAATAAGCCAGACAATGTAGAAAAATCTCTAAATGGTTAAAAATAAACTTGCAATCCCATCATCCTAGATAACTGTGATTATACCTTGACACATATCTTTCCAGATATTTTTAATGTGTTCATATATATATATATCAAGATAGCTATTTGACTTCTATATCATGATGGGAAATGACTACGAAATATTAATAACCGATTTCTCTTATGTAGCGCAGTTGTTTGCAGGCTCCTTACTACCTCCACAAAAGTCACGCATATGGTATACTCTCCTCAGTAAACTGTCCTGTTCCCTAAGGTGTTTACCATCCAGGGTCACCAGCCTGTCCCCAGCCCCACCTCACCCCTGCCATGGGAAGGCTCTAGCTTTCCAATAGATCATGGACATCTTTGGATGCCAATGAAAAAATATATATATCTTCTTTCAAGGCTTCATGATATTCTATTAAAAAAACCTAACAGCTAACTTCTGTTACATTCGTACCCTGTGAAAGGCAACAGGTGAACCAACTGGCACGTGTGATCTCGTTGCATCCTTACCAAAATCCTGCAAGGGAAGGTTGTTGCAATCCCCATTGTAGAGGTGAGGAGACTAAAGCCAGGAAGATGAAGCGACTCGCTTGGGTGGCAAAGCGAGCAAGCAGCATAGCCAGGATTTGAATCCAGGAGTTCCGACTCTCGGGCCCATGCTTCTAAACACAATGGAAACACCCTTTCCATTACTTATGTGCCATTGATTCGTAGCAACCAGGTTTGTTTGTAGGTTTCGAAAACCGTATTAATTCTGACATCTAGGGGGTTTTCTTGCCTATCTTGGAGTGACATGCTTTAATCTATCCTGGCTTCTCAGCCTATCAGCAAAAAAAAAAATGGGAGCTATACCAACCTCCCATGCAATGTGTACAGCTGCTAAGCACCGGTGTGTTGGCACGTGTCTAAAACAACCTTGAACTTGCTTATCTGGGGGTGGAGGGAAGGACTGATGGATGAGGGCGAGCTGCCGAGTTGACTGCCCTTCACGATTCTGTATTTATTTGTTCGTCTTCCATCTCTCATTATGACCTGTCTGGAAGTTGGCAGAAAAGTAGGGAGGATTTATGGATGTGCTCAAATAGAACGGCGCCTGGGGTTGAAGTCCTTTGGGATAGCCACTGAAAAATAGAAACAGAAACAGAAACACACACACAATATAGATAGGGCTCCCAGCACAAATGAGTTCTGACTGCTGTTTTAGAGACCCACAAGCACATCGGTACTTAGTGCCTGTGTTCATTACAGGGTGAGGCTGGCCCAGGCCCCGTGTCCTTTCTGACAGACGGAGAAGCCAGGACAGATGATGGGCCTGGAAAGTTAGTTTCCTGCCACCCCTGTGTCCCCATGGCTGTCCCGTCTCCCTGGGGCACTTCACCTCTCCTGCCTCCTCAATCTCCAGCTTCTTTCCTGCACGCTCTTGACATCCCCCCATCTGCCCTCTTTCTGGGGCCTGGCAGTCAGATCTTGACATGGGACAGACACATTTCAGCGTCCTCTCAGTTTGATCCTTGTCAAGGAAGGGCAGCTGGATTAACTTCCTGGGACAGTGAAGAATGGTGAGGTCGATGGCAGTTAAGTAACCTGTCCAAAGTCCTCCACGAGTGGCTTAGCAAATGTTTATGGAGTGACTACTGTGTGCAAAGGAAGGGACGATGTGAAGCGGATGGCATGTCCAAGATTCAGGGTTGGACGCCACCTGGGAGCAGAGTGCCAATGTCCTTATTTCTTGCCCCTTGTTATCAGGGTGCGTGGACGATCGTGTTTGAAAGACCACTGTGTTGTGTCTGCTAGTTTTACCTTTACCTTCTTGCCCCTCACCCAGACGTCATCTTACTCAGTAGGGTCTCTACCAGAGAAGTCTGCTTTGTTCTTACTGTCCATTCACCCCTTCAGCAAATGTTTACCGAGCGCCAGCTGTTTGCAATCTCAGAGGCACTCCGAAGTATTAGAAAAAAACAGCCACAGCCCTGCCTTCCTGGGACTCAGAGTTTAGCAGGAGATTCAGATATTTGCCAGTCACAACAACAGTGACAGATGGCAGCTATGGAAGGGCTTTGGGGGAAGAGAACAGGGCGCTGGGAGCTTATAACCGGGGCCCGCTCCACGTTTGTGGGACACCGGCGTGGTCACTTGCAGAGAAGAGTACGACTTCGTTGTTGATCGAATGTTTCCAAGTCCCCTCTGATGTTTATTAGCACTGACAGCGAAGAACTAACCACCTTGTATCCCCGCCACCATCATCCCTCACCTGAACTCCTACAAACACCCATTTGGGAGGCTGAGGCAGAAGGATCGCTTGAGGCCAGGAGTTCAAGACCAGCCTGAGCAGCATAGCAAGACCCTGCCCATAAAAATTAGCCATGCATGTTGCATGTGCCTGTAGTCCCAGCTACTCAGGAGGCTGGGGCAGGAGGATCACTTGAGCCCAGGAGTTTGAGGTTTCTGTGAGCTATGATGACACCACTGCTCTCTAGCCCGGGAGACACAGTGAGACCCTGTCTCAAAAAAAAAAAAAGCCAGAGAATGTCAACTGGATTGTGTCACGTCCCAGCTTAAAACCTTCAAGGGTTCCCCAGTGCCTTTAAAATGCAGATCAACAACCTAACGCCTCCTCCCATGGCTTTGGCTGCCTGCCGCCCACTGGCCCACCTTGCATCCGTCTCCCCGCAGTCCCCCATTGCCACCGCCACATCAGCTCCTCCTTATCTCCTTGGGGCCTCAGGACCTTTGCACATACTGTTCCTTCTCTCTGCAGTACCTTGTAGCTCACCAGTCTGTCTTTCATGTGTCCTCTCCAAGGTGTTTTCTTGTAGGAAGGCTTTCTTGACTGCATGTTGGAATAGCTTCCTGGCTACAGACACCTAGGGACCCTTGTACTTTCCCTCGAGAGAGCTTGCTCCAGATTGTAATTATATGTGTACGGAATTACTAGGATCGTGTGGATTGTACTTTTTGAGGGCTGAACCTGTGTTTTCCTCACTATTGTATCCCTGGCACCTGGTACAGTGTCTTCCACCTAGTGAGTACCCAAAGAAAGGATGGATGGGTACTCGAGGAAGACTATAAAGAGGACAGCAGGAAGGACAACCCCAAAATCTTATAGTTCTCCTTCAGTATACAGATAAGAAATTGGAGAATCAGAGAGGGGAGGTGACTTACCCAAGGTCACACAGCAAGTAAGTGGCCTGGGATCATGGTTACAGCTCCTGCCACATGCAGCATGGCCTCTCCAGAGACTTCCTCCGTTTGCCTCAAAACTAGGGTGTTCTTTGAGATCTGTACCTGTAGCTGAGGCTCATGAGGTTTTGGTTAGATGGAGAAACCATCTGCATGAAGCATGTCAGATTTTCGAGTGAATTCTTTAGCTCATTGAGGCTCGTAAGGCCTGAGGATTTATTTGAAACTTTCCCTCTATAATTGCTTTTCAAATGAACTCTAAGGTCTCGACTGAGCATCAGTTCCCAGGCACAGGGGAGTGGGCCATGGTCTCGACCCTGGGGAGCAGATCTCAGCCCTCCTTTGCACATTAGTCCATTAAAGTCAGCAGTAAATGGAGGCCAGCTTGCTAACGTGTCCCCACCTCCAGGAAGCTTGGTGGTGGAGCGTGAAGCATGGGCGGCCCCCAAGCAAAGCTGTCTCTCAGACAACGAGGTCCTGAAATCCGACCGGGGATGAACGTTCACTTTGCCTCTTGGAGGATGTTTATGCACCTTCTCAAGTGTGACCAGGACACAGCTCAAAAGTGTCAGATGTTTCCTCTCTCTCAACGCAAAGCAGCAGCTTTGCTGTCTTGTCTTACACCCCGGGAACCGTGTAGCTGGAGTGGGCTTCCAAATGGTGGGTCAATGGAGCGAAAATAAAACGTTCTTAATGGACGGCTTGGTCCCAGGATGCAGGTGGCACCGGGCAGGAGAGCCCCAGAGGGAAGGGAGGAACCAGGGTGAAGTCTAAAGACCACATGTTTGCAGTCAAACAATGTCAGTTACCAAGAGCAAGTCCCTCCCCTCTGCGGAGTATTGGTTTTTCATCTACAAAATAAATAGAATATTGCACCAATGTTCATTGTTACTTCCCTTTCAAAGTGTCAGGTGCTATGCCAGGGACTGAAGATGCTGTGGGGAACAAGGACAGTCTTTGCCCACGTGGAGTTTCTATTTCAGGAAGAGATCATTAAATGCGTATTTACCCAATGCTAGTTTAATTCCAGTGAATGATAAGTATCATGCAGGGGATAAAGTGAGAGACAAATAGTGGCGAATGTTTAGTGCTATGTGCAGATATCACGCCACCTACTTTATATATGGTAACAATAATAAAAATAACGGCGACAACTACAACTCACTTGGCATTCGCATGGGCCAGGAAGTGTTTTCAGTGCTTTTAACATTTTAGCTCATTTCATCCTCATTTGAAAACGCCTATGACATAGGGGCTGCTGTCATCCCCATTTTGTAATCGAGAATCCTGAGGTTGATGTGCCCAAAGGCACGCAGTCGTTAAGTGGCAGAGAGAGAACCACGAGGTCCGAGCATGCAGAGTCTGTACGTTACCTGCTGCCTTGCGTGTTATTGTCTCGCTCAGTCCTTGCAGCCACCTGCTGAGTCCAGGTGTTATTCTCATTTAACAGATGTGGACACAGAGACAAAACATGCAAGTGACTTGTCTGCATTGGCCCGGCCAGGAGGTTGGGGGACGGGATGGGACCCAGCCCCAGGGGACGGTCCCTGCATGGCCGACTCTCTCACTGTCTGTCCTGACCCCGGTCTTGCACAGGTGTTCCTCAAGAGCGACCGTGTGGCCCGCATGGTGCAGAGCGGGGGCTGCTCCGCCAACGACTCTCGGGAGGTCTTCAAGAAGCACATCGAGAAGCGGGTGCGCAGCCTGCCCGAGATCGACGGCCTTAGCAAGGAGACGGTGCTGAGCTCCTGGATGGCCAAGTTCGACGCCATCTACCGCGGGGAGGAGGACCCTAGGAAGCAGCAGGCCCGGATGACGGCCAGCGCGGCCTCCGAGCTGATCCTGAGCAAGGAGCAGCTCTACGAGATGTTCCAGAACATTCTTGGGATCAAGAAGTTTGAACATCAGCTCCTGTACAACGCCTGCCAGGTAAGGTGTCTCTCACCTGGGCCCAGAGCTGCGGGTAAGCAGAGCCACACTGTAACTCCTTATATCTTGTGACTGCACTGGTTAAAAGTTTACTATGATCCAGGCTAGATGACAGTCAGTCATGCTTTTATTCTGATTTTAAAAGAAATTAAAACATTCTGTGAGCCCCTAAAAGTCTCAGGGGCCCTAGGAGTAAGGCCTGGTGTCCATGTGTCAAAAGTACTAAAAAATCAAAAATAAGGAGATTTTTTTTTTTTTAAAGATGCCATTAAAATAGTTGGTATTCGCCATTTGAGGGACTTGCACTTCCTCAGCTTGGGAGCCTACTGGATTTAACACCTGGATCATTTAAAATGGAAAGTTTACCTGAGGCCTGAGTTTAATCAGACCCACATATTATTAGCCATGTCGTGAGTTTCCAAGTGGATCTGAGGAGGCGAGCTGAGCTTCTGTCTGGGCCCACCTCAAAACGGGCCTATGTTTGCTCTGGGTGGAGGGCTAGGGAGTGAGGTATCCTAGATCTTGATTCCTACCTAACATTACGGTTACATTCATTCACTCAGCAAATATTTGTTAAGTGCCTGTTTTGCAGTCTTTGAAAATTTTAGCAAGTATCACTTGGGAGCATTTTTAAAATACACATTTCCAGGCCTCAGCCCCTAGAGACTCTCATTCTGCAACCTCAGAGTAGGACTTAGGCATCTGCGTTTTAAACAAGGGCCTCCTTTCCTGGTGGTTTTGTTGCCCTTCTCCCCTTCTAAGAACTCTCAGATTCATCTTTGCTTTGTTCACTAATATTCCTGGTGCATGAAACAATTCTTGACACATAGCACTCAGTAAATGCCTACTGAGTTAATAAATGAATAATGGCAAATTATTTTAATTAGTAGGTAGGGTCCTTATCAACTGTTGCATTTCACCTAGGATTTTTTGGATGTTTTAGGAAGTAGTCTATTTAGCATTTCATAACATAATACATGCATATCATTCAAAGATATTCCTGATATCTGCTTTCCTCTTAGCAAACTTCAATTTCAAAACATTGATTGCCAACCTAGAGGTTAAGGGTTTCTGTGACGAGTCTGGAATTATTTTGAAATTCTCAAATAAATCTCAACATAAAATTAAATTTAATTGGTCTTTCTATTTAAAGTATTACTGCATCTCATGTGGCACTTTTTAAATTTAATTTAATTAGTTAATTCATTTTGTGGAGACAGGGTCTCACTCTGTCACCCAGGCTGGAGTGCAGTGGTACAATCATAGCTCACTGAAACCTCCAACTCCTGGGCTCAAGCCATCCCCCCAACTCAGCCCCCCGAGTAGCTGGGACTACAGGTGTGCACCAGGATGCCTGGCTAATTTTTCTTATTTTTGTAGAGAGAGAGTCTTGCTATGTTGCCCAGGCTGGTCTCAAACTCTTGGCCTCAAGCGATCATCCCGCATCGGCCTTCTGAGTCATGTATTACAGGCGTGAGTCACTGTGCCTGGTTTCATGTGGCAGTTTTAAAATGGGATAGACAGGTGCCTCTACCACCACCAGCTTCTCCATCACAAGAAGGTGTCATAGCTTCAAAAAGATTAAAAAATCATCCACCTGAGTTATAAGTAAGATTCAAAAATACAGAGATAGTTAACTGTTCCTAAACCTGCTAGGTAATTATTTCTAGGGATTATTCTAGGGATACAAAATTATTCTAGGGATTAATTTTTCTTCTTATTGCAATAGCTTATCATGCATGTTTTCTGTCTTGCTCAAACATCAGCATCGTTGGAATGAATACATTGCTATGCCATTTCCTGTCTTATCTCAGTGTTTTTCAGCTTGTTGAATAGAGTTAAGTGGCAGGACCATATTTTACTCTTTTCTCCTAAAAAATGAATTCATTCAACTCATTTTACCGTTAACATTTTCTCCATGAGTTAGGAAAAATTATCATAATATTAAAAAATAATGTCTCCCCAGAATAATGATCATTCCCTTAGCCAAAAGAGAAGTATAAGAAAGGTAAAGGAAAGTACTTCTTGGGACAGGGATACTTAAGTCATTTAGTATTACACTCTACACTCATACCTAAGTTTGATTACTATCTCAAGGTTTCATATGAGTAGAAGTTAGGGAAAAGAATATTACAGGTAATTCACACACAAAAATATACTATGAATGAATCCTAAATTTATGATTTTTTGACTTCTATTCCTTTAGTAATCTAAGTTATATGAGTGTATTGGCAAACAAAGGTTTTTTAAAAGAAAGATAACATTTGTAATGATAACATACCACAAATGTTATAGAAATGAATATTCTTATAACTTACTTTTGGAATAAATTATTCATGCGATATTTCTGTAATATGTTAATTTGCAGCAAAACACTTTTAGAATTGGCAAAGCTTTTGACTCAGGAACTCCACCTTTAGGAATTTGTTACAAGTGAATACTCAGAAATGTGTGCAAGAGTATTAAACCCAACGATATTCATTGCAGCCTCTTATATGGCAGTGAAAAAATGGAAGCAGGCTTAATTCCCAACAGTAGGGGATTAATTAATTAGATTTTTATTTAGCCATATGAGAGTATACTTTTTATCCAATAAAACAATAGTAAAAGAGTTGTTAAAAAAGAAAGCTTACCACATGGGAAAATGTTCATTAGATATTGCTAGGTGGAAAATCCAACTATGAAACAGGATAGGCACGCACAGCCCCATTTTTATGGGGAATAAAAGGACGGAAAAAGTACTGGATAGGCAAAAAGCAAAATGTTAACTGTGCTTTTTTTGATTTGTTTTTGTTTTTGTTTTTTGTTTTGAAGAGTCAGAGTCTTGATCTGTTGCCCACGCTAGAGTGGCTAGAGTATAGGGGCATCACCATAGCTCACAGCAACCTCAAATTCCTGGGCTCAGGTGATCCTCCTGCCTCAGCCTCCCAAGTAGCTGGGACTACAGGTGTGTGCCACTACCCACACCTGGCTAATTTTTAAAAATTTTTTAAAGACAGAGTCTCTAAGTTACCCAGGCTGCTCTTGAACTCCTGGCTTCAAGCAATCCTCCCACCTTGGCCTCCCAAAATGCTAGGATTACAGATGTGAGCCACCATGCCCAGCCTAACTATCCTTATATGTAAGAAGTAGCATTATGGTTGATTTTCATGATTTCATTTGTGCTTGCCTATATCTCCAAATCTTCTGCCTTACGCATATAGTAATTTCGCAAATGGAAACAAATACCGAAAGTCTCAACAAAGAGATCATGAACACAGTGAAAGAAGAAGAAAATCATCTTCTGAATTGTTCTCTAGACCTCAGCAGCCATTAACACATCGCCTTTGTGATTTTTGCCATTTCCAGGTACCACTGGGATGATTATTTCTTTCATATTTCTTATTAAACCAACTCCCAAGTCCCTTTTTTAAACCCATCTTTATCTTAAGAAGTGATGTATATGAAATGACAGCTTTGATGTACTAGGTTTATTTTTTTTAAAAACAATAATATGCATTAAAGTGAAACCTAACCATTCAAATAGAAGCTCGTCGTTGGTTGGCCCTCTTAGATCATCTTACCCCACCAGTGACGTGTCAGGCACAGGCAGGACAGCCAGGGCTCTCATGCAGTGAAGGCTGGTGGGGACAGAGCTCTCTGATGCCATCCCCAAAAATAGCCCCAGACTGACCACAGCGACTCTCAGACACCCAGTCTGCACAGCCAGGCAGCAAAACAGAGATCTAATTTACTTCCTTCTTCTTCTCTCGCGGGCAGTACCTTTCATGCCCTGCAATGAGGTGTCAGAAATTACAGATTCGCTAACGCACCTTCTTACAGACTACAATCAGCTCTGCAAAACTCATCAACTCACAGGAGCAAGGACACAGAAATGCAATCCTATCACTTTCATGCTTGCCCTTGTTTTGTTTTGCATCTTCTAGACCTCCTTTTCCTTACGAGACAAAGCAATTCCTAGGTGTTTCCAAAACCAGAAACGTGCATGATGTTTTCCTCTCACGCATATTCATCCTAGAGGAAGCTGTAGTAATCTGATTTCGGGTGCTGTTTTCTGAAAGTGCCTGTACTCTCTCTCTTTATGAGGTTCTGCCAGTAACTGCCATTTTTATCTCGTTTTTATCAAATGAGAGATAACGTTTATCAAAGAGATTGTATCAGTTACATGTCAGTTGTCTGTTGTAACATGAACCGTGTCTATCAAAACATAAGAAAAAAGCAATAAGCCTTAACCATTGTCTCTGTATTTGCACATCAAGTTTTTATTTTAAGTCTGTTTTGTCCATTTGAAAATTAATGGGTCAATCTCATAAAAGAGGTTGCTCATACTCAACATAGTATCCAATGTAAAATAATTGGCAACTCTTATTACAAAATCAGTGTTGTTTCTGTTTTACATAGACCTTTGGGAAGAAGCAATTAACTATGTAGCTAATTTCAGCATTGGAGTTGATTCCTAAACCTAGCTCAAAAAAAGTAAGGTAATCTCTTTGAAAATGGGATGGATCATCTGAGAAATGAAAATAAGACAAGGCCCACTATGAACATTTTCATGAAATGCAAAGCTGCTGATGGTGGTGGTGGTGGTGATGGTGATGTAATATTTAAAACCATTTTTAAGATGCACCATCTCACCCCATTCCCTTTAGTGGCCTCTAAATCTGGTGTCAGTTTGATGCCCAGTTGTACCAGGTGCTACTTCCGACCTCTCTGCTTAACTTTGCGCGTTATCCTTAATTGTCTCATTCTAAAATGCATGGACGTTTTCCCTTGAAAAACACCGCAGAGTTGCATTTTAGAAGGAGTCCAGTCTACATCTTCATGTATTTTTAAATGCAAATAAACTCTTCATAGTGAACCGACCCAGCTAATTTTGAAGGGATGTGGATAAGTATGAGCTCAGGAAGCTGCTGTCTCCTCATGTTTTGATTTTGCTTTTTGAAAATGCCATTTCTGGTCGTGCAATTACAGATCCTACTCTTTGCTCCTGGAAACATCAGCAACAGGACTCTAGCCTTCGCCTTAGCCGTCATATGTGCCTAACTAGCAACAGGAATAACATGCACACTCCAGCGGATAGAAGACGGCCACGTTGTTTTCATTTATCCTCTCTGAATTTCCAGAGATTTTTTTTCAGATGAAGTCTGGAAGACTTAAGACACATGAAATATGACTCCCCAATCTATAAACACCTTTGCATTTTCAGTATTGAAGTCTCCATCGTTATTGACCTGCTAATTTTCTTAGCGCTTCATTTCCTTCCTTCCAATCCATTATCGACATGGCCTTTGATGATGTGGTTATCTTATTATAGTACTATCTTCCTTAGACTTGATTAGCTCTTGGCAGCTTTTCAGATAGTTTATTAGACTCTGAAGAGAAACCTCAAATTATCAGGCTTTCAGCTGTGACCCAGATTGCTGGGTTGTATCCATACCTCATTACAGAGTTTTTAATCTCCGTATAACTACATAGCTTTTTCCTGCTCCAGAAGCTTCCGGTAGATATTTTGGCTGAAAATTTGCTTCTTGGGCCAGACGCTCTTTCTAAATCACTTTTCTTGACCCTGTAATAATAGTACAGGTTTTTGCATGTAATGGTCTTTCAAATAAGCATGTATTGAAGAAATGTTTTATAATCTGGGACAGAGAGTGGTGATGGCAGTTTAGTATTAAACACTTTTATTTAGAAACATACTTTCATCATTCATTCATTCATGCATGCAGAAGATTTAAGCACCTACTGTGTACCACGCATCACATGTTACATGCTGAGGATAAAGCCTAAACTTTCTTTGTTCTAGTACAGCCCACAATGTGAACCTGATTTCTTCCTCCTTGCTCACTACACACCTCTCGATGACTTTATACTTGTCCTGCTTAGAGCATTGTGTTTGTTTTTGTTATATTGCTGTAGAACAGATTACCATGAATTTAGCAGCTTAATGGGATACTCATTTATTACTGAACGATTTTTCTAGGTCAGAAGTCCAGACATGACTTAGCCAAGTCCCCTGCTCAGGGTCTCACGAGGCTGCGATGAAGGTGCCAGCCGGGCTGTGTTCTCACCTAGAGTCTCAGCAGGGAAGGATCCACTTTGAGTTGTTGGCACATCTCCTTTCCTTGCAACTATAGAACTTTGCAGATCTAGCAACAGAGAGAGAGAGTTTCTCTGGTGCTTCAGCTCTCTGATTTCTAGATGTACGTTTAAAAGGATCACCTGATTAAGTCAGGCCCATGAGAATAATCTCCCTTTTAGAGTAATTTAAAGTCAACTGATCAAGAACTTTACATCTGCAAAATCTCTTCATCCTTATCATATACTATTTCTTTTTT
>VBSM01002035.1:20997495-21008321 GCA_008086735.1 Cheirogaleus medius | reverse complement strand
ATTGCTGGGTCGAATGGTATTTCTATTGCTGGCTGCTTGAGGTATCTCCAAATTCTTTTCCACAAAGGATGTGGAGAGACAGGAACTCTCTTACACTGCTGGTGGGACTGCAAATTAGTGAAACCTTTGTGGAAAAGAATTTGGAGATACCTCAAACAGCTAGAAATAGATATTTTTTAAATTTTTTATTATTTTTTTTTATTTCAGCATATTATGGGGGTACAAATATTACGGTTACGTATATTGCCCATGCCCCCCCTCCCCCCTCGAGGCAGAGACTCAAGTGTGACCATCCCCTAGACGTTGCACATCTCACTCATTATGTTTGTATATACCCATCCCCTCCTCCCCCCTCCCACCAGCCCGACACCCGACAAATATTATTCCTATATGTCCACTTAGGTGTTGATCCACTAACACCAGTTTGCTGGTGAGTACGTGTGATTCTTGCTTTTCCATTCTTGAGATACTTCACTTAGTAGAATGGGTTCCAGCTCTATCCAGGAATATACAAGAGGTGCTAGATCACCATTGTTTCTTAAAGCTGAATAGTACTCCATGGTATACACATACCACATTTTGTTAATCCACTCATATATCGAGGGCACCTGGGTTGTTTCCACAACTTTGCAGTTGTGAACTGTGCTGCTATAAACATTCAAGTGCAGGTGTCCCTTTTGTAGAGTATCATTTGATCTTTTGGGTAGATGCCCAGTAATGGGATTGCTGGATCAAATGGCAGATCTACTTGTATCGCTTTAAGGTATCTCCATATTGCTTTCCACAGAGGCTGAACTAGTTTGCAGTCCTTTTCATTTTAAAGACTGTGCAATGGAGACACAAAATGCTTCAGTAACTTGCTTGGAGTCACACAGCTAGTAAGCTGCAGACCTGAGATTTGATCCAAGGTCTCTCTGACATTAAAGACTGTGCTCTTTAATCCCACTTTATAAATCATTTTGGCTGGTAGGCAAACCACTTTCTCTCATGATGGAGTTGAATGAGTGAGTTGTCTCCCTTGTAACCTGCCTACACCTGTCTTTGTGGTTTCTGTTAGAGGCATGATTGATGTGTGTTTGCAAACGCCTTCCGTCCTCCTATTCCCTGACAATTTTTCTTAATGGATTCCACCAGTCCTGGAGCATTTGGAAGAGTGCCTTTAGTGACTCCCTCATGGGGTGATCATGCTCAGAGAAACAAATAAAATCTGTGCCCAGACATTCAGAGACAGCACTGAGCTGGCTGACATCAATTTGGGTATTAGGAAAACAGGTATCTACACTAAAACCAGGTAGTGGACTCAGCAACGTGAATACTTGAGGATGCTGTGACCACCCCACTTGAAACAGGCCCAGATGCTAAGGCCTGGGGGATTAAATACAAAAGCATGCTGTAATAAAAATGATTAACATTATGCTAGACGTTGGTATAAGTGTGCATTAACTCATGCAGATAGTATTAATACCACAATTTTAGAGATAAGAAAACCGAAGCTGCAAAAAGTTAACTAGCCGAGGTCCTACAGCAGGTTTTTGAGGGATTACAGATTTCACTCCAAATTGAAAGCATTTACCCACGTTAGCGGACACAAGAAGTTGCTTAAAGTTTTAAACATACATGCACATAGCACTTCCTAGCTTCGCCTCTGCCCCCAAGTCACACTTACAATAATTATTTTAAAAAGAAAGAGTAAAATACAGAGAGATTTATTTCACTTTCTTCTGCCCTCGGCCAAAGGGGTTATCTGAGAAGTGTTAAATGAATCATGTCTAAATACAAGCAGGCTCGCTTTCCCAAGAAACCTTCAGAATGAGATAACTCGGCCACTTTCAAGTTATTATCACTGAGAGAACATTTGGAAATGAAATAACAATGAGTCCAAAGTTTCCTCCAGGCCCCAACTTCAGTTTTTAGTGCTGTATTTGAGGGGGTTGCTGAAAATCTTTGGTAAGGATTATTTTTAAAGGAGAAAGTTAAAAGAAAGAAGACATAGTCAGAAAAAGGAAATCTGAGATGGGACTCAGTATCTTCCAAAAATTTTTAATGAATTTATTCAAGGGAAAAGTGAGTGTTAGATTTAAGAAAGACTTCCCTAATTAAGTTGTAAACAGATTGTTAAAGGCAATAAGTAGCATATAACATCTACCTCCCTGCAGATATCTAAAAAAAGACCAGTCCTTGCCAGAGGGAAACAGCCGGTCATTTATTAACTATGTGACCCTGGGCAGTAGCTTCCCCTTAGGAAGTCTCAATTTCCCCACCTGCAAAAATAACAGCAATACGTGCTCTATTGGCCTTCTAGAATTATTTGCATAATCAAAGGATGTAATGTACATACGGCCATTTCTAATTTGACAAGAGCTCTTCAAGCACACACTGAACCAAAACTGAGTTTGTGTCATTTCTTTAAAACCCGCCCTTACTCTTGAACTTAGAGAAAAAGAGTGTAAGACCATCAGCCGGAATGTTTTCATGTTAGTTTCACTCCAGGTATAAGTGAGCTAAGTATTTGGGGGGAAGCTCCATCAGGATTTCCGTTTTCTGTATCCAATTTCCACCAGATGAATCACAGACTCCCAGAATGGAAATGTTAGCGTCTAAATGAATGTGAGTCCTGCCTCTCTAGACAACAGTTAGAAGAGACCTCCGCGGTGTTCTCGTTCAATGTCGTGTTAGTATCATTGGTTGCAAAACCTTCCTCTAATGGGAAAAAGTATAGGAACCGCCATGTTTCTGCAGGTACCTCTTTAACAGGGCCTTGCCCACCTTCACAGGCAGCTGCTGAGAGTGACAATGTCTCTTCGGTGGAAGAGGCTACCCATTTTAGGGACTGTGACTATTGATTGCTGTGGAGACAACTGTGAAATCAGAGAAAAGCTGGGTATGGGGACTTTCAAATCAACCATGCTCCATAGATTTCCCACCAACTGAAACTGCTCTTCTATGTTAGTTTTGCCTGTTTTGAAATTCATATAAATGAAATCGTAAAGGATCTACCCTCTTGTGTCTTCCTTTTTTGTTCAACTTCACATCTGAGATTTATTAATATTTAAATTGTTGCAGGTAACGATAGTTCATTCTCATTCATTGCTGTGCAGTATTCCAGGGTGTAATATACTAAGTAGTTATTTATCCATTTTACTGTTGATGAACATTTGGCTTGTTTCCAATTTGAAGCTACTATGAATAGAGCTGTTCTGAACACTCCTATACATGCTATTTGACGGATGTTAGCACTCATTTCTTGTTTCTTTTGAATAGATACACAAGAGTGGAATTCTGGAGAGAGATATCTAGAGAGAGATCTAGATATTGATATGTGGATATTAAGCTTTAGTAGATAGTACAAGCAGTTTTCTAAGGCAGTTTTACTAATAAATACTGCTACCAGCAATATAAGAGAGTTTGGGCACTTTACATTTTCACCTACAAAATAGGCCTTACCTTTGCTATCTTAAAGCAATGACTTTTTTTAAAAGAATTGCCTAAAAAAAAATCTGTGTAAATCCACGCAACTCCCAAATGCCTACCAATGCCAGAGACACCCATGACTAGAGCAACAACTTGACTCTCTTGTGGAGGGTTTCAGTCTGACACTAAGAAACAAGGAGAATTTTTGTTTGAGGGTTTGTTTGTTGTTTGGTAGGAAAAATATAAAGGAAGCAGAAGGGTTAATGACTTTGGGGAAGTATTGTTTTTGCTTTCTTTTGCCAGAATCCTGTATTATTTATCATTAGCCATTGATCAATATACTTAATGGGCCACTCAAAGATATTGTACATCCTCTGCATAACTAGAAACTGAGCAATCTTGGCTTCCTATAATTAAGGGGAAGGCAAATTAGGTTTCTCAGTAGAATATACCTCATGTCCTAAGGTGATTCCATGTCTGCTCTCATGAGGGCTGGGGCCATGGTCCCTGACAAAAGGAGGCAAGTACTCAGTCCCCTGGTGTTGGTGGCTAAGGCCTGGTCTACTGAGAAACTCGGGGTTGTTTTTATTTAGTCCAAGGGGTATGACTCTTTCTTTGAGCCTAAAACCAAAGGTTTATTTCAGATTTGAATATAGGAAAGTCAAGAGTTTCACTTTGGGGAAAGCGGTACAAGAGCATCATTTATTCCATGAGAAGCAACGAAGGAAATTCTTCCAACCGAATGAATTCAAAAGCCCTTCCATGCATTCCAAGTGACCATCTCTGTCACTGCCCCTGCCCAGGGTGGATCGCTGCCAGGCCAGAGTCACCACCGGCAGCTAGAGATAGTGACGGCCCAGCAGATCCTCCTTCAATTATCCGAGGACGGAGCTTCAAAAATATCCGCTCTGCTCCTCCGCCGGCCCGTGGACCTCCCCTGTCTGTTCCTCCTCCTGTGCTTTGGTCAGGGTAACAATCGTCATCACAGGGCGGCAGATGCCCTTCTCAGTGGCCAGGGAGCAGGCAGTTTGGCACCTTGGTGAGAGCCATCTCTTTGAATCCAGATCCTGGCAGGTTCTAACAGCGTGACCTTGGGCAAACTGCTTATGCCTCTAGGCCTCAGTTACCCTGTCTCTGAAATGGGAGTGCGGATAACGCCGGCTAGTGGGGCATTGAGTGTGCAGTGGGATCCTGTACTACGCCTTGTAAACGTTTGCTTCTGCCACCGCGGCTGTGATTTGGATGGTCTGTCTTTTTGAGGATGATGACTCTACAGCATTGATTCAGCAGCAGGGGCTGGTGTGTTTTCTTCAGCAAGTAGTCCAGGCTTAACCATGGCGCTTCCCACAAAGTACGAACTGAGTAACTAACAGTATTAGCAAACATACCAGTGATTCCTTTATACCAGGCAGTGTCTGAGCATTTTTTGCACATATTTAACTCATTTAATCATCACACAACCCTACGAGGTGGGTACTGTTATCATCTTTGTTTTAAGGGTTGGGGAAACTGAGGCACAGAGTTAAGTTAAACTGTTGAAGATCACGGAGCTACTTAGCACAAGAGTTGGGGTTCACACCCAGAGGATCTCACTCTGCTATACTGCACTTTCCCTTTGAACATTTATGGGATAATTTATCTGGGCTGCAGACTGTTGTTGAGAATGAAACTCGTACAGAAAAGTCTCGACCTGCTCTAATACTGCAGCCACTAGTCACATGGCACTCTTTAATCTAACTTTAATTAAACTTTACCAAAAATAAAAATTCCTTATTCACGCTATCCACATTTCACGTACTCACCAGCCACCTGGGCCTGTTCACGAGCATCTTGGACAGCACAAATGAGGACTGTTTCCATCACTGCAGACGGTTCTGTTAGACTTTGGATTTGGAATAAAGGAAGCAAGAGAGAGAAGTCCAGGTTGGCTTTTGGGGAGAAGATTGGGAATTCCAAAACTGGCAATCCACCAAGGTGGGAAGGGAGCAAAGACGGACAAACAGAAGACTTCCAGGAGGCAGATGGGTGGGCCAGGCCACCTGGGGAGCACGGAGCTTGCTGGCTCGCAGCAGCGTCTCTGCAGTCAGACATGCCGGGTTCAAACCCAGGCTCCGTCGAGAACTAGCCGTGCGACCCAGCAAGTTACGTAGCATCTCTCTCCTTCCCCGGGTGTGTCGCACCGTATCCTGAGGGCAGTGGAGGCTGTCGGATGGTTTTCAGCAGGGGAGACATATGATCAGACTTGACTTTTAGGGAGACATCTTTGGAGGTTTCACAGAGAGGAAGAGAGAGATTTGAGTCTGGGGAATGAATTAAGTCGCTGGTTCCTACGTGTGGGCTCTTGGACAGGCGACAGGTCTTGGCAGAGTTTTCACCGATCTGTCATACAATGAGGAAGAGAAAAGCTGTGTGTGTGTGTGTGTGTGTGCGTTATGCGTATCACCATGTACGTAAGAATATTTACTCTCTAAATATTAAGAATATTTACTCTAAATATTAAGAATTTAATATTAAATTCTTGATTTTATTAATATTAAATTAATATTAAATTTAATATCAAATTCTTAAATTAATTTTTATTAATATTAAATTCTTAATTTTATTAATATTAAATTAATATTAAATTTAATATCAAATTCTTAAATTCTTAATTTTTATTAATATTAAATTCTTAATTTTATTAATATTAAATTAATATTAAATTTAATATTAAATTCTTAAATTCTTAATTTTTATTAATATTAAATTTAATATTAAATTCTCAATAAATTCTTAATTTTATTAATATTAAAATAATATTAAATTTAATATCAAATTCTTAATAAATTCTTAATTTTTATTAATATTAAATTATTAATTTAATATTAAATGCTTAATATTTAGAGACTACTGCTTTTTCCACATTTTTGTCATTAAAATGCCTTTTGTCTGTGAAATAATGTTCATGGTATCATAGTAAATAGTAGGATTGTTTTGTCCTTCCCAGACAAATTAATAAATGTCCGTGCTTTGATACGTTTAAGTTATTATTTCTTAGTCCATGAAATCCCCCAGTCTGGGAGCTCGCGAGCTGTACACCATCGCAAGGGAGCCCAGGGGAAAGCTGCCGAGTTCTTGGGGGAAAAGGGAAGTAGGTTCTAGAGTGACCGGGATAAGCCCTTAGACACGTGGATGGGAAGAACCAAGGAGGAGGGAATAAAGAGCCCGTGGCGAATGGAAGTGCACGGGGGCGGCAGTGTGCGTGGCCCTCCAGCCCTGCGACAGTGCCCCCATGTTTCCATGTCACCCCTGTTCCCTGGGACCTCCCGAGCACCCATCTGAGCACACGTACGTCAAGGTCAAGTTCATGCAGGGAGGCAGGTGGCTCCCATCTCCCAGCACCAGCAAGCCACAGACAGGCACAGCTGCTACTGGGACTCTGCGGTACCCACATGAGGCCACCTGAACAGCGACACCCTCCCTCCCACCCTGTCCCCCACTGGTGCCCTTCCTCTGCTCTGTCTTGGACGCGTGGCCCGGATGCAAAGGCTCTCCGTGAATTCTGCACCTGTCTGAGACAGCAGCCACCTCGGTGGTGCCTCTCAGACAGAACCCGCAGGGGCAGGGGAGGAAGCAGGAGGTGCCAGCACGCAGGGAGCTGCCAGGCCAGAGCAGCAGGCCGCCTGCATTTTAAGCAGCATATGCAAATTAAATTAGCAAGGGTTCCACTTCATCTCCTGAGCGCCTCAGCCACACTCCCTAATAATTCCCAAGCCAAACTGACCCAGTTTGAAATTAAAATCAGGTTTATTTTTAGAGGGATATATTTCCCCTTGCCTCGGTCTCAGTGGATGCTTTTTCTGTTTGGCCTGATAAACATCAGAGTACATTATTCCCAGAGTCGCGCGGAGTCCTCCTGGCAGCCACCTGATAGATCAAAGGCACAGCAGAGTCGAGCTCATGTATATTCAGGTGGCGGAGGGGAGCCCCACGCCCCCTCCTGCGCCAAAGGAGGGCCGTTTCCTCCACCCGTCTGCCCACCTTAAGGCTAGCATCAGGGTCCCTTGCACTGGAAAAGCCTTCGGGTTTAAGGTGACACTCTGTTTCAGCAGCATCGACTGGCATTCTTGGGAGACCTATGACATCTTCTCTTGATAAAATATGAATTGCATGTTTTTCACCCGAGCCGAAGGCACTGCACTTTTCCTTTGTGACATTTTCCACGAGGAATTAGTCACAGAATTGTGTGGTTAACATCTGTCTCTTTTCTCTCCAAACTGGGAGCTTTCAGGTGGCCCCGGCGAACTCTGGCTTGCACCCGTTACCCTTCCCAAAGCCCAGTGCTGTCGTAAGTCCCCAACAAATGAATCAAATTAGCTGCTAGGTCAGTGGTTCTCAGCCGGGGACAATTTTGACACCACTCCCTTCCTCCTCCAGACATTTGTCATTTTTTTGGCTCCACTGGAGGTGTGGGGGGTTTGCTACTCGAATCTTGTAGAGGCTAAAGGCCAGGACGCTTCAAAACATCCCACAGGGCATGGGACAGTCCCCACAACAAAGAATTACCCAGCCTCAAATGTCAATAGTAAACCCTGTGCTGGATAAATCTGCTCCCATGTGCTATGCCTAAGCCGGGCAGTTTTCGGTTATGGAAACTGTTGGGTCTTAATTGTCTGGCCAGTGTTGTTCACGCCATCAGCCTGACCAGAGAAGAAGCTGTTTGTCTTAGACTGTGCTCAATGTAGTGAGGACAGGCGTTGACTTACTCAAAGGCAAATGAGCCCGTGGAAACACAGCCACGACTCACTTTTTCTGGATCCAACCCTCGCTTACACGATGTGGGATCTCATGCAGCCCCTGAATCTTCCCCAGTTACTTCTGAGATGTTCAACTGGACTCCTGTCCTTGTTTGTGAAGCCGTGTGGGGTGGTTCTCCACCCCATCATTGCTGCCAGTATCCTCTATGATGGTGCTGGCTCCCTTCCAGAACCTTCTGCGGGGACTTCCGAAGCTGGGGAAAACTCGAGGTGCCCTGCAGCTCTTGTCCTGCCCCCCCAGAGACAGCCACAATGCCCTCCACGGAGAGGCAGGAAGAAGCCTCTCTTCTCCCCAATTCTTTGTGGAGTCTTTGCTTAGCACAGGCCAGAGTGAACATTCTAGAGCCAGACTGCCTACGTTTAAATCCAGGTGCTGCCACTTACTAGTTCTGTGACTTCGGACAAGACATTGAACCTCTCCATGCCTCAGTTTCCTCAACTACAGAATAACGATAGTACCAACCCTATCGGGTGGTTATGAGCAGTAAACGAGGCGATCATACATCCTTAGTAGAGTTTCTAGCACCTCTCAGCTAATACTGGTTGAGAGCTTTTTATTACTGTGTTGTTGTTGTTATTGTGTTGTGGTTGTTTGCATTGTGCTTTGAAACCAGGCTGAGATTCACAACCCAGATCTGACACTTAGTGGCTAGGTGACCTTGGGTGATTACTTAACCTCCCCTTGCCTCAGTTTCCTCATTTGCAAAATGGGGATTCAAAATAGTACCTATTTCACAAGGTTGGTATGAACATTAAATAAATAATGTGCATAAAGCCCTCAGAATAGTGCCTGGTACAGAGTAAGCACTAATAAGTATTATTGTCTTACGAAATTATTATTTAAATTATAATTAAGTCAAAGTAAGTCATGTTTTGTTTGGCTTTTCTGTTGAATCTAAGTTGGAAAGGTTATCTCTGTCGAGCTAGATACTGACAAGGTTGTACATCAGCAGAACAGTCTGGAAGTTAAGTCCGTTTCTGGAAGCTTCACAGCAGACCTGGAAGGGTGTTTGCTGAGCGCCTTAGTGGATGGAGTGACGTGGTGGCCTTTGAACCTACGTGCTCACCCACCTAAAGCTTGGAGCACACTGAACTTGAGTTTTCCAAGTTTCCCACTGTTGTTTGGGCACAAAGACAAGTTCTCCTCCAAGGTGTAAAGCAAATGCCTCCTTAAAAATCTGTTCCTGATTAAATTCTGGCTAAAATATCCCAGGTTGGGTGAGCAGCGTTGTTAGGCAGGTGCAGTTAGGGGTCCCAGCAGTTTTCTCACCAACAGAAACTCCTGCAGGAGACCTGTCACCTGTCCCAGGACCGCAGCCTCTCTGAAGAGCAGAAGCATTTTACACCCTCCACCCCCACACAGGGATCTGAGTGTCTATTTTTACTTCTTCTTCTTTTTTTTTATCTAACACATATGATAGACAATATGGATAGAGGAGCGATTAACAACATGCAGGCTGAGAAGTAAGGTAGAATCAGCCTCCGTCTCTTACTAACTGACTTTGCACAATTCGCCTAACCTCCCCGAGCCTGATCTCTCCATCTGTACACTGAAATTAAAAATACTGCCCCCTTATGCCATTCTCGAGAGGTTGAAACGAGATCATTCCTATCAAGCCTAGAAAACTACGCCTGACACATGGTCACTGTTCAACAGATGTTTAGCAGTATTGTCCATATTCTTGCTGTTGTTACTTGTTGAGCAAGGAAGTTTGGATTCGGCTCTTCCATCAGTCAGGATAAGCTACATTGTGCTGCGGTAACGATCCAACACCTCAGTGGCTTAAAAGAGAGGGTTTCATTTCTTTTTTTGTGTAATGTGACCGCCATAGGTTGACAAAAAGGCTCTGTGACTCCATGATCCGGGCTGACAGTGCAACCCCATTTCAAATGACACTCCTGTGCCACAGCTAAAAAAAAAAAGAAAAAAGAAACACCAAGCTCGGGAGAGTCTTGCACGAGAAAATGAAGGTTCTAGCTTAGAAGGGACACAGAGCGCTTTTGCTTGCAACTCATTGGCCAGACGTGGTCACATGACCTGAAATCCCAAGGTTCTAGGAAGTCAAATCCTACCACATTTGCAGACGGTGGAGGGCTGGAAATGTCTTGCTAACGACCAAATGACGAATGACCACCACAGCCACCACTATTATTTAACATAATAGTAGGATGAAACTTTTCCTTTGGCAATGGCTGCATGTTTCAGTATGTGTATTTTCCAGGAATGCATTGCCTTTATTTGCTGATTACCTGATGGCTTTTATGTAACAAACCTCTCTGAGGGTGGCCACTGTACTTAGCACTGAGGATTCAAGGATAAGCAAACACGGGTAAAATCCATGTCACTACCACGCAGCCCATTGAGGGAGACCCAAGTTAGTGTCAGATCACACCAGTGAGTTATAGTCACAAAGTGAGATTAAAACCCTGAAGGAAAGAAACAGATCTCTGCGGGGGAATCTGATACAGGGTTTGGAGGCCAAGAGTGGTTTCTCTGAATTGATGCTTGAGTTTGGTGCATAAAGGATAAGTAGGAGCCAGGCACGGTGGCTTGCGCCTATACCTTGTTTCCCCAAAAATAAGACCTACCCATAAAATAAGCCCTAGCAGGATGTCTAA
>VBSM01002035.1:20977792-20997395 GCA_008086735.1 Cheirogaleus medius | reverse complement strand
AAAAAAAAAAAAATTAAAATTACAAGGGGTTGGAAGAAGGTCTGTGTGGCTACAGCAGGGCCCCCGAGGGGTGTGACAGAAGATGTTGCTGGAAAGGCAGGCAGGGACCAGGCCAGGCAGATCCCAGGTGACATTTGGTCAGGATCCAAGTGGTGATCTCTCCTGTGAACTGATGCCTTTGGAGGACTCAGTGTAAGGGATTGGCACAGGACCACAGATGGCATGGCCCCTGAACTGTGCACTTACCAAAGAGTCCTTGTGTTGGGATAGGCCTCCTGATTCCTTTCCCTCCCCAGAAGTGCTCTGCCATCACAGGTCCATGCCTGTCCCTGCAGCATTTGAAAACAAATCCTCTGAGCCTCTCTCCAAACCTGAAGCACAGAGCCAGCGTCTGTACAACAAATGTGTCCCTTTCTGTTTGCACTTCTCATATTCTAAGGAAGCCTCCCACAGACTCTGGGAAGGAAATGTGATATCCACTCTCAGCGGTGCAACCGCCTGCAGAGAGCAAAACGCTCCTAAGGCAACTGACAATATGTTGTTCCCTCCTGGGGACGTGGGTTGCGCTCTGTCTTTCAGACATGCGGGGTTAGAACGTGTCACCGCCTTAACCTCGGAGGATTGGAGTTTCTAGATCCGCTGCCAAAACAGGCCTGACTCACTGAGCCCACCCCAGGCTCCTGTCTACATCTTCCCATGCATGAGAATAATTGAGCAACCATTCCTCAACTGAAAAGCATCTAGCATTCCCCAACTGGTGCTTTAGACATTCCACCTGCCTGTGCTCGGGGCGAGAAGGAGCCTGGATTTTGCCCTTTGGACTTGTACAGAACAAAACAGCAAGTTCTCTGTTCATTTCTCTTTTGAGTTGAAAGATAACAGTCTGGAAACCCTATAAAGGTTATTGTTTAACCTTTATACTCTTGGAAGAAAGCTTCTGGTTCATAGTGGGCTCTCAAACATTTAAATGAATAGATTTTTAAAAATGCATCCGTTTGTTCATTCACCAAGCTGTATTTGCTAGGCAGCTACAATGATTCAGACACCGTGCTGGGTGCTGGGAGAATGTGAAGATGTGAACAAGATAGATGTGTTCTCAGTTCGATGGCGCTTTCGTTCTGATGAGAGAAGAAAATAAACATGTCACTAACGAAATAAGATAGTTGCAGATGGTCGTAAGTGCTATGGAGAAAATAAAGGAAGACAATGCGGTAGTGTGTCACAGATCGGGTGAACCAATTTCTTTAGCTAGAGTGATCGGGATAAAAAAAAAAATCACTCTAGGATGTAACATTTGCCTCAAGAGCTAAACATTGAGAAGGGGGAAGCCACAAGCTAGATGGAAGAAGGGACCAGCAGGAGTGTATAGGCAGAGGGAACAGCGAGGAGAAAATGTAACGTGTTGTAGGAACACATGGGACACAGGAAAGTGGTAAGGAATGAAGTCAGAAGGTGGGCAGGATCCAGATGATCTGGGCTATAGGAGTCCATGATGATGGATTTGAACTTGATCCTACCTGCAACCAGGCACCATTGGTGAATTTCAAGCAGATTTCACTTATGCCTTGCGAAGATCACTCTGGCTGTTTTGTGGAAACTGGGCTGAAGTGTGGACAAGTGAGGATGCAGGAAGATTGACCAGCGGTCTAGTGAGAGATGATGGTGGTTTGGAGATACTGATAAGCTGTCTGATTCAACAGAAAATATGGATAGGAGATCCTATTCTGAAATAAATGAAAATAATGAAAATAAAAATAAATTTAAACAAAAAGAAATATGGATAGGGCCAGTACAAAGGACTGCTGAACTGTATATGGCATGTGAGGGAAAAGAGGAAATAAAGATGATTCCCAGGTTTTTAAATTCAAGCAATGGGATGGATGTAGGTATTATTTTCGAAGATGAGAAAGGAGCGGGATTGGGGGTGGGTGGAGCCAAGATTTCTCTTTCATTCAAGTCATCTTTAATATTTCTATTAATAGCATATACCTCAGTGGACATGTCCGGGAGGCATGCAGATACATACAAATACATATGGGAGGCTCAGGGCCAGAGATGAGATTAGGATATTTGATTGTACAGTAAATGCCAAATACCACAAGTCTCATTTGCATTGTTGCCAGAACATTTGGCATTTCCCTTCTTTATTTCAACAAATATGTGTTTAACACAACAGCACGTGGGGTTCTATCCTGAACCCTCATAGATCTGATCTCATCTCGTAGTGATAAGTGAGTAAGGCAACTCTTCACTGGCTGCTTTATCTGTCTAGTTTTCCACATAGTGGGCGTATTGTATGAGAGGCGAATAAAAGGGAGGTATTTGCGTACAGAAGAAAAACATAAAATCAACCCGTTCTAGTATGCAGATTTTCTATAGCTGTTTCTGTAAGAGAAAATTGCCCTGCTCCCTAGAAATTCTCCCTAAAATTAAAAGGCTGGCTTGGATGGTCTCATCTTTTAATTACCTCTGCCTGCCTAGAGTTGGTCTTATGAACCATTAACATTTCTAGAACCTGCGTGTGTACCCCCAGGAGATTAGAAAAATCATATCATTTGGGGTATGAGCACTCGATTTTCAAGACTTTGTGATGCTTTGGCTCTTCCCCAAATATCCACTAATTCAACTAAAAAAAAGTCAATCAAACTGTGTGATAGATGTTAGAGAGTCAAAGTGGGCAGATGATGGGGGAATAGTATACTCTTCAGCTAATTGGTCTGATATTCCATAAGTCTGGTGTAAAAGATAAAGATCAAGTCATTATTCTGTCTCAATTCTGTCATTTTTTTAAAGGTTTGGTTTTGATACAGACAAGTGGTATAAAATCGCAGCAAAGTCTTCCTGTTTGGTATCTAATGTAATGCCACCTTCAGAAAAGAGCAGAGTGCTGTGATCTGTCAGACCACGGAGCAACCGAATGATATGGAATGCTCTGAGTTTGCATAAAAGTCTAGCTTCACACTTTAAAACAAAACAACAGAAAAAATCATGTAGGTACCTGAAACCTTTCTAGATTTTTCCAGAAATTCTCCTACCGTTCTCTACTGAATCTAGATTTACAATCACATAAATTGACATGTCGTACCACATATGAAAATCTATTGTTTTCTTGTCTACAAACAAGAGGTAAATGTGAATTTGCATAATCTGAGAGTATTCCAAATGCTACACCCTGTATTCTAAACAACTAAGTGGAATGTCTTAACATTTCACTGAAAAAGACCTTATGTATCTTCAAGTAGCATTTATGATATTGAATGTGCATGCTGTGATAATGATTCTTAAAGTTCATGTAAACTGTCTTTTACTGAAATACAGTGTGGATATAGTATCTTTTGTGACTCAAACAAATGTAATATAATACTCAATTCCCCAGCAAATATTTATTAAATTCCTTCTGCCTGCCAGGCAGCATTCAATGAATGTTGAAGGAATAAATAACTAAAAATGTTTTATATCCATTATTAATAATTATAATAGTAGTAGTTAGTAGTAGTGATAGTTAACACTTACTGAGTTTTTATGATATCTTAAACACTGCTACATACTTTCTAGGGATTATTAATTTGATATTGACAAAAATTCTGTAAGATTTGCTTTACTACTTTCTCAGTGATGAGAAAACTGAAATACAAAGAGTTAAAATAACTTGTCTAACGTTTGAGATGGGATAAGGTTTCGGGTATCAGAAGTGAGACTCATAAAAGGACATTCAAGGTCTAATAAATATTGCCGATATTGGCTACATTGAAAAATATTAACTTAATGACATAGGTCTGTTATTTACACAAAACTGTGTGTGTAATATAGAGAGAAATTGTGAGGACTCATAATGAAATGAACACCTCCAGCTAGCTTTAGAAACAAGTTTTGCTCTTTTTATTTAACTTTTTATTGTGTAAAATCTCTCACATGTGCTAAAGAGAATAGTATTAATATCATGAGTCCCCATTTAGCTGTCACGTAGCTTTGATCACCTGTCTCCTAACGAGTCCTAGTGGTTCTTGTTTCATCTTTGTCGCCACTCATTCTCCTATATCCTCGGATGATTTTGAAGCAGATTTCAAGCATCATGTCATCTGTATTGATTTCTGCATGTATCTTGAACAGATTAGGACACTCCACAACACACAATCGTAGCCACGAAACCATTATGGTGCCTAAAACAAATCTACAGACATTCCTTACCATTTACTATCAAACATGGTCACATTTTTGTGTATGTGTAGAAATGTTTTGGGTACTTTGTTTAAATTGCCAAGGGAGGGTCATGCCTACTGATTGCATACTATAGCTCTTGTCTCTTTTAGTCTGTAGGTAGAAACTTAATTTTTTTTAAATAGAAGTTTTACTGACCCCAGAAAAATTCAGCATCATTCATGGCAGGAGATCATCAGCAAAAACTTAAAATGACAAGAGGGTCTTGCTCCTGGGCATCTTTTCTTTAGGACTCTAGCCCAGCTGTATCTTGTTTGTATCTGCGAATCTTGACAAATACTGTTATTTTTTTCTATGTATTTTTTCTGCCCTTCTAAGTGGACACTAGATGTTTTGAACCACCTGGTACTTTGCAGGCAGGTTTCTCCTTTTTCTCTTAGAAGTCTCTCGCTTTGCCCAGAATGACCTTTCTTCACCCCATTCCTCCCCTTTGCCGTTGGAATCACATCAGAGCAAGGCTGAGAAAAGGCAGAAAGCCAGGTGGCCACAGGGATTTCAGTAGCAGGAACTAATGAAACGTCCCCTCAGGGCACAGCCCCTGGGAAGCATCAGCTCTAACCGGAGCGTTTGAAGTCCCTGGTGAGTGACACTGGCCAGGGCTGGGTGACGGTATCACTCCCTGACGAGGCTCCGTAATTGACAGGTCCTACCAAGACTAAATGCGGAGAGGACGAGGCCACCTTCCTAAAGGAAAGAGAGCAAGAGGAATATGGTCTGCACAACAAAACAACCAAACAAATGCCCATCACATCATCGCACAGAGTTTTAATGAGGATTAAAGAAGATAGCACATATAAAATTCACGGTGTCTGGTATTCGGTAGAACTCAACGAGTGGTGGTCAGTATTATTTGTTACAGCAAAAGGGGGAAAATGAGGAGCAGCTCAGCCATGATGCAGAGATAACCAATCATTAGCAATCCCTTCGCCATGACAGAGCCTGGAAGTTCTAACTCTAAAATTCTCAGAATTGGCCAGGTTTGATGTTGGCTCATTTGCATCCATTAACGTTATGACCTTGAGTCTTAACCTTTCTGGCCTGTTCATCCTTGCACAGATTGGTGCCAATAATACTGGGTTATGTCAGAGGACTGCCGCAGAGCACAATTTATGGCCGATTGTCAAGGGCTCAGGGAAAGAGAGGGATTTTCGTGCTAAACATCCCCAGTGGAATCAAAGGGAAGCATGAAGCGCGTTGCATACAACCATAGTTTACATACTTTAAAAACTGCATTTTATTTATAACCCTACCTTGTCTTCAAAAGGATTTTGGCTGCTCATATTTTATAGAAGTAATGATGATTCAACTCTTAACTAATCAAATTAAGGATGCACGCTAGAGACGTGGAATTCAGCGGTGAACAACAAGGCCTCATTTTTAATTCATCATTTAAGAAACATGCCTATAACCCAAATAGGAAAATGAGCAGAGAGTATAAACATTGAATAAATAAAAATATGCAATAAGCATATGGAAAAAGTTTCAACATTGCTAATAATCAAAGTAATGAATACTTGATGACAGGTGTCAGATTTTGCACCTTATTGGCAAGGAGTTAAAATAAATACTACCAATACCTAGTGTTAGCCAAGGGTATAGGGCCCGGCCCTCTCACATCTGGCTGGGGGAATATAAATTGGCACAATCTTTCTGGAGGACAGATAAGATAATATCTGTCAAAATTAAATAATAAAATACCATTTGACCCAACAATTCCACTTACAATGAGTACTCTCCAGTGAATAGAGTACTCTAATGAATACTCATTTCTGTGAGTATTCATGTATGTGACCAAAGAAATATATACATGAATATGCATTGTTTTTTAATAGCAAAAAAATTAGAAACAATCAAAATTCTAACAATTGAGGAACTGTTTAAAATTTTGATACAACCATGCAATTGAAATTCTGTGTAGTCATTAAAGAAAGAAATGTATTTATCTTCCAAAAAAGAAAGATGTCAAAAATACAACTTAAAGTGCCAATACTAAGTTGCAGGAAATTGGTAGTATGATCTCATTTTGTAAATATGTATTTATAGATGTTTTAGAAGGACTAAAAAGCTATTACTAAGGAATGTGTTGGCTTTTTAAGTTGCTATTGAGTGGCCACATCGGGTTAGTGAGGTAACAAAAGGAGACTGAATTCCTCGATCGTGCATGAAGCTGTTAGAATATTAGGCAACACTATCAATAATGATAAACTAACTCTGCAAACCTGGAACAAACCAAGAGAACAATCAGGGCACACCAAGAGTGTTGATGTGGGATTGGATTTCACCTACCATCTGTGTGACCCTGGACAGTCACTTCATCCCTCTTATCTCAGCTTCCTTCTTGGGAAAATGACCGAGCTGGCCAAGCTAAGCACCCTCACTAGTTACAGGTTTATAATCCAGAAAGTCACAGTAAGGCAAGAACTTGAAACTATCTTACACAGAGGATTCAGGGAGACTTTCAGGGAGTCCATAAATTACTTTTTGGGAGGTCCATGAACTCAACTGAAAAACAAATTGCATTATTATTTTTACTACCCTTTACCAGAAACTTAGCATTTCATTCACTTACAAATGTAGGCAATAAACTCTAATAATGCTAACAGATATCTTGTATCATGTTAGCAGTTGTTGCTGATATCTTCAAATACCGTTTACACTTATCACTGTATCAAATTTCCATAGCTGTTAGGTTCATTGCTAGATCTTGTTATTTAACGAGTTAATAAATAAGCACCCATTATTAAAAATGGTGTTTAAAATTGTTTTGACATCTGTATGTCAATAGGATTGCTTATCTTTGTAATACTATCTATCTAATTTTATGCATTTAAAAGCATTCCACTGAGAAGAGGTCTATATACTTCGCAAGATTGTTCCCAAAAGTTCTTGGCACAAAAGACATTAAAAACTTCGATGTTTTTTTCTTATTTGCTTTCTTCCTGCAGAAGAAACCAGTAGCTGGCTTCTGGGGAAGGGGTACAAACACGAGAAAGGCAATGAGCCACCAGGGATCAGGAAGGAACGGGCACAGAGGAAATCAGAAGTCAGGAACGAAAAGAAGCAATGAGCATGGGTAGGCAGCAGTGATAAGCTTGGGTTAGTCTGAGTGTTTAATTCCCTCTTTGACCTGATAATTAGCTTAATTAAGATCCATCCCACTATTTCCTACTCTCTGTCACCTCAAATGTGGTGGGAGGTGGCAGAGGTGCAAAGTCCAATGTTCTAGGACCTAAATCAGGGATTCTCCACCCTAGATGTACGTTAGAGTCACCCAGGGAGATGCTAAAACCATGCCAATGGGAGGGAGGAGGGCCGATGTGTGTTACTGATGAGGTGAGGCCTTCTAGAGAGCTGAAAATATTTCATGCCTTGATCTGGCTTGTGGTTAAACGTGTGTATCCATAAATAACTCATTGAGCTGTGTATTTAAGATTTGTGTGTTTATTCCTCAATTTAAAAAACAGAAGCAATTCCCAGTCCCCACCCGTAATTAGTCTAATTTAATTGCTCTGGAGTAGGGCCCAGGAATCAGTGTTTCTTAAGCACACCTGCCCTCCGCCCCTACCCTAGTTGATTCTAACATGTATCCCAAGTTGAGAACCACCTAGAAGCTTCAGGAGAGGGAATCATTTGGGCCGTCAAAAAGCCCACAAATATTTGAGTGCTAAATAGTGAGGCGGGGAGAAAGATCATCTCTGTTCTCAGGACTTTTTATTAGGTGCAATAAAGTCATCGTTACCACTGCTGAGATATTAGCATGTAACTCAAGGGTCCTCCAGCTTTGGTTTCGTCCCCCACCTGGGGAGTATGTCTGAAAATGTGGTTCCCAGGCTTCACCCCAGAGATTCTGGTTCAGTAGGTCTGGACTCGGGCCTAAGGGATCTGCTGAAGGAACAGTAAATAGCATAGGTCTGGCACATGCTGAGAGCACGCAGTAGGAGAGCAACAAATAGCTATTGAATGTGTGAGTTCCTGGGCCAAGTGCTTCATAGACAGCATCTAATTCAATACTACAAACAACCCCATGAGGGAATGTGCTTAAGAAAACTCAGTTCTGCACAGAAGGAAACTGCACATGAAAAATGTTAACCTGTCCAAGGTCCAACAGCTAATAAATCAGAGAGTGGGGATTTAAGCACGTATCTCTTTGATTCCCAGTGAGCAGATCTCTACGCTGGCACACTGTGCGGCGTATTTTTTGCAATTCTAAAAGTCTGCAAGAAGTTTTTCAAAGTCTGATCGTGCATGAAGAAATGTAGTTTTGTTTTGTTCTGCCCATCCCCCACAACTGTCCCCCACACCCCTTCCACCCTCTTGATCCCCCCACCCCTCCCCACCCATCCCCAGGAAGTTAGTGTTAGGGCAAGAGAAGAGGACGGGAGTGACCCAATTCGTCCACTTATTGCTTGACACGCCCCTTTCTTTGAGCGGGAGCTGGCTAGACCCTCATTGAACCCAGCATTGTAAGATGCACGGGGAAGGAATCTGGAAGCTCTTGTTTAACTCTTGCAAGTCCCTTCAAAGGGCTTTGCCGTGTGAAAGGCAAGGTGTTCTGGCCTGGGAGCTCATTTCCTCACTTTGCACAGAGCTTTCTCCTGGGCGGAGCCCCTGCAAAGAGAGGCTGCGGTAGCTAATTGTTCTGCGTCTGTCTGCACTTGCTTTCTGCTTGACTTCCAGTCTCTGGCTTCCCTGCAAGTGGAAATGCGCTGACTCCTCCTCTGCCCCCTTTCTTTATCCTGTTCAGCTACTGCAGATGCCTCAGCTTTCTGTGTCCTCATTGATCTGGCAGGGGAGGCAATTATAGTCACCTCGCAAGTCACTTGCCTGGGCTGCTTCGCTAGAGCTGATTAGGCTCCGACCTAATAAAGACTGGAAAGGAGATAGAGTTCTCCCCCAGGGTTCTACATTCCCCAACTCAGCCATATGTGTAGCACAATGTTGGATGCATAATAAAATATACACACACATATATAATACACACATTAACAATATATACATAGAAACACACAATACACACACAGATATAATACATACATCAACAATACTGTATACATACATACCGACATACACAGAAACACACAATACACACATAGATATGATCGTCGTTATTTCCAGGCTACGTTTCCCTTTCTCTCCCTACTTCAACACTCTCTCTATGTTCCAAACCCCCCTCCCACCAGTGCTATCCAATACCGATATAATGCAAGCCATGCATGTCACTTTATTTATTTTTTTTTTTTTGAGACAGAGTCTCACTTTGTTGCCCAGGCTAGAGTGAGTGAGTGCCGTGGCGTCAGCCTAGCTCACAGCAACCTCCAACTCCTGGGCTCAAGCGATCCTCCTGCCTCAGCCTCCTCCCAAGTAGCTGGGACTACAGGCATGCGCCACCATGCCCGGCTAATTTTTTCTATATATTTTTAGTTGGCCAATTGATTTCTTTCTATTTTTATTAGAGACAGGGGTCTCGCTCTTGCTCAGGCTGGTTTTGAACTCCTGACCTTGAGCGATCCGCCCGCCTCGGCCTCCCAGAGAGCTAGGATTACAGACGTAAGCCACCACGCCCGGCCGCATGTCACTTTAAATTTCCTAGTAGCTACATTTCAAAAAGTAAAAATAAGCAGGTAAGATTAATGTTAATCTTATGTTTTATCTCACCCCATATCCAAAATATTATTTCAATATATAGTCAATATAAAAATCATTAAGAAATCTTACATTGTAGGTTTTTAAGTCTGCAGTCTGCTATGTATTTTGCAGCGACACACAAGTCCGCTTGGACTGGCCACATTTCAAGTGCTCAGTCAGCACCTGGAGCCTCGTGGAATAAATAACTCAGCCTTCTCTCGTCACCCCCTTTATGAAGACTTAATGATTCAGTGTTTCCCCTTCCAGCCCCACCATCAACTTTTGATTCTTTTGGAAGCGTTTATTAAGCGCCTACTGCGTGTCAGGCGTTGTGTTGAGTGTTATGTATGTAATGGTGACATGGTGCTTATTATGGGGTACACTGTGTCCCCCAAAAAAGTCATATGCAGAAGTCCTAAGCCCCCAGTGACTGTAACGTTACTTGGAGATAGATAGAGTTGTTATAAAGGTAATCAAGTTATAAACAAGATCATTATCTGTTATGATGGTGTCCTTATAAAAAGGGGAAATGGGGACACGGAGACACAGGGAAGCATCGTGCAAAGACGAAGGCCAAGATCAGGGTGATGTAGCTACAAGCCCGGGCACATCAAGGATGGCTGCTGGCCCATCAGCAGCGAGGGAAAAGGCAGGGCACGAGGCTCCCTCCCGGCCCTCAGAAGAGCCACCCCCTGCCCACACCTTGATCCCAGACTTCTGGCCTCTAGAAATGAGAGACGATAATTTTCTGTTGTTCAAGCCCCCCAGTTTGCGTGAGCCCCGGCAGACCCAGTTCTGTCCTCCCCTGTTTCGAGAGAGGGAGGCCTGCCCCTCCACCAAGGGTGAAGGATCCTACTGCAAGTCTGGGATCCAATTAAGTAGGAAAACAAAGGTAATAGGGAAGAAAAAGGCAATACATAAAGGCAACACAAAAAGGCAATGTATAAAGAAACATATATACGATTACAAATTCAGTTCATCAGGTGTAGTAATGGAGAATAATATTAGGGGAGGCAGAGAACTTATTGTGATAAGGAGGTCGTGGTAGGCTTGGTTGGGAGGTGCCATTCAAGTCTTTATCTGAGGAAGCAACGATTCAGGAATTCCAAGCAAAAGAAATGCCTAAAAAAATGCCTTTAGGATAAGGATGCTCACTGCCTAGGAGGGGAGGGGAGAACCCCAAATGACCTCATGCCAGACACTGTTAGGTTTCCCAGATCAGACCGCTGGGGGACCCAAATGGTGAAGGAGTTGTGTGTTATACTCCAGATGTCTCATTGGGAGTCTTTACTCGTCTTTCAAAATCGCACCTTTTGCAACTAAGGGGGAACACAACCAGACTTTTCATCTCAGTGTGATCTGCCTGCTTGTCATCTTGAAGTAACACATTATATGACCTTTGCTGGTCTCCTCTGGATGTGTCACATTGCCCTAGGAAACACTGGTTCCGATCTATTTTAGAGGCCCCTGTAATTCATTCCAAGTCCCTCCCTAGGGTATACCACTTTCAAGATTGCTCTCTTCAACTTGCCATTAATCCCACTGAAGAAAAAATGGGCATTAGAATTCAATTTTAGCTTCCTGGTGGGATAGGCCAAATGTCAGCCACATTTGAGGACTGTAGAAAGATGTTCCCAGCAGCTTTCTCAAATCCACGCAACAGAGTCCCCAGCTGTGAGCTCTAGCGCAAGTTCCCTGTACTGAAAGTTAAAAAAAACGCCCTGTGATTTTCCTTAGGTTAGCTACAGGACGGACCGTTCTCCATTTCTGTCAAGAGTTCCCTCCTTGGATTAAGTGACTTTGGTAGAAAAAGGTTTGGAGTTCCTTAAGCAGTTTAATACTTTCCCAGAATTCATTAAGTAGGGTCGTCGAGTTGGTGGTGTGAACTGTCCCAAGTAAATGCCTATAGATTTACCGAAGAGTTGCATCAGGATGTTCACAGGTGAATTCATTTAAAGTGCAAGCTGCCTTCATGCTTTGAAATAATTCTGTCCAAATCTCACGAGCTTTTAATAGTATGTTTGTTATATAATGGTGCTTATCTCGGTAAGCAGATGTGTATGAACAGAATTATGGCATGATAATGGAGCAGTAGAGAACGTGGGCTCTGGGGCCAGGAGGTCTCAGCTCAGATCCCACTTACTGGCTGTGTCATGCTGGGCAAGTGACCTCACCTCTCTGTGCCTCAACTTCCTCCTCCAAGAAATGGGGCCAATGGCGACACCTACTGCATAGGATCATTATGAGAATTAAATGAGATAGTTCATATAAAGTACTTAGCTATAGAGCTCTGCTCTCCAGAATGGTAGCCCCTAGCCATAGGTAGCTGATTTAAATTAAAATTAATTAAAATGATATACAAGTTTAATTCTTCCCTTGTGCTAGTGTTCCACAGCTATGCGTGACTAGTAGATGCCATACTGAACAATATAAAGTATTTCCATTGCTGCAGAGAGTTCTATTGAACAGAGATAGCCAGAACAGACTTTAGAATCGTCCCCATAACTCTAGCATTTCCTTTGCTTCCATAGAGGTAGTGACCAGGTACTCTAAAGTCTGTAAGTTTCATGTTTGTACCTTCTCTCTGTCCCCATCATCACCCATCCATTGAATCCTTGATAATGCCACTCAACTGGTCTTCCGCTCTCTCCCACTCTGCACCCTCTGGCGCTCCCCCAGGCTGAGCGCTGTCATTTCCTCCTCTGGCAGACTCAGCTCCCAGCACTGTGCCTGGCCACTCAAGCTGTGGTCTGCAGGCTCCTTCAAGGCAGAGACCATATTTTATTTATTGTTGTGTCTTCCACAGCCTTTAGCTTTGTAATAGGCAGTCAAGTGTTTGCATGAATGAACGGATCTCTGGATAAATAAACAAATCATCCTCTGCCAGGGAACAGGAGGCTATCTCTAGTCCTTGGTCGTTTTGCAAGGCACGCCTCTTTGAACTGCATCTGTGCCCTGAAGCAGTGCCCACAGGTATGAGCCTGCAGGTACCAGCTGTGACATCAGATGGCATCTTTTCCAAGTGTCACTTTGCCCTCAGGCTTTTTGAAGAGACTCCAGTGGTCACAAGGTTCCCCGTCATAGTCCAAGAACGGTGTTTCTATCTATATTGTATCCATACCTGCACCTTTAAGTGTGCTGGCCCCGGGTCCCTGTCATGGGATCTTCTCACCTTGTATCCCACTCTCCACTACCACCGACACGAGCAATAATGACTATTTCCTGAAATAGCATGACTATTTCCTCTCTCTCGTCTTAGAAGAGCAATGTGGTTGAGACTGCTCTTTCTGGGATCCAACTAAGGGCTCTTGTTTGAGGCTGAATGTTTTTATCCCCCCCCCCCTCAAGATTCATACACTAAAATCCTTCCCGCTAATATGATGCTGTCAGGAGGTAGAGCCCTTGGGAGATAATTAGGTCATGAAGGTGGAGCCATCATGAATGGAATTGATGCCCTTATGAAAGAAACCCCAGAGAGCAGTGAGCATTCTCACTCTCTTTCCACCACGCGAGGAGACAAGTAGAAGTTGGCGGTCTGAAACCCAGAAGAGGGCTTTCTACCAGGACCCAACTCCGCTGGCACCCTGATCTCAGACTGCCTACTCTCTAATAATTGGGAGCTAATCAATGGGCACAAAGAGATGTAGAGGTCATAGGAAATCAAGAAGGAGGACGGGGGCGTACTATTGAGTACAATGAACACTGGGTGATGGGCACACTAAAAGCCTTGACTTAAGCATTATAAAAGGTAGCCATGTAATAAAAACATTTGTATCCCTTTTTTGAAATTAAATAATGAAAGCAAACATATGTCAACAAGCCTTTGATAGTCTTCCCTTCAAGAGGTGGAGCCTAATTCTTCTTCCCTTGAGTAGGGGCTGGACTTGGAGATACGCTTCTAAGTGATGGTTTGTGACACAGTGGTGTTTGTTTTTCCATTTCTGAGATACTTCACTGAGGATAATGGCCTCCAGTTCCATCCAAGTTATTGCAAAAGGCATTATCTCATTCCTTTTTATGGCTGAGTAGTACTCCATTGTTTGTATGTATATATACACCACATTTTCTTAATCCACTCATGAATTAATGGGCACTTAGATCGATTCCACATCTTTGCAATTGTGAATTGTGCTGAAATAAACATTCGAGTGCAGGCATATTTTTGATAAAACAACTACTTTTCCTTTGGATAAGTACCCAGTAGTGGGATTGCTGGGTTGAATGGTAAGTCTATATTTATTTCTTTGAAGAATCGCCATACTGTTTTCCATACAGGTTGTACTAATTTGTAGTCCTACCAGCAGTGTATAGGAATTCCTTTCTTTCTGCATCCACACCAGCATCTATTTTCTAACTTTTCAATAGTGGCCATTCTACGAGGGGTAAGGTGATGTCTCGTTGTGGTTTTAATTTGCATTTCTCTGATGATTAGTGATGTTGAGCATTTCTTCATATGTTTGTTGGCCATTTTGTAGACTTATTTTCAAAACCAGCACAGATGTAAGATGTATTTCTTGCTATAGGTTGTGGTCTGTGAAGTTTGAAAGCCACTTTTCTAGGTTGTATATATTATTCAATTTATCAGGTAGGAATCGTAGATTCATCATATGGTCAACATCAAAGACCCATAGAGTTCATACATACTTGTAGAACAGGGATTGGCAAACTTTTTCTACTAATATAAAGGGTCAGTTGGTAAATATGTTAGGCTTTGAAGGCCATACATAGACTTTGGTCTATGTCCCAACTACTCAACTCTGCTGTTATAGCTCAAAAGCAGCCATAGACAATATGTAAACAAACGGATGTGTCTATGTTCCAATAAAACTTTATTTACAAAAACAGGCCATCAGCCACATTTGACCCATGGGCTACAATTTGTCAACCCCTGACCTGGAACAGTGTTTCTCAACTCTGGCTCTACAGTAGACTCAAAAGGATTTTTTTCTTAATGACCAATGTCTAAGTCATACATTAGTTCAATTAAATTAGAATCTCTTGGGTGAGAACCCAGATATCAGTATTTAAAAAAAAAAAAAAAAAAAAAAGACTCCCCAGGTGATGCCAAAGTGCAGCTAGGATGTTAGAATTAAGAAGAACCACTGATGTGGGAGGTGATGACTCTGCTCGAGAAAACTGAGGCCTCACGGGGTGAAAAAAGAAGTCCTGAATCACACCCACCTTGGGCGGCAGTGCCTGGACCAGCTGATCTTTACCAGGAGGAGGGGTCCCAGGAAGACACGTCTGAGCAGGTATCCACACAGCACAAACTGGGTGTGAGATGCTCCCTGCACGGGACGTACCTGGGCAGGCCAGGCTCCCGGACTTCATAGCGGGGCTTCCAGAAGAATCTTGCCACCGATGAAAAGTGTGACAAGCCTGAGTGCGAAGACAAGTGCAGGGCCTGGATCCATCACATGGTGACTTTGGGCGAGTGAAGCCACCTCTCCAGGTCCCTCTTTCTCATTCATTCAATAACAGCAAACATTTCTGAACATTTATCGGATGCGGCAACATGCCACGTGCTTTGGCGACTTTCTATCTCTGAACCCTACTTCCTGTCTCTCACCCCGGACAACAGACCTGTAAAGCGGGTGATTGCTAGAGTGTCCGTTTTGAAAAAGAGGAAAGTAAGGACCAAAGGATTTAAGTAACCTGCTCAAGATCCCATGGCTAGGAAGTGATCAAACCAAGATCCAAACGGAAGTCTTTGTGTCCCCAAAGCCTGTAACTGACTGCCTTGCTCTATCTCTTGAGGATGTTGGAAGAATTGAATCAGACGATTTGTGAATATGTGTTATAAACTCTAATGTACCTATGTCAGGCGTTATCACAGAAGGTCAATTTCCACATTCCAGGATGTCAGTGAGGGGTTCTCTAGGAATGTCATTGATCAGAACATCCTCCCGTGCAAATAGTCCTGTTCTGCTCAGCTGGCTCCGTGTCCCCTGATTAGTGGGGAGGCCTCTCTGGACCCCTAGAAGGCCAGAGATGCAAGGTGTGGCCCGTAGCTCGAAGTACGTCACTGATGATACAGGCCATTCTCCCTTACAGGGTCTCTGTTTTCCCTCCCTGGCCACAGAACATCTTCACTGTCACGAATAGGGATTTCATACCCATCTGCATATTGTTTTGCATTGCCTGTCGGATAAGTGACTTGGCTTTGTTTGTCAGCACACCATCCTCTTGCTGGGTTACCTCCCCTGTGAACAGCTCCGTGAGGCTGTGGCAGCACCCACCGCTGGTGGCCCGTCTGCGTGGATCAGACAGACCCAGTCGGGAGACAGAAGCCAGTCCAGCTATTTGAACAGACAAGGTCTAATTTAACAGATTGTTAAGTATTCATAAGGTTGTTAACTAGGTAATTACATAGGTTAAAAGAGAACTTTAAATTAGCTGGGCATGGTGGCTTGTGCCTGTAATCCCAGCTACTCAGGAGGCCGATGCAGGAGGATCGCTCAAGGTCAGGAGTTCAAAACCAGCCTGAGCAAGAGCAAGACACCCCCCTCCGTCTCTACTAAAAATAGAAATAAATTAATTGGCCAACTAAATATATAGAAAAAACGAGCTGGGCATGGTGGCACATGCCTGTGGTCCCAGCTACTTGGGAGGCTGAGGCAGGAGGATCACTTGAGCCCAGGAGTTTGAGGTTGCTGTGAGCGAGGCCGATGCCACGGCACTCTAGCCTGGGCAACAGAGTGAGACTCTGTCTCAAAAAAAAAAGAGAGAACTTTAGAGATCACATAGGCTGCAACTACAGGAAGCAACAACTACAGCCACCATCCCCTAGAACTGATGGAACAAAGGCAATGGGTTGGAATATTCAAATGTAGAGTGGGGCACATGGAATGAAAACTCAGACCTCTGAGCAGGGAGGACACTGGGCGCTGATGCTGGGGCCTCAGAGCTCAGACGCAGGGCCCTGCGAGGCCGACACCCATCCAGACCCCTGTGGATGGACAGGATGCTGAGGAAGGTATGGTGAGCTTGGTTCTGCAAGTGCTGAAAATGTCGCAAACTGGAGTCAGCTGCTGTGGGGGGAAGACCTTGTGCAGGGGTAGAGAGAGAGGAAGCAAACAAGAAGGAACAAGCGCCTTCCCCCTCCTCCACCCACAGCTTCCCCGGGGCACCCCTTGGTGGCAGAGCCCAGCAGAAGCATGGCTTGCAGAGTCCTAGCCCAGCGTCACACAGCCAAACGTAGAAGGATGGGTTCGTAACCGAGAGAGACAGTAACTTAGTGACTGGCCCAGTTCACCTCTTTGGCTATGAAACAGCCAAGCATACCCTTCTCTGCAGATTTGAATTTCCACGCGACTGTTTCCAGCTCACAAGACGCAACTGTCCTTTGTACAAATGAAAATATTCTCTCCCTATCCCTAAAATGAGGGGATGCAAGATCCCGGCAATGATCGTATCCATCTCTGGGTTCTGTTAATTCCTTAATACTCATCATAGTTGCATCTGAGTTTTCTGTTATCTAAAGGCTAAATTGTAACTTTCGCAACCTTCAACAAAACTTGCATAAAATAATGAGGGGGAGGAAAAACTAAAGACCGTGACACTGGCAGAGCTCAAAGGTACAGGACAGGAAGACAATATTCTGTGAGTGGCCTATAGGAGTAACAAGTGAGAGGAGACAGTCCCGCTTTTCCCCTTGATCCCTGGAGCCTTGAATTCTGGTGCCAGTGAAGACGACACCATATTATTCTCTGGCTGAAAGCATCCACTCCATCCCGTAAGACAGAGCCCCATTTATTTAGAGTGCTATCTCCTAACCAGCAACACAATTGAGTCTTCAGTAAACCATTCTGCCTCTAGGCCAGGCCAGTTCCTTCCAGATGATGCGGTGAGACCTCTTAATTCTATAGACAGAAGCCCATTGCTGTATTTCCCTTGCTGCAAAATCGGTTTCTTGATCAGACTCAATTCTGTGCAGAATGCTGCATCAATAGGTTGGGCATTCTGTGAGTCCACAAAAGGTATTGCTGGCAGAATCACTATAGGCAAATCCACATCCAGATTATTACAATGAGGACTAATTTCTGTCCCCTGCTTGATGGAAGGGGTCTAGTAATCAACCAGCCACCAGGTGACCACCTGCTTAATCCATTTTAAGGACTCAGTGTTGGTCTCTGCAGTTGCCTCATTAAGCACTCAGCAGTGGCATCAGGCAGCCTTGGTGAGGGGCAGTCCATGTTAAGCCCACATGTGGCTTCTCTCCCTGCCGCCATGGCCACTCCATACCAGTGCTACGGTGGCCAGGGGGAGAGACTGGCACTAATGGAACATGTCATCCGCCCCCCTGATTTACGATGGCCTCTGTTACTGCGGTTGCCCCTTTGGTGGGTCTTCACGTGAAACACAAATGAAATAAATATGTTAGAACTAGTGCACGTAAACTCAGCAGGCATGGTGACAAATGGCAAACGAAGAAACTCAAAAATTCCATTGTTAGCTCATCCTGGTGGTAGAAATGGAGGAAGATGAAATTGAAGATATTTCCCATTCATGTATCCATCAAATCTGTGTTGGGAATCTGCCCTGTGCTGAGCATGGTGCCAGGTCGTGGGGATACGATTGATGAGCATGACAGATCGTGCCCTGTCCTTGTTGTGTCTCGCTGACAGCCCAGGGTGAGGAACAGACAATTAAAAAGTGGACAAATAGATACAAAAAGTAAACGTAGCTTGTCAGAAGGACCTTCGTGAAGGCAATGAACAAAGAGCTGTGGCAAGGAGTAGCCAGTGGGGGCAATGAGCACCGCTGTAGAGAAAATGGTCAGGAGGGACCCCTCGTGGGAAGGGGGCTGAAGGTGAGGCCCGGAGGAAAGGCAGGAGCTAGGACGGAAGTAGGGAGGGACTGAGCATTCCTGGCAAGAGGGAGGAAAAACTGTGGAGGCTCTGGGATGGAGGAAAAGCTTGATGCCCAAGAAATAGGAAAGTTTCAAGGGAAAAAAAAGGTCAGGAAGAGAGAGACTCAGAATGAGAGATGATATTAGAGAGGTCAATAAAAACCAAATCACCTACTAAGAGGCCATGATTATTCTAGGAACAAATGACAAGAAACCTGGATGGCTTTTTTAAGTGTGGGCATGACATGATCTTTTCTACATAATAAAGATGTCAGCTCTCCCTAAATTAATAAATTTAAAATTATAAATTATAAATTCAATATAATCCTAATTTTAAAAAGAAAACAGATTTTATTTTAATAGAAAAAGCTCATTCAGGCTGTGTGTATGTGTGTTACAAAGAGCAGGGAGACCAGGTAGAATGCTATCACCACCGTCCTGGTGGGCAACAATGATGGCTTGGACTAGAACGATGATAGTGGAAGTTGAAAGGAATGACCTCCTTCTAAACTACGGTTGCAGGCTCAGATTTGGGTGTGCAATAGACCAACAAGATGCATGCTTATGGGTTCCAACCCATTTCCAAAAGGCCAGAACAATGTAAGTATAGGTTTTATCTCCTGAGCCAACTCTGGTCAAGTAGCAGTTGTAGGTTGCAATTTTGGGGCTGAATGGGATGGAGTGCAGAGGTGTTAGTGATGTCTGCTACAGTGCAGGAGAAAACTGTGGTGGTGAGTATAGTGCATGCCAGGTATTTGCTTTCTCTGGACCAAATGGTTCCTTTCACATCAGCAATTCTTCTTTGTTAAACATAAGGATTACTTGGAAGTGGGGTAACAATGCAGGGACTGGCACCCCATCCCCTTGAAATCCTCATCCAAAGCGTTGGGGTGAGTTCTGAGTAGCTAT
>VBSM01002035.1:20945545-20977692 GCA_008086735.1 Cheirogaleus medius | reverse complement strand
ACTCTTGGTGTTGTACATTCTATGGGTTTGGACAAATGTGTAATGACATGTATCATACAGGGTAGTATGCTAAAAAATTCTCTGTGCTCCACGTTTTCATCCCTCCCTCCCCATGACACCTGGCAACCACTGATTTTTTTACAGTCTCCATAGTTTTATCCTTTCCAGAGTGTCATATAGTTGGAGTCATACAGGATGTAGCCTTTTCAGATTGGCTCTTTTCCGCTTAGTAATATGCATGTAAGGTTTCTCCTTGTCTTTTCAAGTCTTGATAGCTCAAGACTTGAAGCTCTTTCAAGACTTGATAGCTCTTCTTTTTCATGATGCATAATATTCCATTGTCTGGATGTACCACCATTTTTATCCATTCACCTACTGAGGGATGTGTTGTTTGCTTCCAAGTTTTGGCAATTAAAAATGAAGCTGCTATAAACATCTCTGTGCAGGTTTTTGTATGGACGTAAGTTTTGAATCCTTTGGGTAAATGCCGCAGAGTGGAAAGAATCATTGTTGAGGTGTGTTTTCCTCTGTGTGCAGGTGAAGTTACCTTTATGAGATTCTGTGACTAGGCAGGGGGCGTTCTCTTCCTCACCCCTCTCTCAGACTCTCATGATAATCCAGCCTAACTGTTAATTTAGATTTCTGAGATCCAGGACTGAGCAAGGCTGGTAGGTACCAAACAGAGTTCGGTGGGTGGAAGTCTGCTTTCCACTGTGCTACAATGAACAGAGGGATGGCCCAGGTGCTTCTTTATAATTTATACAGAGATAAGAATGTAACTGCTGCATTTTATTGCCAAATCAGGCATTGACTTCCCCCGTGGCCTTGGATAGTTACTTGGTGACTCACTTGCAGTCTCCTGTTCTTAAAGAAAGGAGCCTGCCGTTCACCTTGGAGGAGTTTTATGAGGAAGAAAATGTAAAGTTCTACATGGCTTCCATGATGGCAGTGAGGCTGTACCCCTGCACCTAGTCACTCATCCATTTAATGAGCACCTACTGCATGCCAGGCTCTGTTCTGAGCACTGGGACTAGATCCATGAAGAGCAGACACTGGTCCAGCTGCCACCAAGACAATAGAAGGGTATCTCAAGGAACGTTTGCCCTGGGAGTTCATGTTAATGGTGATGTTGCCAAATCATGTTCATGGTTAAGTCAAGCAAATCTCCAGGTCACTCATTTTGAGCCCCAGCATCATATCCCCAGTAAAATTCATCAATGGCATCTCCCTAAATAGATATAGGCAGTTGCAAATACTTGAGTAGCAAATAACTTAAATTGATTCCAACTAACTTAAACAACAGCATTTTTTTTTAAGAAACAGTTAAGCAATCAGACCTTGGGAAATACAGGAACAGGTCAGCTCCAAGGGTACCAGCAGCAGATACATCCAGGCAGCATCTACCCTCTGAATGACTCAAGTCTAACTTAATTCTGTCCTTGCATTCCTCTACTTGGGATCATGGTTCTCAAGAGAATGTCTGATCAGCTTCACTGGGTCTTATATTCCAGTTTGCCCTAGGTAGAAGGGTGGGGACAGTGGGCAGAAGGTCATGCCCTGTTTTGAGATTGCCGTTCCATCAGAACAAGATGGAATTAGGGAGCGGTAGTTCACGAAAAGAAAAGCAGTGAAGCAGTGACCATTGCCAAGGAAAGAACACTACTGTATACGGCACAAGAAAAAGCCAGTTTCCACCATAGAGGTTATACTCTGTGCTGTGCAGAGGTGTGAGAGTGGTTTGCAACGTTCAAATGATGGATGACCAAATGGCTGGGTGGATTTCCACCACAAAAAGCCACACACCCATACACAGCCCCAAACAGGTCTTCTCATTGTAAAAATGTCAAGTGCGTAATGCCTGACTTGGAATGTCGCTGAAGACAATGAGGACTGATTCTTCTCTGCAAGCACATTGTGATAGATGACTTGGATGATTTAAAATAACTCTGATCATTTTCTTTCTATACTCGCTTTTGACTTCCTATCCTCTCACAGTCAGAAACCCCGGTGATTAAGCTTTTATGTAACTTATTGAATAGATTCATTAATATAGATTGTTCCTCAATGCTGTTCTTTACCCCCTGAAATCTGGCATTGCCTCCACGGAGTCCTCTAAATTCAATGGTGCAGCTTTCGTCCACAGCATTGGCTCTGCTGGCCAATCTTTCAGTCCCCTGCTTCCCTCCTCCCTTATGCTTTGCTCTTTTGGGTTTCCACCTCCTCCTCTCTGCTCGTTCCTTCTCTGACTCCTTCCTGGACTCCTCATGGCTCCTGAATGTAGCCCGTGGTTCTCACATGGACCTCCACCCTCTCTCTCTGCAGTCTCTTAGCCTCAGCAGCCTTATTCCAGCATCAACTGCCTTTTCCATCCAGATGGTTCACACTCTCTCTCTATTATTCCCTAATCTCACGTTTCCAACTAATGTGCCCAACAGCCTCCATTCAACATATCCAAAACGAACTCATCACTTGCCTCAACATACCGGTTCCTCCTTCCAGTTTTCCAATTTCTGATGTCAGACACTCAGGAGGCCAGAATAAATCCTCAGAATGCCATTCCTCTCGCTCCTACCTCTGAGTCGCTCTGTCCTAATCCATCACTGCTGCTACTTGCCTGGTTCAGACCCTAGCCTGCTAATTCCGCTCTCTGTTTGAGCACCTTTCCTTCTTCCTCTGGTGTGGTTGCTCTTGCCCACACTGAGATGTAACTGTGATGATGTCACTCTCTGTCCCAAAACCCTTTCAAAGTCTTCCCCTATCTAGAGCAGGGTTCATGATCCCAAATGCTGACAGAGTTAACAGAAATGAACGAAGCAAGCTTGACATAAGCAAAGTCAACTTTATTTTTTAGGACCTACGATACAAGAACAAAACACAGTGCAACCAGGCATCTTCCCGGAGATTATGATTCTCTAGCATAAGAAAACTTCAACAATAAGTCACTGGAGACTGTCATCAACTGGAGAGTGAATACCCCACTTCACAGGGGCAGCCAATGAGCTCCAGCACCAGCACTGTGGACAGATCTTCCATAATGTCAAGAAAAATGAAAAATCTCAATTAAAAAATACGTAGATTGCACAGGACAATCTAAACACATCTTCCCTCCAAACATGGTACACATGGTACCTGTTTGGGACTCTGGTCTAGAGAAAAATCAGTACTCTTCCCAGCTAAAATGCACACTGCTCATTTGCGGTTTTGCCCTGTGTCCAAACCAGACTAGTCATCATCCTTCTAAACATGCTATGGGCTCTCCTCCACCATTTATTGCTTGTGCTATTTCCTCCGCCTAGAATGCCCCTCACCTTGTCTCCCATTGCCACCTTTGGAAGTCTTATCCATCTTCCCATCTTAGGCGCGACTTCTTTTTAGATACTTTTCCAGTTATTAAAAGAGAAATGCATCACCTGGGAAAGACAACTCAGGGAGCTATTAGCACATTGCTGATGAATTGGTTTATCAACCAGAACCAAGACCTAAAGCTTAGAAAGATGACTGGATCTGATAAGTTTTCAGTACTTGGCAGAAAGAAATTCTATCATATCAAGTATGCTTGTGTCCAGAGTGTTTTACAAACATGTCATCCAAATACAAATTAATTTTTGTATGCCCTACACCACTGCCCCGACCCCACGGAAAATGCTGGAGAATGGACTACATTTTATAAAGCAGTGATTGATTCAGGCATTCAAGGAAAGGTCTTGGCTGACACCCAACCTGTATTTCTGGACGTTGGTTTGCTTCTCCTTCCACACTTTTACAGTAGTTGAAGGTCATTATCTCAAGATGACATTCTCTTCTCGTGGCATTATCTCTCAATGATGTTTACGTTACGATCGTAAAGTTCATCATGTACAGTCTCTTTAGACTCACATTTCCTTTTGTAGGGAAAGCGTTTATAAGCCACCTAAGGTCATCACAGAAAAAAAATATGTAATGGAGGAATGCATTTTTTCCCAGCTCAAGTGCAACATGGAAAAATTAATTGCACTGTTTCGCCTAGAGAAAACACTTTCCTGCTCACAGGAAATAAACATCAGCCGTTTCTTATTCAACATACACTCATTGTTAGAACTAAGACATTTTTTTACGAATAAGTACCACTAAAACTCTTGAAAGCTGTCAAATCATAGCCTAGTGACAAAGGAAGCCAAAAGAAGCGCCCTTGTCATGCTTTTATTCTTATTCACACTCTGGAAAGATTTTCATTTTCTGGGACAGGTCTGGAGAAAATTGCTGACAATGTCAACGCGATTTGCCCTCTTCCTCTCTTCTGGCATCATTTCTCACTGCTACTACAGATGCCCTGGGGGACAGTGGGTTACTTACTGTCTCCTGAATCCCTTCCGCCACTCAGGCATTCTGAGTGAGGGCTTTGTGAGCCATCGTGTGGGCTGCTGGCGAGAACAGGGAGCAAGGTGACACGGGCCCTCTGAGTCTGGCAGTCTCTAAGAGGCCAGCCTGAGAAAAGCCTTTTCAAAACCTGCAAGCTTCCTTACAACTTGGGTGACAAGAGAAGACCGCAGACTAGGACGGGAAGGTGTTTGCGGATGGTAAGAGCAAGCACAAAATGAGAGAGGGGTGGCTTTAAGAGCTGGTAGCCGGTGGAGCAGATGGAGCCCTCTATGTGAGACTGAGACCTGAGTCTGAGGCCTGAGTGTGCCTCCCTCCACCTTCCTGTTTTGTAGTGGCACATACTAGGTAGGCACTTTGTAAATATCGGATGCCCTGAGTAAGAACGGTAATGTAATACAGCAATAGCATCTCCCACTTACCACTTCCAATCAATTCAAAAGCCACCAACAATGCTATTAGGCAGAGACTGTTGTACCCATTTTAGAGATGAGAAACTGAGGCTCACAACATTCAGTTAGCTCAGTGATTCTCAAGTGAAGCAATTTCTTCCCTCTACCCCACCCCCCCAGATATTTCCCAATGTCTAGAGATATTTTTGGTTATCACAACAGGGGAAACAATGCTACTGGGATGTTTAGGTGTGCTATTAAACATCCAACAATGAATAGCACAGGCCGTACAATGAAGAACTATCCATTCCCAAATGTTAGCAGTACTGAAATTGAGAAAGCTTCATTAACTGATAGAAAATTTTGATTAAATCCTCCTCTCCCTGCAATCTAGCATTTTCTTCTAACCAACCACACTGCTTTGCCACCTGATCAACGTAATGTGTTTAGGCACCTAGCAGAGTGCATGTTCAAGAAATACTTGCTGAATGAATGAATGAAGTGATTAGATGAATGATTCACTATAGGAATTTTTCTTTACCTTTCTGGGACTCAATTTCCTCAGCTGTAAAATGGGTATGATTTATTTCAGTCACGCCTACTTCTTAGTGTTACTGTGCAGTTCAGGTGGAATAATATCTTTGAAAGTTCTTTATAAATTGTAAAAAAAAAAAAAAAGAAAGAAAGAAAGAAAGAAAAGAAAAGAAAGAAACAACGTGAAAAGTAACCTAGGGAGTAGCAATAAAAACTCAATACACAATGTTGAAGTTTAAGGACAAAAATTTAAAGAACTCAATAGATAATGCGAACAGAAAGAATAAAGTAGTCGTGATAATCGCCCCTAGAAACTGGAAATGTTCATGACAGTTCATCCTGGCCCTGCGTCCCTGGTTCCCCGAGGTCGGTCTCGCCTCCCTTTCTAATGACACACGGCCTCATCATTTAATTAAGAAAAAGAAGAAATTCTTTTAGCCGGCAGCAGTTAAGTGCTTGTTCTTAGAATTTAGTAACTGTCACGGAAGAAAATGCCCCTGGCGGTTGATGGAAATCATCGCTACTTGAATCAAGTGGCATTTTGCAGTTCTCCCTGCCCCATTTGGGACTTGTTCACAAATTCCCGGAGGAGGTTGGTGTGAACATACAAACCTGTAAACCGATGTCATGTGGAGGACCGTTTTCTCCCCTTGCTTGGAGTGGTGACTTTTAGCCTTTTTAAACTGCTCACTGCCATCAGCCCTTTAGAAAAACAAGAACAGATGGAAAGGATTTGCCGCCCCCCCTTGGTCCCCCTCAACCCTAATCTAAGCAAACAAGACCGTTGATCTCTCTCCTCTGCGTTGATCTCTCTTCTCTGCGGTCACAAATCTCCTTGTGCTGTTTTGCCTTTGGCCACGAAGGAAGCAACCCATTTCGATGGCTGTTCCCAGGCTGCGGTGACAGCTGCTGCATCTGTACCACTTGGTGGCAACCCACAGCTGCCACCATCACCGCGATTGTGTCATTAGGGACGAGCCTGAGACCAGCTTCTTTTGGGGCATTACTCTGTGGGGAGGAGCAAAGGGTATATACGTCATCATGACAAATTCTCTGGTCCCCGATGGCTTAAAATACATTCCTGCCTAACTACCCATTGCATTCTGGGAAGCTCCCTAAGGGAAGGATGCTATCAACATGCATCATGTTAAATAAATGGTCTTTTAGAAATACTCTCTAAAATACAAATGAGTTGGGCTCTATTTATTATGAGCCACCAATACAAGATAGGCAAGGTACAAGGTACCCCATGGAACAGGACATTCAAAAAGGCAAAACCAGAAAGAACAGAAATGACACATCTTCAAGCACATCCCCTTATGAAATCTGGGGGTTTTATTTGCCTCTGTTTATTTGTAGATTGGCCGTGTTTTTTTTTTTCTTGTGTCATGACTTATAATGTCCATTAGCTCCAATTGCTACCCCTTCCCCCTAAAAAAATGGGAAAAACATTTCATAAAATCAAGGGAAATAACCCCCAAATTCACAGTTAACATATAAATGTATTTATGTTGCTTGGGGCTAAAGACACTTTCCTACCCGCTGATATCTGCTGATCCATTGACTTGCTCCGCTACCTGACTTTCTGAAATAACTTGAATAGATGGGGTATTATTATTGTTTTCCCTACATAGGTCGGCATAGATATTTCATGCTTCTGAAATGTTAAATTGAGAAAATGAAAATGCTCTTCTATCAAAACATGTAAGGTTTTTTTTGTTTATTTGTTTACTAGAATACAATGAACTTATTTTCTTAGCATCATTGTTCTTCATTTGCAGTCTTCTCTTTTCTTTATTTATTTATTTATTTTTATTTCAGGAAATTATGGGGGTACAAACATTTTGGTTACATGTTATGACTTTGCCACATCCCAACCATGATTTGAGATGTGCCCTTCCCCCCCACAATGCTCACCACGTCCATTAGTTGTAAGTTTACCCACCCCAACCCCCAAAGAATATTACTATTATGTGAGCATCTTAGTGTTGATCAGTCAGTGCCAGTTTGATGGCGAGTACACGTGGTGCCTATTCTTCCATTCTTGTGATACCTCACTTCCGAGGATGGGCTCAAGCTCTATCCAGGAAAATATAAGAGGTGCTAGATCACCATCACTTTTTATAATTGAGTAGTATTCCACTGTATACATGTACCATATTTTATTAATCCACTCATGGATTGACAGGCACTTGGGCTGTTTCCACATCCTTGCTCGAGTGAATTGTGCTGCCATAAACATTCGAGTGCAGATGTCTTTATTATAGAATGACTTTTGTTCCTTTGGGTAGATGCCTAGTAGTGCTATTGCTGGGTCAAATGGTAGTTCTACTTGTAGCTCTTTTAGATATCTCCAAATTCTTTTTCCATAGAGGTTGCACTAACTTGCAGTCCCACCAGCAGTATAAGAGTGTTCTTGTCTCTCCACATCCTCGCCAACATTTGTTGCTTTGGGATTTTTTTGATAAAGGCCAATCTTACTGGAGTTAGGTGATATCTCATTGTGGTTTTGATTTGCATTTTCCTAATGATTAGAGACGTTGAGCATTTTCTTATTCTGTCTTCTTTTGACACATAATTGTATATATTTATGTGGTACATAGTGATGTTTCAATGCATACAGTGTGTAGTGATCAAATCAGGGTTATTAGCATATTCATCATCACAAACATTCAGCATTTCTTTGTGTTGGGAACATTCAATAACCTCCTTCTAGCTATTTGAAACCATACAATATATTGTTAACTATAATCATCCTACAGTGCTATAGAACATTAGAACTTAATCCTCCGATTAGCTGTAATTTTGTATCCTTTCCTCTTGACTCTGGTACTTCCTAGCTATGTGGATAAATCACTTCACACTCTTGACTTCAATTTATTAACCTCAAAACTGAAACATGAGGAGTAGGCTATTTTTAAGCCCCCCTTGTCTTCTAAACATTAATATCATTATCACCACTTCTTCAGTTTCTGCGGTATGTTTATACTTCACCAAACGCTTCCATATAAACTCTGTTAATTGTTTCTTTGATTATACATCACTTTAATCTTGATCACTTCTGTCAGGAATGTCTGTCTGTGTTTGTGTGTGAGTGTGTGTTAGGCCAATTTAGGAACTCAAAATCCTCTCTTTGCTCATTTTCAGCAAGTTTCTTTAGTCTAGGTTTTTGAGTGAAATTACCACTCCCAATTGTCAACTGATTCTTGTCCTTTTTAGCTTTGTTGGCAGAGATTTGTTGCACCGTGCTATGTTTGCTTTTCTGGAAGCAAAGCAGGTATATTATAAATTATAAATATTATAAAGTAGGTACATTATAAACTATATGATCTCATGTCCTGCTTCGACTATGAGCAATTAAGTTCAAGGACAGAGTCTCTGCCTTTGTCTCCCTTGCAATATGTTGCAGTCTTTACATGCAACGGGGTTTTCTTACACTTCCTTTCACATCTAGCACAAAGAGAGAACAGCATCTCTCTCGGAAGAGTGAGAAAGCCTCTTTCCCAGAAGCCGCCTAGTAAATGTCATCTTGCATCTGATTGGTGCGTGTACTTTGTACCAAATTATCATGTCCCCAATGCAATAACTGTGACCAAGTGCATGGGACCTGCTGAATGGCTTAAGCCAGGGAAGACCCTCACCTGGAACTGAGGATGGGATCAGCTTTTCCCAAAGTGCCTGAGCCTCTTGAGTAAACAGTGGGTATGGAATAAAATTCCATAGGGCATTCTTACAAAGGAATGTGAAGGAAAGGATGTTTAGTTAAATCTTGGGTTTGCTCTTAACTTGGGCAAGTCACTCAAACTCTCGAAGCATCAGTGTTCTCATGCGAATTGAGGATAACAATCTTTATTTCTCTAGTAACAGCACATCCAGTGCTTGTATCTTGGTTTCTTACTAGAGAAGAACCAGGACTCCTTGAACAAACAGCTGATTCTAGGGCTGTGACAGACAATATACAAGATGAGCCTGGAGCATCACTTAAAGCCAAAAAATTAAAAAGTGCTCAAAGAAATCCATAATGATGGGCACACGTCAAAGGGACATGGTAGCCAACAGAAAGACGTCCCAATGGCCAAATTAGGGCAACAAATTAAATAACATAGAATTGAGTTATAACTCTCAAAGTATAAAAACAAATGTCCCTAAGTCCATACTGTAATAAATAATTGATTAAATAAATAAATTTGAGAGAAAGTCACTTTACAGCAGAGAAATCTGGAAAACATTACCGTAGCCAGGTGATCAAGGTTGATATCAGTGATGAGTCACACTGATAGTACATACCCGTGATATGATCTATTGAGATTGGCTTCTCACTTCTGTGGCCTTCATGCCCCGAACCCCTAAACCTAGTCTGCACAGGAGAAAAACATTAGACAAACCAAAGTTGAGGGACATTCTACAAAAATACCTGACCAGTACTCCTCAAAACTGTCAACATCATCAAAAAAAAAAAAAAAAAAAAAACAAGGAAAGTCTGAGAAACACTCACAGCCTCTCACCGAGTCTGAGACAGGATGGCAGGCAATGTCATATCCTTGGGGGACGGGAAAAACTAATGAGGCCCAAATAAATCATGGCGGTAAGTGGATAAGGAAGTATCAGTATTGGTTCATTAGTTTTGACAAATGTACCACCGTAATGTGAGATGTTAACAACAGGGGAAGCTGGGCGTGGGATATACAGGAACTCTGTACTGTCTTTGCAACTTTTTCTGCAAATCTAAAACCATTCTGAAATTTTAAAAAGTTTATTGAAATATCAAAAGGTCCCTCTTTACAGAATTGTCGTCACAAACAAGTCTATGTACACTATAAAGCACCTAGCCCATGGTAGACACTTGATATATGTAGTTGGCTCACCCACCATCGGCAACAGCTGAATTCACTCTTAACCTTTCCATCCCATTCTCTACATGAGCCAGAGTGGTGTTTATGTAATCCTCATCGGAACTTCTCATCCCTTCTCCCCATACTTGCCCCCTAACCTTTAGCTTTAAACCTTCCAGTGACTTCCTCTGCTTCTACATTCCCTCCTGCCACAAGCCCTTAACATATACTATTTCTGCCTGAAATACCCTTCCCCACTCTGCCTGGTTAACCTTCATTGACTGATTGATTGATTGATTGGTTGATTGATTTCGATTTAGATTTATGGAATACAAGTGGTTTTTTGTTACATGGATGAATTGCAGAATGGAAAAGTGTAAACTTTTAGTATACCCATCACCTGAATAGTGTACAACGTACCAAATAGGTAATTTTTCATTCCATACTCCCTCCCACCTTCCCCCTATTGAGTTTCTAATGTCTATTAAGTAACTCTGTATGATCACACATACCCATTGCTTAGCTCCCACTTGTAAGTGACAACATGCAGTATTTAGTTTTTTTGTTCCTGGGTGACTTCACTTAGAATAGTGGCCTCCAGTTCCATTCAGGCTGCTGCAAAAGACATTATTTCATTCTTTTTGATGGCTGAGTAGTACTCCATGGTATATATGTACCCCATTTTTTCTATCCACTCCTCGGTTGGTGGGCCCTTAGATTGGTCTCATATCTCTGCAATTGTGACTTATGCTGCAACAAACATACAGGTGTGGGTGTCTTTTTTTGTAAAATGACTTATTTTCCTTTGGGTAGGCCCCCAGTAGTGGGATTGCTGGACGGAATGGTAAGTCTACTTTTAGTTCTTTAAGAAATCTCCATACTGATTTCCATAGAGGTCACACTGATTTACATTCCCACCAACAGCGTGTAAGCATTCCCTTTTCACCTCATCCACACCTGCCTCTATTGTTTTTTGACTTTTCGATAATGGCATTCTGACGGCGGTAACATGGTATCTCATTGTGGTTTTAATTGGCCAATAATTGGCCAATTTCCCTGATGATTAATGATGTGGACCAGTTTTTCATATGCTTATTGGCCATTTGTTTCTCTTCTTTTGAAAAATGTCCGTTCATGTTTTTTCTCCCTTTTTAATGGGGTTATTTTTCTCTGGCTGATTTGTTTTGAGTTCCTTATAGGAACTCTGGGTATTCCGGGTATTAGGCCTTTGTCAGACGTATAGCTTGCGAATATTTTCTCCCGTTCTATAGGTTGTCTATTTACTCTGTTGATTATATCTTTTGCTGTGCAGAAGGTTTGTAGGTTAAGTCCCATTTATTTATTTTTGTTTTTGTTGTATTTGCTTTTGGGGTCTTAGTCATAAATTCGTTACCTAGGCCAATGTCTAGGATGGCTTTTCCTGGGTTTTCTTCTAGTATTTTTATGGTCTCAGGTTTCACCTTTTAGTCTTTAATCCTTCTTGGGTTGATTTTAGTGAGTGGTGAAAGAGATGGATCCTGTTTCAATCTTATACATGTAGCTATCGAATTTTCCCAGCACCATTTATTGAATTAGCGATTCTTTCCCCCAGTGTATATTGTTGCCCTTTTTTAGTTCCATATGAATTTTAGGGTGGTTTTGTTCTAATTATGTGAAAAATGACATTGGTATTTTGATAGGAAGTGCATTAAATCTGCAGATTACTTTGGGCAGTATATATTCTTCCAATCCATGACCATGTGATGCTTCTCCATCTGCCTATGCATCTGTGATCTCTTTCATCAGTATTTTGTAGTTCTCCTTGTAGAGGTCTTTCACCTCCTTGGTTAAGTATACTCCAGCTATTTTATTTTTTATTTTTTGCAGCTATTGTAAATGGGATTGAGTTCTTGATTTGATTCTCAGCTTAGCTGCTATTAGCATACAGAAATGCTACTAATTTGTGTACATTGATTTTGTAACCTGAAACTTTGGTAAATTCATTTATCAATTCTAGGAGTCTTTTGGAGGAGTCTCTAGGGTTTTCTAAGTATAAGGTCATATCATAAGCAAACAGGAATAGTTTGACTTCTTTTCCAATTTGAATGCCATTTATTTCTTTTTCTTGCCTGATTGCTCCAGCTAGGACTTCCAGTACTATGTTGAATAGAAGTGGTGAAAATCGGTATCCTTGTCTTATTCCAGTTCTTAGGAGAAATGCTTTCAACTTGACTCCATTCAGTATGATGTTAACTGTAGGTTTATCATATATGGCTTTTATTGCTTTGAGGTATATTCCTTCTATGCCTAGATTTTTAACGATTTTTATCATGAAGGAGCTGAATTTTATCAAATGCTTTTTCTGCATCTATTTAGATGATCATATGGTTTTTATTTTTAATTCTGTTTATGTATTAAATCCCATTTACTGATCTGCACATGTTGAACCCCTTTTGCATCCCTGGGATGAAACCCATTTTATCATAGTAAATTTTTTTTGGATGTGCTATTTAATTTGGTTTGCTAGTACTTTGTTGAAGATTTTTGCATCTATTTTCATAAGGAATATTGGTCTTGTAGTTTTTCTTTATGTGTGTGTATATCCTTTCCTGGCTTTGGTATCAGGATGATACTGGCTTCACAGAATGAGTTAGGGAGGATTTCCTCCTCCTTGATGTTATGGAACCGTTTCAGTAGGATACATACCAGTTCTTTTTTGTAGGTCTGGTAGAATTCAGCTGTGAATCTGTCTGGTCCTAGGCTTTTTTTGTGGTGGGAGATTTTTTATTACTGATTCAATCTCGCTACTCATTATTGGTCTGTTCAGGATTTCTATTTCCTCCTGATTCAAGCTTGGGAGATCATGTGTTTCCAAAATTTTAGCCATTTCCTCTAGATTTTTTAGTTTGTGTGCAGAGAGGTGTTCCTAGCAGTCTCGAATGATCTTTTGTATTTTTGTGGTATCAGTTGTAATATCTCCTTTTTCATTTCTGATTGAGCTTATTTGAATCTTCTCTTGTCTTGGTTAATCCAGCTACTGATCTGTCGATTTAGGTTATCTTTTCAAAGAAACAACTTTTCATTTCATTGATCCTTTGTAATTTTTTTTGTTTCAATTTTATTTAGGTCTGCTACAATCTTTGTTATTTCTTGTCTTCTGCTAGCTTTGCCTTTGGTTTGTTCTTGCCTTGTTAACCTTTACTTATCTTTAGTTCTCAGTTCAAGAGCTGCTAAGTCAGACTTCTTTCACAGAATCTTGTTCTCATTTTTTGGAGCAATTATGTCTTGGTAAGTTTACATTAATGTGCATGGTTATTTGATTAATGTTTGTATTCCTCATCAATTATCAATTCTATGAGGGTAGACCAGTTCATTTATGCTTGTCATTGTATGCCCAGTGCCTAATATATTACCTGGCACAGTCTATGCTTAATAAATATTTGTGGAAGGAAGGGATATAAGAAGCAAGCAGAGAATTAACTGTGTCTGATACAGTCCATTTTAGAAACTGTTTTTTCCAGAGATCCAGATCTCTTAAATAAGAATAAGAATTTTGAAAAGTCAAACTGGTTTCCTGACCTCTCAGCTGCCAACTCTGTTGAATAGCAAAGCAAGGGAAAGTATTAAAATAGACTAGTTTGAAAATCCTGTCACTCTCTGGACACTAATACTTTTCAGAGATGATTTTTGAAGCACTAACATTTAAAGTGGGAAGATAGTGCTTCCAGAGGATATACACCAGGCAGTCATGAATAGCTAGCATCTCTAGCGCTTTGGGCTTGCTTGCAAGAATTTAAGCTCCAGTCCATTCGGGCATTTTCTGGTCATTTAGTGATTCACTGGCTTCCTAGTGGTGTGGATTTCCTATGCTAAAGTAGAATAAACAGTGGGGGAAAAAATAGCTCCTGCCCTTATCTTTAATGTCCAAATAGAAGTGGAGTTCTCGCATTTATTCCAGAAATACTTTTATTGTGGTATCAAGGCACCGCCACAAAATCTGTGGACTGTGAAATAGGATTTCAATTATTAAAGAAGGAAGCCACCACCTTTCCAAATTGTCCTCTGTCCCTTGTGCTACCAAAAATAGCTCGCTATCGTTCCTTCTGAGTATTTTCTGACTGCCTTTGAATTCGTTAGTTAATTAGACAGCCTTGCCATAAATACCTTATAATTCACCTCCAGGTGCAAACTGAGTGTGTCTCTTGATATAATTTTCCCCAAATGAGGTCCTCTGGAGAACAAAAGGCCTAAAGTATCATTCTTGCCTCTATTGTCATCCACACGCAGCACCCTGCATGCCCCCTTACCTATTCCAGAAGTCTGTCTGGAACAAAATTTAGAATAAAGCAGAGGCATCTTGGAGATGATATAGGCATATCATGGTCATCAAGTCAGTGACGGAAGAACCCAAGCTCTTCAAAACAAGCTTCTGGAGCAAGCAAGGACTCTGAGGGTACGCTTTGAACAGGAATCCACGTGGATTTGTCAAACAACAAAAATTTTACCCACCATTTCTTTTTGTCTTCAAGGCTCTGTTGGAGATCAAGAGAGAAACCAGATATGGTTCCTGCCCTCAGAAGTTTCTAGTCTTGTAGAAGCATCAGATACGTGTGCAAATAATAATACCACCAGAGTAGAAGAGAAGGAGCTGAGAGCTATGAGGTGGGGTTATGGGGAGGATAACAGAAGGAAGGAAGATTCATTTTCTCCTTTCTTTCTGCAGATATTTATTAAAGCTCTAGCACAGGCCAGGCTCTAAGGTTATCATGTTGAGCACAAACTGTGGAACTAATACCCTCATGGAGAAACAGACATGAATCAAGCAACCATGCCAAAGGATGTGTAATTACAAACTAAACTGGATTCTATGATGGAGTGGGCATGGTTTTCTGAAAGCCTTTGAGAAGAGGATGTGAGAGAGACAGGCTATGGTGGAAAGCCTGCCCGGGGACAGAAGGATGGCAGAGGTCGGCTTGGAAGAGTGGGGAAGGAACCTTCTAGGCAGGGCAGCAGGACATCTGAGGCGGACTCTGGAGGTGGGAGTTCCTCATTCCACAGAGGTGTGTTCTCAGCCAAGGGAACGGTGTCAGCAGAGACCAGGAAGGGAAATACACAGGGCAGGGTGGGGGAATCGCCAAAAGTTCAGTTCAGCAGGATCACAGGAAGCATGGCGGGCGGGAGGGGAGGCTGAAAAGTGGGTGGAACCCTGACCATGAAGAACAAAGTTGTATCCTCAATGTTTTCAAAGATTGGTTCATGGCAACCACGTGTTTTTTTCCGAACCCTTCAGGGCTGTAATGTGGGAATGGGCCTCTGGACTCTCACCCCCACCACCACCAACAACATTACTTCAAACAGAGAAACTCTTGTTTTCTTAGCTCATTATTATGGCTGTCCAGATAGTAGTTCCATTTTTTAAAGTGCTACGCTGCTTCTTAAAAAATAATTGAAAGCTATCCCCACAGACAGTGGGAAGTGGCTGAATGCTCTGCAAGAAGAGAGCCACGTGACCGGATGTGTGTTTCACGTCAGTGTCGTGGCAGCTTCATTGGATCCTCGTGCCAGCCCGAAAGTGGGCGATCCCCATTTTCCAGAAAAGGAAATGGAGGCTCATAGCAGTGAAGCCACTTTTCCAAGCTCAGAATGTGCCAACGGCTGACTCAACCTGGCTCCACCCACCGCCCATCATGTCTCACCTGGACAGTTTCTGCAGTGCTCTCCTTGCCTCCTCTCCATCTTCCGCTGCCTCCAGAGTGACACAGAGCACAACCCCAATTATGATGCTCCCTTCCTTAACTGCCTTTAGGGGTACCCCTTGCCTACAAAGGTAGTTAAGGTACATAACACTTTTTTAAATGGGAATATTTATTGAAAGACCTTGCTCTAATCCATAACTACTTTATTGATGATTCTGTACCAGGTGGAAGAAAAACACAAGACGGCTTTATTTTTTTTTCTAGTTTGTACCTTCAGCCTCGCTGTGTTAGAATGCCCTCTGCCATCTCTTAATGACTCTTTGTGCGGACCTCTTAGCTTTCCCAGTCACTCTCAAAAGCCCAGTCTGGTTTAAAATGCCAACTTCCTATCTAATTTAAAGCTCATTCCTTCCCTATCTCTCCTGTGAGTAGTTTCTCCGGGGCCGACGCAGGGGTGGAAGGAAAGTGTTGGGCAGTGCTGCCGGGGAAGGCAAAGGTCTTTTCACCTAATTGGGCCGATGACTGCAATCTCCTCTTTGGTCATTTCACTGCCTCTCCATCGGTCCCACCGAGTGGTGGCGGCTAAATGCTGAAGCTCTCATGCAAGGTGTGCTTGAGTTCTTTGCAGGGGTGGGGGGCAGTCAGTGGGGGTCCCTCTCATGGGGGACATCTTCTTCAGCTTCTTCCTGTCTTGCAACCCATCTCTGGGCTCCATTGCAGAGCGTCCTGCTGCTGGGGCTCCCGGAACCAGCATCCACCTCTAGATGAGGCTCCTGCGAGATGACTCTAGCTCAGCCGCCGCCCTCCGTTTGCATCTGGCCCAGGAGCAGCCCACGCACCTTGCCACAGCAAACGATGCCAGTAGACATAGCGCCACCAGTGCCCACTCCACCCTGCCATCCCCCCTCCGATTCTCCTTGTGCTTTGGATCTGCTTCACTAGACACAGCGGGCAGGTCAACCAGCCGGCTGCAATACAAGCATCCAGTAGAACAGCAAAAATGAGATGCCTGCCTTCTCCCAGGAATCCCAATCTCTACGAGTTATTTTCTTGGAGAGGAAGCAGCAGGAGGTACCACAGGGAGGATAAAGAGAAGCCACAGCCATCTCCTTTAGGCTAACGTCTCAGGAACCCGGACAAATTTCTTTTTCTTTCTGATCAACCCCTCTCCTCTCCTTCCCCAGTTTTCTACTCAAAAATCCCTCGTGGGGAGGGTCATTGGAATGAAGATTGGGGATAGGAGGGCTGAGCAGGACACCTCTTAATAAGGTCTGGGGGGTGTGAATGTCCCACTAAAATCTGTGTCTCTGATTTTTGAACGGTAGGAAGAGTCCCATGAGACACCCTATGGCAGAAGTTTTCTTGGGTCAACCGGTATTTCTCCCTTGGGGTTTGTTCCTGTAAAAATTATATGTTTTATGCTTAAAACATGTTTTAGCAAGGAAAGAATACTCTAAACCTGGGGCCCAGAAATCTCAACAGCCCCCTTACTGTAAACGTAGCAGGGAAGAGAAACTGGCTTAAGATGTTTTTCTATAAAATGAATCCATCACGAGTGCTTTCTTCTATACAAGATGAGTGTGGTTTCTCAGTCCAGTGAAAAAAAAATCTCGAGAAACACAGATGTGAGAATCAAGCATTCATTTGTTTCTTCCTTATAGAAATAGTGGCATTGGCCAACCTAAAAAGTTACTAAAAATAGCATTTAGTGAGAAAGGAGGGCACTATATTTTGCCTTGTTGGGAAAGGAGGGGGGGCTTCTCTACTTTTAAAGTGAAGTAAATGAAGGGGTACATGATCGCCTCCTAGATGTCCTTCTCCTTTGCCCCTACTTCAACCCCTGCACCCACCCCTGCCCCGGGTGTTGTTCTGATTCCATCGTGGGCAGCATCTCAGGCTTTTAAGTCCAGGAGAGGCGGTTGTGTGTTTGCATGCCCCTTCCCCTGCACGCAGCAAGTTGTGGGGAATAGCATGCATCGGACAGAATGTCAGAAGAGAAAGGAGCATCTCTCTCTAGTCACTCTGCTGCAGCGTTCTTCTGGAATAAGGGAGCCTGTGGCACGAACGTGCATACAACATCGTGGGACCGATGCACGCGAAACTCCGCCAACAAAGTCCCGGTAGTTGAACCCCTGTGTCTTACACGCCTCAGTGAAATCAGTTCCGAAGCAGAATTCCAAAAATACCTGTGTGAATTATTCTTGCAAACATAGCACCTTCTTGTACAAACTCCTTAACCACAGTAGGAGCTGTCAAATTTTTATCTCTTTTCCTTCCTCAAATTATTTGAGATCTCAGCCTGGCTGGCAATACTGAGAAGGGTTTAACAGCTGGAGGATTAACATCGTGAAGTTAAGCCTCCACGTCGGTTGAGCAACTTTCGCTTTGCCCCATAATCAAATGTTGTCAGCGCAAATATCTTACTTGCCCGAGGCCAGCCTGTACGGCAGGGTTTCTCAGCCTCGGTGCTGCTGACATTTCAAGCTGGATAAGTCCTTATTGTAGGTGACCGTCCTGTGCATTGTAGGATGGATAGCAGCAACCCCAACTTCTACCCAATAGATGCCAGTAGCACCTGTCTCCCCCGACTGTGACAGGCAAAAATGTCTCCAGACTTTGCCAAATGTCTTCTGGGGGCAAAATTGCGCGCCCCCCCCCACCCCGCTTCCTCACCTGGGTGACACCCACTGGCTTATAGAGATCATAGAATTTTGTCAGAAAAATCTCAATCTGGGTGAGTGTCAAATCTAAGTCATTTTTTTTATGGGAAGGGGAGGCAGGAGGAGGGAGAGACTGCAGTTTGGGAGAGGCTCGATCGATGCTTTCATGTTATAAATCATGATGGCTAATGTCACAGCTTACATTGAAGACTGTCTCCTGCGTTTCTGCAGCCTTGCTTTGCTGATAAGAAACTGAAGGTTGTGATGAAATTAATCATCCCCCCCAGGAGGGGTTTGCAGAGGGAGGTAAAGCTTCAATCCTGAGCTGTTCCCCAGTGTTGGCCAGTGTAAATCGCCAGCGTGTGTCGATGTAGAGATTAATTATTAATGATAAGGAAGCTTATGAATTTTTCAGAATTTTCTCCTCTTTGGGTGCATGTCTGACTTCCTCTCGGGAGCGTAAGATCCCTCGCAGCCACCTTACATCAAAGCCACAGCCTGTCACCCGGGGCGTTATCTTGTTCTGTGCAGCTGGCTGCGTATGTTGACTCTAAATTTTTTAATCAGCCGTTTTCCAACTCAACTGCACGTGTCAGGCTGTAGAGACGGAATCCATTAAGCACCATCTGACACTAGCCAGGGCCTCGTGACATTGTGACTTGATATCTCTATGGCAGAATTTCGCCATAAGCAATTACAGGAGTGTGCGTTTTGCTGAAATGTCTACAGTACTTAAAAGGAGGTGAAACACCACCAACAACAATAATCATCTCTGGACAATCTTTCCAACTTTTGGAAGAATTTCCATATCTATTTAGGTATCTCATTTTCTCCAAGCTTTATACTTTTTGGATCACTTATTTTTACCAAATAAAATAAACAGGTAGCAGATCCAACCATCCCTTAATTGATAGAGTTGATAATGATGACCATTACAGGTTGAATGATAAAAGTATAGAGAATCATTTTTCAATTAAAAAATCACATAGGCTGGGTGCGGTAGCTCCTAGCACTCTGGGAGGCTGAGGTGGGAGGATCATTTGAGTCAGGAGTTCGAGACCAGCCTGAGCAAGAGTGAGACCCTGTCTCTGCAACAAATAGAAAAGTTAGCCGGGCATAGTGGTGTGTGCCTGTAGTCCCAGCTACTCGGGAGGCTGAGGCAGGAGGGTGGCTTGAGCCCAGGAGTTTGAGTTTGCAGTGAGCTATGAAGATGCCACTGTATTCTAGCCAGGGCAACAGAGCGAGACTCTATCTCAATTTAAAAAAAAAAAAAAAAAATCACATAGATCAACTTGGAGTACTAAAGCTTCCCCATTACATGGAGGATAAAATATTTATAGGCAATCATTCTACAAATACATATTGAGCTCCCATTCTGTGTCAGGTACTTGCTGAGCTATTAACCTGAAAATCATTTGGGTTTCACTTCATGTTAAAACCATTTTTCAAAAATGTATTTTTCCGCTCTCCTACCTTAGAATACAACAAGCATCATCTCGTGGAAAGGCATCATTTTGCAAATCAGTTTTGTGTCTAAGAATGTTAGCATAAAAGGGCAGGTTATTGACCTGACACATACGTTTGGTGTTGCTTTTTAAAAACACAATTCCCATCGTGACTCGACTTTCCTTGTAAAAGTAAGTTCCTTTTCTAAAGGTGGCTCATTGAGGTTCCTGGGCAAGTTTTTGTTTTCTCTGAGATTGTACAGTCGTTTGGGACCAAGGGATTTGCCATAATCATTACAAAGTTTTATCCTCTGAAGGCCCTAAAACCAGTTTCATGGAGGATTAGCCTAGCGTCTAGATTACAAATAAAATTTCGAGAGATAAGAAGTCATCTATCTTGATGATGTTTTACCACTCAAAGAGTCTCTCAGTCTGGGAAATTGTAGGTACCTTAGGAGGTAATTAGATTAGGAGACCATTGGGCTGTCTTGATTTGAGCTTCCCTGGTGCTGGATATGGGTATTTCAGTCAATATTATTTTAATCTATACTGGTTAAAATACTGCTTATTTGTAGGTTTCTTTCTCAGAGGACAGTACTACTTCCTTCTACTTCCCTCCTCTAAGCCAAGGTCATATTTGCCTTTAACAATGCAAATTTAATTATGTTACACCATGTTCACTCGAATTAATTTGAATTGATGTAGAAGTCTCCCCATAGGCCACGTGAAATAGAGAATGGAGCACTTCCCAGATACTCAAGATAGCGTCTATATTTTAGGCACTTTCACTAGACTCCATAGTATTTTTTAAGTCACAGTAATGCTTATGAAATATTTTTTGTGTCTTCCTACATTTTCTAACTTCCTCTGCAGTTAGGTTAGGGCCATATGATTAGTTCCAGCAAACAGGCTATGAATTCTCCATGCTCTGTGTCCCCTGTTGCACTGAGCCTGGAAGCCACATATCAAGGTGGTAGAGTCACACAAAGGATGATACTCTCATCTGCCTGGATCCCTGAGTGATTCTGTGGAAGAAAGGCCCCCATCACTGGTGCTGAACATGTACAGTAAGCAAGAAATAAACTGAGCTTTCAGGGTTCATTTGTTACCATGCGTGAAATTAACCTGTTCTAATTAATTTGTTACCCCTTTTTAATCACTTTGTCAATATTTACTTTTGTTTCCGGCACAACACACGATTATCCTTACTTACGATCGACATGGGATGATTGACCTCAACTTCATCAAAAATATAAAATCTTCCACATCCAATGTGTTGGATATGGCAAGAGCAGGCATCAGTATTGTCCAACAACTAAGTTAGGAACTGTCATATGTTTTAGAATAGATGATACTCTGATGCCTTTGCTCACCTGTAGTACAAAATAGAGTATATGTTATGCAGGAAGAATTTAATGCTGATAATGTAATTTGGGATTTTTTTAAATCATTCTTTTTCTCCCATCTTTCGGAGAATCTGGGGCCTCTCTGTTTTTAATATTACTTCCTCATCTTGCCCACAGATACTTTTAAAAGAACTGATAGAAAAAAATATATATATATACTTGGTTATGGATTTGATACCAGGAACTAACTGTTCCTTTGACACATCTTAATCACGGTGAAACCCACCCTCTATAAATATTTTTGACTTTGAACAATGGTAACACCACCGTAGACACACTCTTCAGGGAAGGCAAAACTAGATAATGATTTATGTGGGTAGACTTATGAATAGACCCAATTTCCACCAGGTACTTGCATAATAATCAGCCCGGGACTGGAAATTAAGCACGTCTTGTATGTGTGACACGCCACTCAAAGGAAATAGCAGAGCATGTGACAGTTCTCATGTACCCTGGAAATTATACTTCCTCACCTCAATTTTAATTGGCATGGGCAGCTCCGTGCTTTATAGATGTGCATGTTCACTACTGTTTGAGAACTCTCTTACACACAGACACACACACACATGCATGCACGTACACATTTACTGCAAGCCATAATTGCAGAAGCTGGAAAACTCAATTTCATTTTGACCTTGTGAGCAACTTTTATATACTGTGTTCTCAATATTTGAAAATGAAGTTCTCTTTCCCTTCAAATAAGGAGCCGGCATATTTAGCAAAAGCATTCAATTTTATTAGAGGTATATTTTAGACATCATTGGATGTTTTCTGGATTTCCTGTTAAGTGAGTTATTTTCGCCATTTATAAATTGCTTTTTACCATGACTTGATGCTGCTTAAAGAGCAAAATTATTCAACCGCACAAAAAGACATTTTATTTCCTATAATATTCATGTCCAAATCTCCAGAGAATAGAATCACCTCTGGCTCATTTTGAACAAAGGACCATTTCCTGGCAGATCAGCTGCCTGAACAGAATTTCAGAAATCATTAAAAACTACTTTCAAAAACTAATGACAATCAAAATAATTATTTACAGTTGTGTAATACTTTACTAATTTTGAAAAAAAAAAACAACTTTTTTGTTTGGTTTTGAAAGAATCCTGAAAGTTAGCAGGTTCTGTATTTATCCTGCTTTTCAGAAATCATAGCATAATTCTTGGAACAAAGCAGACATTTAATGAATACATCTAAAATGGTTAGTTGAGCATTAATATTCCCTATTTCCAGATGAGGAAACTGAGACTCACAGAGTTTAATTGATTCATGCCTCTGTTATTCACACCACTTTAGTCAGTTGTTCTCTGTCCCTTCTTCACTTAAATACTTTATTCATTCAACTAGTATTTAATGAGTTTAAACCATTCGCATTCAGATTTCCATTTAGGTCATGATTTAAGCACCTACTAAGTGTCAGAGGAAACCACACTAAGTGATTGGATAAACATTCCACTAACTCATCAAAACATCCTTACCAAGTAGATATTATTATCTCTATCTCAAATTTAACTGTGCAACTATTTCTTTCTTGCTTACTGTGCATCAGTCTGGAGATTTTTATAATGAACAAGACAGAAAAGGTCTTTGCCCTCGAGGCATTCACAGTCTTGCAGAAAATATGACAAAAAGTGAATCATGCAGATGCAATGGGGTGATAAAAGAGGAGATTCAGGATGCTGGGGGAGCCTTCAGGAGGTGACCTTGGCTAAGACCAAGAAGGCCCCTAAGGAAGCGGCAATGGGGCTGGACCTTGGATTAATGATTTAGTGTTAGCCAGACAGAGGTGACAGAGGAGGGGAGAGCATGCACATTGGCCATGGGCCTAGCAAGAATATGCCATGTTTGAGAACCTAGAAGAAGAAGTACAGAATGGCTCGAGCCTAGATGACAAGACAGAATAGTAGGCGATGAGGCTGGAAAGCTGCGTAAGAGCCCGGATGGCTACAGCTCCTGCAACTTTGATGAGGATCTTGGGCTCTTACTGCCAAGGAAAATGGATCGTCTTAAGCAGGGGAGTAACATGAGCAAATGCACGTTCCAAAAAGATGAGCAGGCTGCTTTGCGAAGCCCGAGTTAGATCCTTGCTCTTCCAGGTGGTTCGCAGCATCAGCATCACCCAGGGGCTGCTGAGAAAGGCAGATCCTTTGCTCTCACCCCAAACCTACTGGATCAAAACGCACCAGGGAGGGGAAGCCCAGGATTCTGTGTTTTAACAGGTTCTCTGATTGATTCTTATGGGCACCAAACTCCAGGAGCCCCACTGGATTTGGGTAGAGGTTCTCCTCGATCTTTGCTGCACATTGGAATCACAGAGAGAGAGAGAGCGAAAATACTGCTGCCTGGGCCCCGACCTACAATGTCTGATGTAGTTGATCTGGGTGTAGCTTCGACATCAGGGTTGCCTTTTTTCTCTCTCTGAAAATTCTAACGTCCAGCCAGGACGTTCTCCATCAGAACTGCTGCATCCGAGGGAAGCAAGAGAGGATGCAGGCGAATCAGTGATCCAAGCTGGAGCGGATGGTAGCCTGGCCTAGGGAAGTGGGCAAACACAATAGATGGATTCAAGAGATACTTAGGAGGTGGCTGCACAGCTATGAAAGGATAGATCAAGCCTAGACCCAGCATCCTCTCTTGACAAAAACACCTGCTTCCTCTTTACCCTGGGCTTTGGCTTTGGCATTGGCTTTGGCATTGGCTTTGGCATTGGCAGCTACTCTCCCACCCAGTAAGACGACGCCTGCTCTCTTTCCAAAGGCTTCAGCTCCCTGTGTCTTCAGGACATTGCAGGTGACTTGGACTATCTCCCAACCCCCGCTGTAAAGATCGTTAAAAGATGATCTATTAAAAAAAATAACACAGCTGTGTCCTCTACGCTGGATAAAAACGTGTATAGTCTCTGGACTCAATATTACTAAATTATAGCCTTGACCTTGCAAAGCCCTCGTATTTGAGGCATCGTGCCAAGTGCTTTATGAGTACCATCTCCTTTCACTCTCATAACGAGTCTTTGCTGCTGGCATTGTTACTGCCAGGACTCTCACTTTGCAAAGGAGGCCACAGATGTGAAGGGCTCATGGCCATTGGCAGAGCAGGGATTGAGGCCAGATGTGACTGTTTCCAGCTCCTGGGTCCCTGATCACTATGCCGTATGGCTGACCTGGTGAGGAAGGGAAATCTAAGTCACAGAACGCAGAGAAGGCTTAGATACGGGACCGGCTAACGATGCCTAGAAAAGTGAGTTGATTTCTGGCTACAGTAACCAAAGAGGGCGTCTTGAAGAAAGAAGGTCTGAAGCCAGACCCTGAAGGATATGTCAGATTTGAAATGATAAAAGAGGAGAGGGAAGGTCATTTCAGGACTACAGTGGGAATGAGGAAAAACTGGCTGAGCGCTACAGGATCATAAAGAAGTAGATTGGTTTTCTGTTTGGGTTTTTTTTTTATGTATTTATTTGCTGCCTGCTCAGAGAATTGCTGCATTTGGAGCTCTTGTGTTATATTTACTGCATCACCAGAAGCCAGCGAAGACATAAAGCTGGTGACTCGAACACAGGGAGCGTTGTCATTGGCTGGGATCTAAACCCCGCATTTTGCAATCAAGGAGAAGTGCATCCTTCGGAATGGAAACTTTGACCTACTCAAGGTCTTCTCTCGGAAAGGAAATAGCAATGGTATAGAAAGACACAAACAGTCTTATTTTAACTCTTCCACAAATGAGGTAGTGTCTCCTTGGGTGATTTTTATGGAAACAGAATGTAACTGAGTGTCCATGGGACACCAAGCTCCCTGTTCTTTCTACAAATAATCCGGGAACAGACTCAGCAAACACTCAGATGGACCATAAGGCTGCAGATCTCATCAGATTCTCCTCAGGTAATAATAACAGGAATATAGACCTGCAGCGTGCTGAACTTCTACTGTGCGAAAGTGTTTATTCTCATCGTGACAGTAGTCCTCTGAGGTTATTACTTTTAAGCTACAGATACAGATGCTCAGAGAGGTTGAGCACCTGGCCCTGATCCCCCAGTGAGTTTGGAGCACAAGCAGGGTTAAATCTCAAGGTTTTCTGGCTCTGACAGCCACGCTTTTTTCCCCCTAAGGAATACCCTCTCTGTGCAGGGCCAATTATCTCTGGAGCTACAGGCAAACTACTTAACCTTTTAAAGCTTGCTTTCTTACCCAAAAGGGGGGAATCTGTTCTGCCTTATGAAGTGTTACAGAGGCAGAATTTGTGCAAGGGAGAACGCACGCAGGCTACGCAATGCCAAAGACTGACAGCTGCTGAGATTTAATAAATGCATCTACGTGGCGAGCACTCTGCTAATTGTCATACACACACCGTCTTATTTAATCTCTTATAAACCTTGTGAAGTAGGTAGTATCATTATTATTCTCTTTTTAGAGTTAAAGGAGTTGAAATAAATTAAAAGCTGAGGCTCAGAGAGGTCCAGTCACTTGCCCGAGATCGCTCAGCTTCAAAGTGGAACGGCAAGGATTTGAACCTGGGCACTAGATGCTCAGCCTCACCATTAAAGGAGGACAGACAGAAGACAGGCTGTAGACGGGAAGACAGGAATGCGGAGGCAGCATCCAGGCATCGAATGCTGTATTGTAGCCACAGTTCAAACCGGAAGAAACCCGGGCACCCCAGTCCCCTGGCTGGGAACTGACACCATCCCAACTGTAACTTTCCAGACTGCAGTGCACCAAGAAGGCAGCATGCGCCAGAGCAGTTTGTCTCCGAAGGAGGATTAAAAAAAAACACGGTGCTGTGGATGAAAGCAGGGCCGCACCAGCTGATGGGACTGCTTTATGGGGAGGCGTCTCCACCCTCCTCCACAGTGACTCTTGGCAGCCTCTGTCTCAAACACTCATCCCTGCGAACGCAGGGCCCAGGCCAAGCAGTAGAAAGGAAACAAAGCGAAGAGATTGAGCTAATCCAAGGCCAGCAGGTTAGCTTTCACTGTGGCTGCTTGTAGGGACCCCTGCCTCTGTCTCCCAAAGCCCAGAGCTGAGGATGCTTTATCAGGAGTATGGCTGGTTACAAGCCAGCAAAGTTGACTCTACCTATTTCTGCAAAGAATGGCACTTTCTGGGATGCGGCCACTGAGCAGCAAGATACAGCAAGCTAGAAGGTGGCAGATTGGGGATGTGGTCCCAGCTCTCTCGCTGATGAGTGTGTGACCGTGGGCAGGTCGCTCTCCCTCTGTGGCTCACAGTTAATTAACGCAGTCCTGTCGTTGGTCCTGCTGCCGTTTTCTTCTTCCGCCAGGTATGTACTGAGAGCCCACTCTGTATTTGCCACCATGCTTTTACAAGTAGCACCTGTATACGTAAGCGCCCGGGACACAGAGCTGAGCAGAATCATACCCATCCCCGCCCTTGTGGAGCTTACAGGCTAATAGGGAAACATCAAAAAATCCAGGAGTATGTGCAAAATTACACTGTGATGAGTGCTAAGTCTGGAGGGGTCAGGGAAGAGTTTGCTGCAAAGCTGAAGACGTTACTAGTCAAGCAAGAGGCAGGGAAGAATGTTCTAGGCATGAGGAACAGCCTATGCAAAAACCTGGCAGCAAGAGGAAGATTTAGCCCTTCCAAAGGCCTCAGCAGAGGACTTCACGCAGCACACAGAGGCAGATGCGGGGCTGGGAGAGGCCAAAGAGCTCAGCAGGAGCCAGACCCGCAGCCCGAAGCTACTACGTCCTCGCTAAAGCTCCTTCCAGCCAGTCCTGGATCCTTTTGAGGCTCAAGTTGGTTCATTTACTTTGAGGCCGAGTATCATAGATTTTTTTTTCCAGAAAGCAGAACAATTATTCAAATAGTACATGCAGTCATCTGCCTGTTTCTGTTTACATTTTCTGCGTATTAGAATCACGTCTTCTCTCTGCTTGCCTGAAAGCTGCCCCTTTGGCAGTGATAACGATGACTTTGGAAGATTCCAGAGAGTTCTTCCATCACGTGAGCACGGAGAAGTCAGTCATCCCCCGGGGAAGCTGGTACCCAAGGATGTCTCCCAGGCACATTGTCAAGGCCAGTCCTCCAGGGACTCTGACGCTAATGAGGCTCCAAACCCGGGCCCCATGACAATCTCTTCATGACCCTAGAGGTCAGACAGAGCGTCCTCAGATGGGTCCCTCTTTTCTGAGCTATGGATCTATTTGCACGGTGGATTACTTCCCTTGCAAAAACTCCCCTTGCAAAAATTCTGTCCAGAAACACGAGAAAAGTAAAGCACACAGGAAAATTGTCCAGGTGAGCATATCCCAAAATGTGTTCCCGAGTGTTCAGATGTGTTTCACACACGGGCAGATAAGTTAGGGAGACGTGCGGCTGCGTGAGGTTGCCTGGGTGTGGGTTTCTCACTAGTGTGTCTTGTGGCTCTCCCGAATGAGGCTAGAAGAAGCCCATTTCCAGACTTTATGTGAGCACAGAATGCTTTCTCACCGGGGATGTAGAGGACCTACAGAACTAACGGTTCCCTAACATATGACTTTGAGAAATGCTTATCTAGGCTTTTCAGAGAATCAAAGAACATAACAGCTTAGAGCTTTTCAATTCTCAGATGAAGGGACGGTGGACAGAGAGGTCATGACTTTGGCCCACGATCCCACAGCTGAGGGCAAATTGAGTCTCCTAATATCTATTCCAGGATTCCAGAGCACCCCGCCACCCTCTGGTTTCTTTCATAAATCACAAAGGCAGGGAGGAGAGTTAGCATCTAGTGAGTGCCCATTCTCAAATAGGGATAGCTCCAGAAACTATTTGCTAAACTATAGGACCTACTATGTTCTAGCACCACACTGGGTGCTTTGGCTGCACACCATCTGACGTAATTCTCAGAACATGCTAGGTAAGTATCTTATCCCAGTTTTACGGACAAGGAAACCGAGGCTTAGAAAGATTGAATTGCACGTTCAATCCCTTTCAGTAAGGAAATTGCAAAGCCAAGATTGGGACCCATGTTGGTCTGACTTCCCTTGCACCGTGCAATTCATCATCTCTTTTTGTCCTTTCTGTACCCATGCGAGATAAAAATCATCTCCACTTTGCAGATGAAGAAGTTGAGGTTCAGCGAGGTTGAGAGACTTGGCAAGATCGCACAGCTAAGGAGCAGGATAGATACGTGCAACTCCACCCTGCTGGAGCTCAGGGCTGTGTTCACGTTGGCCCTACGGCAGCACTGCTCTGACCTCTCATCTCTGCATTGGCTGAAAGAGTACCTGCCACCCATGAGCCGGAGAGAGTCGCCTCTGGCGGGCTTGAACGTATGGCTTGGGAGAGACCTGTCTGCATTTAGGCAGTGCTTGACTTGGTTCTCCATCACTTTAAAGGAAAAGCCGAAGGAAATGTTTCCTTCTGCTTGACCGACAAGTCAAAACAACAGCCCTGCCTCTGCTTGACCTCTGCTAGTAGGGAGATTATTTGTCTAATTAGGCAAACAGCCTTTATGCACATGTACATTTTTGAACCCTAATGAGCTGTCAGCATGAAAGACTTGCCCTTGCCTTGGTTCTGCAGCTGATCTTTCCTTTCCTCCGCGGAAAAGACCAGTGCAATAAACAGAACCTCGTTTCCATGGAAGCTCCGTCTCTGGCTTTTTCTTTCCAGCACTTGAAAAGGTAATTACTTGATTTCTCTTTATATTTTTGGATTTCGTACAGAGGGGCTGTCAAGCTCCCTGGTCCAGGATGGCCTTCTCTATCATGCCAGGCTATTTTAGGGAGCTTCGGTTGCATGTCCCTTTTCACCCTGGCTTCAGATCATTAACGGTCAGGCAGCCGTGCCCGCCTTCTGGTCACTCCTGCTAATTAAAGTCTAACAGAGCAAAGGGACTCGACCCCCGCGGGACGTGGGAGACACAGAAAAGCCAGGGCAATTTGCCTCTCATCACATCACCTCCACTACATAGGCTGTCAGACCGAGACCCCACATCCACACCGGGGAGGATATTGTCCCATCTGGCACCTGCTATTCTGAACCTTTGACGCCCCACGGTGGCCCGTGTCAGAAATGCAGCCAGCAAGGATGACTTTAATAACAACACAAGTTAACAAGTAACATTTCCCAGTGGGTTTCCTGGATGCCAAGCACTGGACTGAGCATCTTGTATCCATTGTCTCAGTTAAATCTTATGACAGCCTTAAGGTGGAGTTCTCCTGATTATTCAGATGAGACGTGAAGCACAGAGAGGTTAAGTAATTTGCTCCAGGTCACACAGCTATGAAGTGGCAGAGCCAGGATAAGGACATGCCCATTGCTATCATGTCATAGGGAAGACTCTGGCAGGGCTACAGCCTCCCCAAGCGAAATCAATCAGCCATGACAAGTGACAGAGGGTCGACATTTCTCTGCCGCCCAGTGGTGGCACTGTGTCCAGTTGGCACATGTCTACAAGGAACAAAGAGTGCTAAGTTAGTTCATTGTCAGAATCGATTAGAACAAGGCGCTTAAGAAGGAAGCCAACGTATTGCAGGGCTAAAGAATTGTGATTTGAGGCAGAGCAGACTTGGTTTCGAATGGCTCATACCACTCTACCAGCCACGTGAGCCGTGGTGTTTTCCTCGACTTACCAAGACTCAATTTCCTCGTCTGTTAACACGGGAACGATAATGGTACCTACCTCATAACGTTGTTTCACGCGTGGAATTTCCCAAACTGCTCTGTGGAATATTTATTTTTGCTGGAATAGTTGCATAAAATACAAAGTTAAAATGCATTTAAACAGACTTCTTTGCACTAGAATTTCTCAGCCTTGATTATGCTAGTGTCTATTACAAATTCTCAAGAGGGAGCAGCATTTCCTGACCCCAGAATCCTTTTTCCTCCAGGAAAGCATATAAGCATCTGTTTCTTGGGACTCTTTAGAAAAGGCTGTAAAACGGATTGTAGGGTATTTGGTGTTTGGTACAGGAATCAGTAAATGCTAACGCCCCTCTCATTTACGCCCAAATCATACCTGTTCTTACTAAATTTAAGCTCCATGGAATTAGGGACTGGGTCTGTCTTGTTCCTTTATGTGTTCCAGTGTCTTGACATATCAAGTCATTCCATAAAAAACTGATGAATGAATGAATGGATGGGTGAACTAATGAATGAAAGTATACATAAAGCTTAAGGTCAACCTTGCCTGCTCATCATCATCAACAGCATTCTCCAATGTTTCTGGTTGCATTCTATGGGCCGCTGGGAAAACTCAAATGCCTCTGGGAAACTGAGTCATGGGGCTGGTTCTGTTGGGCTGTGTTTTCCCCTTTCAGTTTTAACCTGCGTGAGCCTCGTATCTTTTGACGGAATTCCCAGCTTCAGCCCCTAACCAAATCCTGCTGCTGCTTCTCAGAGAGGCAGTGGAGTGTTTTCATTTGCGTGTGTATTTTGAACAATATATCCAAGAGTTCGCGGTGGGTTTACACATGGATCTCAAGAACTCATGGGCTTTCCAAGGGAATGAAAGAAAAGCATCTCATTGGAACTTAAAAACAACACTGAAGACTGTATTTCCCACCTGGGCCTATCGGAAAGTGGTGATCAGGACGGACCACTCCTCAGAGGTGCTTCTCCCTACATTTGTTTGGAACGTGATCTCCAACTGGTGTTCTATGAGCATTATGCAAAAAATAAAAATGTAAGTTTCAGTTAAACAACAGTTGAGTTGGTCCAAGTCTAACAGATTTCTTTACTGCAGAACTTCTCAGAGACTTTGTGCCTTTCCACACGGCTTCTCCCAGACTCATCTGATGATTCTTCTGGAGCCCTTCTGAAAACTTTTCTTCAGAAGTATCTAGTATGATTGTTCAGCAGAACATCCTTGGGAAAAATTCTGCCTTAGAATATATAGCCAAATGTTGCAATCCAGTTTTCATGATCTAGGGAACAGACCTCCTCTCTAAAACTGTGGAAAGAAGAAGACAAAGCCGTGCGAATTCCTGAACTAAAACAGGGTGATAAAAATCACAGCATAAAGCCAGATGGATTTTTTATGTGTTTTGCAAAATAAACCAAAGAAGATTAATTATGATGCTTTAGAAGTATGATCATAAATTTTCTAGTGTTATTTATATCACATTCATCCTATTAGAAATAACTTATTTTTATATCATTGCATCTATCATTGCATCATTTTATATCATTGCATCTTGTTTTTTTATAAGCTGGGAGCTTAAAATTTCTAGATAAAAATAAATTTTAGAAGAAAGGGACTTAGAAAACTCACATATTTCCTATGTGAGTTGCCATGAATCAACTCCTCTGCTGTAGTGTGAAAACAGCCGTAGACAATATATGAGTGAATGAGAGCCCCTGCATTCCAGTAAGAAAACTCACATGTTTCTTATGCTGCTTTTTGTTGTGAGTTAATATATACTAAAAAGAGGAATTTTATTGGAATGTGACTGTCCCTTATTAAACTTTTCTGCGAATAAACTAGAACTTGCTGGAAAAAACAGACCCAGTAACGCTTTGAAGCCTAATGCTTGGAAATAAAGAGAGAACTTCAATTCCTAAAACAGGAGTGACCAAGTGTGGCCTGCCACCTGTTGCAAATAAAGTTTTATTGGAACATGGCGACTCTCATTCACTCACGTGTCGTCTGTGGCCGTTTTCACACTAGAGTGGAGGAGCTGATTCATGGCAACAGAGATCTTACAGCCTCAAAGCTTAGCGTTGTGATCATATGACCCTTCACAGAAATGTTCCCTAATCTCTTTCATAGAGTCAAAGAAAGATGGGAAAAGGATGAAGATTTCATAAGCAACCCCCTTATTCTTTAGATGGAAAGCTGAAACCAGAGAAGTCAGGGGCGACTTGTCCAGATTTATTTATCTTTGAGTGTTCTTTTTTTTTTTTTTT
>VBSM01002035.1:20924906-20945338 GCA_008086735.1 Cheirogaleus medius | reverse complement strand
ACTCCTGACCTTGAGCGATCCACCCGCCTCGGCCTCCCAGAGTGCTGGGATTACGGGCGAGAGCCGGCTTCAGTCTTCTTGAGTGTTCTGATGTTTATATCCTAATATCAGAGAAGATAAGAATAGGTTTCAACTCAGACACCAACACCAGCTGATTGGAAGGAGACATGTGGAAGGCTGGCTGGGAAGGTCTTGGGGCTCGATGAGAAGGAATGCAATCAGTGACTAATCTCCCACGATCTGTGTTCACTGTGGACACACCCCATGTCTGCTCCTGACATTGCTAATAGTTACACGGCCACCTCCTTCCTTGTACATCTGCCGTGTAGTGCAAGGTCATTCCAACGTCTCTCTTCCCAACTGCCAGCCACATCACGCTCTGCCTAGAATTAACTTGGGATCTCGTTCCCACTGGGTCTTTCAGCGACAAGAATCTGCTTTTTAGTGAAATATGTCCATGGAGCATGGGGTTGGGGGAGGAGGGGTGTAGAATGGAAAGTCATGAGTTTATTGGCTTTTGCCACCCAAGCTGAAAGTCTCGATGTTTGTGCTTTTGTGCAGCTGGACAACCCGGACGAGCAGGCGGCCCAGATCAGACGGGAGCTGGACGGGCGTCTTCAGATGGCAGACCAGATAGCCAGGGTAAGCAGACTCTGGGGACGTTCTCTGGGGACCAGGCCAAAGTCCCCCTCAGGAAGCACACTGACGATCACGGGACCCCAAAAGATAAGGTGGAGCAGCAGAGAGGAGGGACGATGGGGACAGTCACCCTGACTGGGCCCTCCACCCTTGTCTCTCCCAGGAAGCTCTCCCAGAGGTACCACGTGCATTTTCTCTGCTCCAGTGAAATCCCAAACTCAGACTTCACCTTTCTTTTGAGTCCCAGGCTCATATTTCCAACTGTTGATTGAACATTTCCACTTAGACATTCCCTGGGCATTTCAGGTTCAGAATCTGGCTCCTTATCTTCTTCCTCCCACCGCACACGTACCTACGTTTCCTCCTCCGCGTGTGTTCTATATCTAGTTACTTCGGATGAAACCTCCTAGTCACTCACTGACAGTTTCTCCTTCCTCTCCACAACACCCCACACTCGCTCAGCCCCCCAGCCTCCCAGGGCTGCCTCCTCCCTGTGGGGCCGAGATCGGCGCCCTGCTTTCCAGCACCCCTGCCCGGTGCTCTGGCCCAGGCCCTCCCCCCCAGCACCTGTGTGTTGCCATCGCCTCCTAGTAGGTATCCCTGGCTCCAGTCTCACCCCCTTCCCATCCCTCCTGCACCCAGTTGCCATTCTAAAACTCACATACGAATATCTCAAAGCACAGCCTCAAAATCCTTCAATAGATTCTCTCATTGTCCCCAAAGCACAGTGACATTCAAGGCTCTTAATCAACAGACTATCTGGTTCCTTGTTAACCTCACGTCTCACAATTTTCTCCACCATAATCTCCCACGCCAGCTCCCTGTGAATATACCCAGCCCTTGCCAGGCTCGGTGTCTTTGTGCTCACTGGCGTCTCAACCTGGAATGACCTTTCTTGTCCCCTCCACTTAGCAAACTCACCTATTCAGGCTTCAGTGCCTGCCTTAAACTCCATGTCTAGGAGCTTAGCGATCAGTTAGTCCTCCCCACCTGTGGTCTCGCCATACAAGTGGACTTTTATTATAGCAGATCATTGAATGGGATCATTTGTTTACATGTCTGAGTCTCCCGGTAGCTAGAACTCCTTTAGGGTTGGGATCATTTCTTTTTTTTTTTTTTTCTTTTGGCACTTTGTCTTTTATTTTTTTTTAATTTTTTTTCTTGAATAGTAAACTTTATTATTTTTTTTTTAATTTCAGCATATTATGGGGGTACAAATATTACGGTTACATATATTGCCCATGTCCCCCTGCCCCCTCGAGGCAGAGCCTCAAGCATTTCTTACTGCCAGACGACAGCTAAATGTTATCTACTGTGATTGCCGTCTCTGCCATTTGTGTTGTTATTAATAGCAGTAACGCTGACAGTATTTATCAAGCGCTGATTCTGTGTTAAACGTGCTAAATGCTTTCCATGTGCCATCTCAGTCAATCCTAGAAACAGCCCTCTAAGGACATTCCAGTTTCATTCCCGTTACAGAGAAGGAGAAAGCCAGGCTGAATGTGACAGGCGTTAGCAAGGAAGCTACACTGGACCCTCAGCACAAGTCAGTCTAGATACCAGGCTTGGCCCTGGGCAGAGCCACTCATTCCAGGTGCAAAATTTAAGGGGGCTCCCAGAAACTCAGCCATCAAACTAAATGATTTTTAATAAAATACTTTTAAATTATAGTTAACGCCCTAAAATCCACAAAGAGCAAAATATCGACATTTTAAATAACAACCAGCTCCTACTTGTTCCAACTCTAGCCACAGGTCTTGAAGGCACGTGAAGATAGTGGCTGTCAGAGGTGGCAGGGAGGGTGGGCGTGGGGTAGAGTTTATAAATTCAGCCTTTCTCTTTATGGAGAGAGGCATCTCACGACTTGGACATATAGGAAGGAATCCTACTGGATGAGAAACCAGAGACAGATTCCAAGAAGCACGGAGATCACTCTGTTTGTGCTCAAGCACTTTTGCTGAAATGTTTTGCATCTTGTTTTTTGGACACCTTTGAAGTTTATAGTCAAGTCAGTCTGGTGGCTAAAAATAGTATGCAGTTAGGGATTTGGCTAAAGGTAGTGTAAAAGGTTCTTATGTTTTTAAATCCTGCTTGATGTGGGAGTAAACATTAATAAGCCTTTAGAGTTTACTTCTCTTGTAAACTCGATGTCTCCTATTAGGGGATTATCCATAAAAGGGAGGTCACGTGGTCTATTCTCCTGCGTGTTAGGCAACAATTACATTTGTAGCTAATAAGTATTCATCTAATCTGAATAAAATCACACACACTTCAAAAACAAGCTCATGGCACCTTTATCTTAGTTGCTTTTTTACTTTGAGGCTCAACATGATCATTTTAAATCTAGTGTTAGGCTAATTTTAATTTTTAAAAGACCCCGGATGAACAACTGGTATAAATAAGCCAAGATGCTCATCTCTGAACAGTAGATCAAAGAACGCTCTCCCCTAAGCCCACACCACTAAATATTCTGAAGCTAAGTAAAGTAGGGTATTATCAAGTTAGAACTAAGCCTTCTTGGATAATGAAATAGGCAGTTAAAGTGAATCTTGGTTATTATTTACAGAGAATGGAGAATAATTGTAAAATATATGAAGGGTCCCCCAAACCCCATTTAAGGTATGGAGGATTTCTATGAATTGGACTGCCCACCACTATTTCTTGTTCTCTTAGAAGTTGACTCTCTTCTTATGAAATGTTCTTTCATGCCATGGCCCCCTTGCCACAGCTGATTGGTCTTACAATGAGCTCTTCTCCCGAGGGGAACCAACCACAGTTCCCAGCCTGCCCTGGCCACAAGTGATTGGTCCGAAAATGGATACTTGGTGCAAACTAAACCAATGAATCCCTTCCCTGGGGCCTGTGGACTGTGGGCCAACAAGGCTACCTCTTCCAGGGGTAGAAAGATGCCTGCAGCCATGTTCAATTTTTCCACATAGGGAAAAGAAGATGAAAAAATGAAGCCAACAAACTCCTTTTCATAGGAGAGAAACAGAGGTGGTGAAATTACACTGAGATATCAAGGAGTCCTCAGGATGTTTAAGTCCCTAATTCCAGTTATTCATGAGCTGTAGCTATGTATCTGCTTTTCCCTCAGTGTAGTCAATTCCAAGAAAAATAAATTTTCCCCTTACCTAAACCAGCCTGGCTCATGCCGAGGAAAATGGCCAACTATCTCATCAGCTAAAAATTAAATAAAATATCGAGATCTCAGATATTGGCTGGTTCGTGAAGAGATATTGAAACAAAGCACCTCTGCTTATCTTCTTTTAGCATGCCCCAATTTTTCTATTTCTGGCATCACAGTGAATTTTAGTGAAGATGTGCAATTCACCCCATATGGCTGAGTTAGCTCCTGTTAATATCATAACCAGAAATTCCTTAGAAAAACTGTCACCCATCATATATAATTCACTCTGTTCTCTGAATTAAAAGGTGGGTAGAGCTCTTTCGATTGTAAATAAGAAGCACCAACTCAAGGAAGCTTATTTAAAAGATGGAATTGGAGATTGAGAAGGAGCTCACAGAGACCCTGGGCAAATTGCAGCCAGAACGCAGGAAAGAACCGGGGACCTCAGAGTGGTCAGGACTTTCTCTCCACCTCTCATCTCTGTGTGTCACCTTCATCATCCTTTTTTTTCCTCTGCAAACCAGCTTTCTTTGCTTCTCAAGGGAGAAGCATGCCTATCCCACAGTTCCACGTGTTTCTGGTGTGGCCAAGTAGAGAATCATTCAGCCCGTCGTCCTCCCTTTCAAATCTTAATCCTTCTCCCCCTTTGCCCCTCTTCTCACTACCCCCTGCAAATTCACAGTCCCAAGAATGGGATCTTTGATTGGTTCAAGAGCTAACTCCTGGTGCAATCAACCAATCCACAGTGGAAGAGGGCTGAGAGTCTCATCGAACACATGGGTGCTGGAGATATATCACCTAGGGTGAGGGTGCGAAGTAGCGAGGCTGTAGGTGGAGTAGTTATTATCAATTGGGAGGCACTGTAGATGTATCCACTAGTGATAACTATCACTTACCACTTACATAGTGTTGTCCTGTGTACCAGACTCTCTTCTAAGCATTTTACATTTGAGAGTCTATCTCACCGTCCAACAACCTTATGAGAATGGTGATATCGTTATCCCCATTTCGTAGAGGAGGAAGGTAAAGGAGAGACATTAGAGGACTTGGCCACAGTCACTCGATGACCAGAATCTGGACTCTCCACCAGTGTGCATGCTACCCTTGCAAAATACCTTCCCAAACATAGGTCCTCATTTTCCTCCTCATTCCAACCCAAGGATCCACTTTTCACCCAGACTTTCACCTCCCCTCATCCTGACTGCTATCTCTGCTAATCAGTCCTTTATTAAATGTGTCAGGCATTGGCTGTGCAATTTCACATAAACTCTCCTTTAGACCTGTGATGGACAATCCCCGGAGTTACATTAATTCTCCCAGTTTAGGCAAATCAAAGAGTCTCGGTGATATACCCAAGTTCACTCAGCTAATGAGCAGAAAGCTGAGTCCTCTAATTCCAACTTCCATGCTATTTCTTTTGAGCAATGAGATGACAGGCAGGAAGCCACTCTAAGCCAGGATTGCCCTCCGTCCCACTCCTCTCTTCCTGATGGTTACCCCTCCTGGAAACTGCTTTCTTTGCTCCATTAAAAGTTTATCTGGAATCCCAACTGAAGCAACAGAGTTTAACAGAACTGGTTCCTGGAATTCAGAATCCTCTCTACCTTGCTTTTCCTGGAACCTGGAACCTGGTCATTCTGCCAGTAGCATTTATCAGACATTTCCACGAAAGGCTTGTGTTTGTCCTCTCTTCTTAGGAAAAAACAGGGATGAGAAAAAGTCGGCTTTCCCTTACCCCCAACTTTGTTCTGTAACCTACCGATTCAATCACACCGACATCCCAGAAATCATCACACAGAGATGGTCTCACTGTGAACATCAGTCATGCTGCCTTGAAAGTTTCCAGGAAGAGATCTGAATGCATTTTTTTTGAAGCTGGTAGAAAAGACTTCGTAATCCCTGTTCAAACATTTTCCCAAATCCTCTCATGTTAAATATTAAAGTGTTCCCAAATTTCACCCAGGAATTAAGTCTAAGTTATTTAAATTGTGTGATCAAAAGTTGACATTAAAGCTCAAGCGGGCAGATTGTGGCATTAGTGCTGCTGTGATATTTGCCAGTTCTTTTGGCCACATTTTAGGGTAAAATTCCAAAATTCTCAAGCTAATTATTTAAGACAAATAATACAGCTTTTGTAGTATTAGTGGCAGAGGTCTAGGAGTGAAAAAAAAATAGGTTGGGTTTTTAAGCTGTCATTTGAAATGTAGAACCGACATTTAGACTTTTCTTCTGTGCATAGCAAAATTAGCATCTCACACCCTGACCCAATTGCAAAATCAGTGAGAAATAATATCCAAAGAGTTCTCTGATGGAAAAGTTCTGCTTTACGTACTACCAAAAATCAGATCGAAATGGAATCCTCCCCTACCAGAGAATGATCCGAACCCCCAGCTTGCTAGACCTGACATTCATGCTGTGTCATGAAGTAGCATAAGTGTCCAGCACACAGTAGGAGTTTATTTTAATTTGTTACCTGAAAAAATAATGTACGTGAGGAACATCTCCCTGACTCTGGCCTTTGTCAGATAGCTAAGAACCCAGGAAAATCTGAGTTCAAGGAAAAAATCTAAGTGCCAGGCAGGTCCTCTGAAGCTTGTTGAAGTGGAGGGAAGTCCATCCAATTCATTAAAGCTGAGCAAGTAAGACCAGTTGGGTAAAGAAGCCAATCCAAAAAAATTCTCATGCCTGAGCCCAAAATGCCTTCTAATGTCTGTGATACTGATTTTGGCAAATTACTACTAAGACCTTCTTTCTCTTGTGTGACGTGCTCACCCCTTCCTCATCTCTCCTACGCCGCCCTACGCCGTGCACGTTGGCTGGGCAATGGTGGACCGGCCGTGGCTGCAGAGGACTCTGCCGTCACCAGCCCTCTGCTGAGCACTACAAAACACGGTGACATGTGCAGGGGGCGCCACGATGAGCGGTCCCAAAGGATTGCCTCGGCTCTGTTGACATTTGCGGCCAGATAGCTGTGCCCTGCCATGTCGTAGCTGAGACCATGGGCTCCAGAGCCAGTCTGCTGGGGTCCAAACTCAACTCTGCTAATTGCTGCCTTAACTTTTCTGCCTCATTTTCTTCCAGAAAATGGGGCTAAATAGCAGCACTTGCCTGAGTGGGTTGTTGGAAGCTTTAGGTGAGATAAATCATGGGAAGTGCTTAAACTGTGCCCAAGACATTGGTAGCACTCAGCAAATGCCAGCTAGCATCATTATCTGTGCCAGAGTCACCATAATTACTAGTAGTGTTGTTGTTGGTAGTGATGGTGGTAGTAGCGTAGTGTGTGTGTGTGTGTGTGTGTGTGTGTAGAGACAGACAGACAGACAATAGTTAAAATGTATTCATGTTTGTTATTATCTCTTGCCCTTCATAATAATTCTATGACGTTTTTAGTCCCCATTTCAAATGCGGAAACGAAAATTCAAATAGATAAAGAAATCTGAAGTCCCAAAGCTAGTAAGTGGTAGACCCAGGATTCCTAGTCGAGTCTGCTTCACAAACGTGGACTGGATAAGTTTCGTTTGGTGCCTCCTTGTCCTCTGCTCAGGCCTCCGTGGCTTCATGTGTCACACAGTGTCCAATTAGTCACTTTCTGGCATGTCTCCCCCTTACCATCACTCCCCTGCTGACCCTTTCATCCCTAATGACAACCATAGTACCTGGCACGTGGCAGGAGCCCTGGAAGTGTTTGAGAGATTGGATTAAAGAGCTGCAACCCTGTTGGGGAGCTCCTATGTCTAGAAATGTCCATCGGTCACATCTCTCCTTGTGATCACTTGCCAGCATGTGTCATTTGAGCCTTTGGGGTCTAGGGAACCTCTCTCTAAGTGAGGGTGGTCTTGTCAGTGTTTACACATACCTCATTCATCCTCTATGAGTAAAAATCCAAAACCAGAAAAGAAAAGCCAAAGGCTGAGAACGCTAATGGCTGTTAGAACTTTCAAATGCTATTTTTTTCCAAATGCTCCAAAAATCCCTCCAAGCATAAAAAACCCTGGTGGGAATTGTCCTTGGGAGGCCATCCTCATTGAGGAATGTCATCAGCCCAAAACAAAAATAAATGTCCAGCTGAGATTTTCTTTGGAGGCCTTTGTCCACCCATATGCTATGTCTCTCATAAAGCAATATGAATAAAGAATTCTTTTGTCAAGGCTAATTTGTTTTCACGCTTGGAAAAGTAGCAATAGAGATGGATGACTCCATTTTCCTTATTTTGGCACAACTTCAGCTTTGAAATGCATTTGTAATGGGTCTGCCACTGAAAACTCCACTCTGGAGCCTCAGCCTAGATTGACAGAATGCTATTTCTTCTCAAGGCTTAAGTCCTCAGAGCAGAAAAATGGCCTTGTTTTCCTTGCAGACTTCAGTTTTATGAGCCTCTTTTTATGATGTCATTAGGAACTGTCCAAGTTCTGGGAGGAGTGATCATTCTTTGGATTTTTCCAATACTCTGCTAGATAAAGTTTGGTGGGAGTGAACTCCGGGCTACGATGGTGTTGGCTGTGACCAGTGGGTCTTGTTTGAAGATGTCAAGACTGTGGAGTTAAATGGCATTGAGCGAGTCCCAAAGCTGGGTGTGATGAGTGGACCTGCATTTGACAATACCATCTCTCAAAGCTTCGGGAAAGAACCCACTTCACAAGCACTAGTTTTTGTCTCCAACCCCCTGGCAACTGCAAAGCCAACGACTGGCGGTAAAAATCACACATGCCACATACCGAGTACCCCCTCCCCAATACCACGTAGTTCATTAAAGTGTGGGTCCCCATAGGAGGAGGAAAGCTATAGGTTAGTGCAATGGCCTTCAAGCTCTTGGGATGCAACATTTGCTTCTTAAAAGCCTTTAATGTGGCCTGACTATTCTCAGATCACGAGTTAACCTACCTCATTCTTCCCTTCACTCTTCAAAAGGGCCGTGTTCCAAAGGAGATGCGGAAATATCATGTGACTACATATATAGAAGTTACGTAGACCTTCTCGGATTCATGGTTGCCTATAATATTTTCCGTGGGGACAAGAAAAGAGCAGTAGCCCTATCTTAGCCAACCAGATCTATTGGCAAACTCTTTTCCATCCATCAGATCCTCAGCCCAAAGTTCACCTCCTCTGGGAAGCCACCTCTGATTCTCTTGGGAAGAATTCACATCTCATATGTAATACTTCCATTACAGCATCTACCTTGATGTTCCCTTATAGATCTTTCTCCCCACTTGCTGTAAGCTCAAAGAAGATAGTTTACGTCCTCTCATCATGAACCTCCTAGTGTCTGGCACCGTGCCAAGAGCTGTGTTTATGGCAGTAAGTGTTGGTGGCCCAGAAGCCAAGTCATCACATCTCCACAGACTTTTGCATAAAGGATACCCAAGTTGTGGGGCTCAACGTTGTCCCCGATCAAGTCCAAGAATGAGAAAAATCAAGTCCACTATGCAGAAGTTTTAGAGAAGTGAGACTTTCAGGATTCTTCTGTGTTGAATCATTACTAGGTCCTGTCGAGACCATCAACCTGTCATCTTATTTCAGAAGGATTCATCCTACTTTTCCTCTCACATCCACCCACAGTGTGTCTAGAAAGCACCGCACAGTAGGGGGCTGAGCCCAGTTTTAAGGCAGAAAGCGACTGTGCTAAGAGGTTCCAGAAGGAACCGGTACTCTAATGTTGCTGAGTAGATTTCAGACCCCCATACTCATTTACATGGAAAAGCAGGATCTCAGTGTTCTTCTAGAATTTAATTCATCATCTCTCCACCTCCTCCTCACAGCTGAGTTTTAGCTACAATGATATTTAATATGAACAATTTTGACAAACTGTCAGTCATTCACTCAACTCATATGTGTTGAATATTTATTATGTGCTAGATACCAAGAATTCATCAGGGGCATCAAGATACAGGTATGGTCCTGATTCATGGCCCAGCAGGAAAGACAAACATTAAACAAATAAATTTCACAGTCAATTCGTTAATTATAACAAGTATCTTAGTCCATTTGGGCTGCTATAACAGAATACCACTGATGGCTTATAAACAACAGAAATTTGTTTCTCATGGTTGTGGAGGCTGGGAAGTCCAACAGCAAGGCACCAGCAGATTCAGTGTCTGATGAGGACCCGCTTCCTGATTCATAGACAACCGTCTTTCACTATGTTTTCACATGATGGAAAGAGCAAATGAGCTGAAGCCTCGTTCATAAGGGCATTAATTCCATTCATGAGGTCTCTGCCCTCATGATCTAATCACCTCCCCAAGGCCAACCACCAAATGCCACCACATTGAGGATTAGGTTTCAACATATGAATTTTGTGGGACACACATTCAATCCATTACAATAAATGTTATCAAGAAGCTGAGCTAGCAAGTACAATAAGAGGACCCAACCTAGGGGGGTGAAGTTTTGAAGCTGAAATACGGAAAATGGCAAGAAGGCTGTGAGTTACCCAGAGAGATAGGGGAAAGGGGAACAACACTTAGGAAAGCCTCCAGCTAGGAAGAAGACTGGCACAGTGCAAAGGTATCTCCAAGCTCTATGTAGAGAAACCACTATGTGTGTTTGACTGAAGCTTCAAAGTGGCAAGGGAAGAACACCCTTCTAGTTAACTAGTGGGTAGAGGGATTATGGAAAGGAAAATAGTAGCTTCTTAAGGGACTGAAATATAAGAGAAATAACTAGGCCTGTGGGAATTAGAAAACCAGTAAATGTCAAAGAGTTTTTCTGTAACTCTACGAGCCTCTTCTGTCTCTTCTTTTTTCTCCCTCCCTACCTCCTTCCCTCTTTAAGTCTCTACCTATTTCTTCTTTGGCAAGTGCCTTATTCTGCTTTGACCTCATCCAGTATGGCAGTCAACTCTGAGTCTACGTGATCTTACTATTTCAACTCCACCGACCAGTTGTAACTTCAATGCCTCTCGGTTCAATAGCTTGAGAGAGCAAATCTGAGTGATTCCTGGCCACTTAAGAGAATTAGTTGTTTGACTTAGAGTCAGGTGCCCATGGACTAGCCATCTTAATTTTTGCCACATAGAACTGGCGAACCAATTCACGTTCCTTGTGATCTAGGTGGAGTTCTAATCCCCAGCCACAGGGATGGGGATGTAACTCATGCCCAGGCAAATAAGCACAGCACATTACTGGCCATAGAAATTGATTCAGGCTATGTACATAAGTTAGACTTTGGGTGAAAATTCTGGAATGAGAGAATTCCCATCTTCCATAGACACTACAAGAGGAAATATTTGACTCTTCCTCTAGATAGCGTGATGTGATGTTGTGAGGTACAGATATTTAGCAACATTTCTGTGACATTAATGGAGCTAGATTGAGCATGGAGCCACCCCAGAAGAACCAAACCTAGGATCTTGAGGAAAAAATCAATTGTGGGATGACATCATCTGAGCCCTGATTCCAGCCTCATTTGAAGCTGCATCTACTCCAGGATATTTCTAAGCCAATAAAGTTTGTTGTTGTTGTTTAAGCCAGTTTGAGTGTCAGGTTTTTTGTCATTTTCAAAAAAAGGTCAAACTGATTTGCCTTGCTCCACTTCCCATTGGTTACAGAGCAGGGCTGGGCAGGGCAAGTTCATGTCCATGTGGGAAATGATTCCTTTAGACGGTGATTCAATCCAAAGTATACTCAAGCCACCTGGACACCTTGGAGGTGTAAAGAAACAAATAGCATGGCTAGAGCGTGTTGCAACTACAACTGAATTCATAAGCAAGGCAGGAAAAAAAACCAGAAGTCCGTCCTGATACTAAATTCCTCTGTCGTCTTTTCTAAAGAATTTTAATCACATTTTCATGGCTTCATTAATTTTTTAAATTTTTCTTGAAAACAGTAACTATTCTTCTTGGAAATAGCCACAGACTATGTTTGAAACGTCTCAAATGAGCTCCTTCTGAATTATTCATGTGAGAAAGTCTCTATAGATATCCAGAAATAGGGTGTCTTTCTGTTTCCATAACTTGAAAACAACTGACTGCGTTTTGCTAAAAAGGAAAACTGAACTGAAACCAGATTTGAAAAATATCACCCCATGTTTCTTCCTACAAATCGAATTTGCTGGAGAAAACTGGGGATGGGCTAGAACCATAATAGAGAGAGTATTTATTTGACTTTTTCTTGCTGTATGTTTATGCATGTGTTTCTTACCTGTTAGATTTTTTTTTAAGTTACTAGAAGGCACACAGCTGTCTGCTCAACTAGGCTGAATAGTTTTTCTAGCACAAGGCCATGAAATCTAGGTGAATTTCACTAGTGGTGTGTGCGATTCTAACTCTAGGCTGTGAGACAAAAATCTTCTGTGTAAACAAGGTTTCTATTTACTCCTCTGCTCACGCTTGTCTTTTTCTTCCCAAGGAACGCAAATTTCCCAAGTTCGTATCCAAAGAAATGGAAAACACATACATCGAGGAGCTGAAGTCCTCTGTCAACCTGCTCATGGCCAACTTGGAGAGCATGCCCGTGTCCAAAGGTGGGGAATTCAAGCTCCAGAAACTCAAACGTAGCCACAACGCTTCCATCATCGACATGGGCGAGGAGAGCGAGAACCAGCTCTCCAAGTCGGACGTTGTGCTGTCTTTCTCCTTGGAGGTAAGAAGCCCTAAGCCCTTGAAAGCTTCCTGGCACAGAGAGCAGGACATGGGTGATTGGATGCGTCACAATCAGCTTGTTTTCCCCCTTGCACGAACCGTTATTACAACAGCAGCTTGCTAAGCGTAGGTCAGCTCATCAGCAAGTGATTCCTCATCTCCAGGAGCGCACATTTTTCTTAAGGAAATACAATCTTAAGAACCACCTACTAAATTTAATCTTGCATTACTTTCCCCGTCTTAAAGCAGTGCTCAAGGATTTTGCAAGGGCCTTATGCAATGTAGAAAGTTTAACATTTTGGCAACCTGTTTTACAGTTAGGAGAGAGACAATCTGGCATGATTTCGTGGTGATTCGTAAGTTTTCTTTCCCATTTTTTCCTGTTGGCTATGTGGTAGAGAGTTGCTCGTTGTGGTATAAACTTTTTTAGTTTATCTCAGCACCCAAAGTATTATAAGAACCCATTCAGGCCAGTATTGTGACAGAATGCGTAACATTCTGATCTACCTACATCAGAATTAACCTGGGATGCTGGTTCAGTATGCGAATTCCTGGGCACCATCCTAGACCTACTGAACCAGAATCTCTAGAGGGTGGGAATATAAAATTGGGCAGGCACTTTGGAAATTTAGGTTAGCATTTTCTCAAAAAGTTAAACATAAAACTACCATATGATCCCACAACTCCACTCTTAGAGATCTACCCAAAAACATATGTTCCCACAAAGACTTGATTGCAAATATTGATAGCAGCATTATTCATAAGAGCCAAAAATGGAAACAACCTAAGTGTCCATCGACTGGTGAATGGATAGACAATGTGTGGTATAGCCATGCAATGGAATACAGTTCAGCAATTAAAAGGGACAACCTACTGATACATGCTATGACATGGATGAACCTCAAAAATAATATGCTTAGGGAAAGAAGCCAGACACAAGAGACCACACAGTGTTTTGTTCCATTGATATGAAATGTCCTGAAGGCAAATCAACAGATTAATGTGGCCTGGGGCAGGGGTTAGGAATGGGCATAAGGGATTTTATTGGGGAAGATAAACATGTTCTAAAACTAATTTATTATGATGGTCGCACAACTTGGTAAATTTACTAAAAATCACTGAATTTACACCTGAAATGGGTTAATTATATGATATGTAAAACATACCTCCATAAAAGTTGTCAGATAAAAAAAAGAATGCATAGGCAACGTGCAGCCCCAGAATGAGTACTTTAACAAGTTCTGCAGGTATAATACTTCTTATGCACTCCAAAGTTTGGGAGCCACTTGTAACTTATTAAAGCTCAGAACCCCACAAGGACTTTATGAAGACCCTACATTTGGGGAGACCAAGAGAAGAGATCGAATTTCTGTGCATTTAATTAGAATGTGTAAAGATTGCACAAATTTTCTACACCATCATGAAGGCTTGCTGTGAATTAACTGCAGGTAGTTTGTTTTCCTTTGCTCAGTTCGGAGCAAGATACTCACATTACAGTGTTTTCAACATGTACTGTGCAGTTGGAAGGGGGAGTATTCAATTAAATATAGGGCATTTGGTGTGCGAAAAAATCATCAGTGTAATTTCACAGAAACTTTCTTTTTTTTTTTAATATTGCCACCTGAGGTACTGAACACATTTTCTCAGGTGTCTTTGAATTTGATGATTGCCAATTAGAGGTGGCAATTTATTCTCTACTGCCTCTTGTCTTCCTGCAGAAAGGGGGAAAAAGAGGTTTATTGATATTCATGAAGCTTTTAAATCCATAATTTTCTAATTGTTTATTAGTACTCAATATTATAGTTGATTATCCAAAATAGAGATGTGGGCAGGTCCCCAGCCATATTCCCATGCATACATGATTCAAATACTTTAGCTTGTAAATACAAGTGTAGGATTCCCAAACACTTTTTAATTAGAACATTGCATTGCACCTCATAGCAAAACTGCCAGCAAAAACCATTGCACATCTATTTGTGAATGCGTTTTTGGGGTGCACGGCATGGGGAGGCAGGTAGAGGGGAGAGAGGATTTGAATTTGCAAGTTGGCGCGAATTTTATATTAAGTATAGAATAGCATGGCTGGAAGGGACACCAGAGAGTCGTTAACTTTGCAAAAAATGTGAGCTGAGGTCAAGGGTGTCCAGGGGCATGGCCTTGGGCAGGGAGAGTCCTGCCGGTGCAAAGCAGTAGATATTTGTAGAATGCCACTGTGGGCTGCATGCTTTGTCGTCATTGACCCAGTGAATCCTCACAACCGTCTTTAAGAGGTATTTGCAGATGTGGAAACACAGCCTCAGAAAGATTAAGAAAGCTGCAAATGATGACACAGCTACCCTGTTTCCCCGAAAATAAGACAGAGTCTTATATTTATTTTTCCTCAAGAAGACACCCTAGGGCTTATTTTCAGGGGATGTGTTATTTTTTTTTTAAGTACAGTACAACCATCTACATTTATTCAAATAGAGTTAAGTCATCTTCTTCTGGAACATCATCATCACTCTCCAAACCCCGAATCCCATCCTGAATGTCTTGCGACTCTATTTCCTTTAGCACCATTGGCCCCGATCTCTCCTGTCGAGCCACAGAGCTCTCATGGGGCAGATGAGAAGGGCTGCTCGTCTTCTTGACCGCTCCGCGACAACATGCATGGGTTGTGCAGATGCGCTGCGTAGCCACGCCCGTCACTAGGGCTTATTTTTGGGGTAGGTCTTCTATTGTGCAAATGCTTAGAAATCCTGCTAGGGCTTGTTTTATGGGTAGGTCTTATTTTTGGGGAAACACAGTAGTGAAGATGCATACTCAGGATTCGAAGTCAGATATTTAAAATTCCGAACACTTTGTTCTGTCCACTGTGCTTTCTGTTGGTGTGGTTCTCCCCCAGTGTAAAAATTTTCAGTTATGTCTGTCCTCTCTTTGATCTTCACAAAACAGCCACAGGATATATATTATTGCCTCCACTTTACAGATAAGAAAACTGAGGCCCTGGAGATTTTTTTCAAAAATAAAGGGATTTCAACATCAAGTCATTTACCCAAGCAACATCGCATGAGCAGTATAGTGGTCTTCAAAGCTGCAGGAGCAGCAGCAGCAGCTGGGAAATGGTTAGAAATGGAAAATCCTGGGCTCCAGCCTAGACCTACTGATCAGAAACTCTGGGGGTGGAGCCCAGCAAGCTCTGACTTAGCAAGCCCTGCAGGCGATCCTGACTCACATTAAGCTTGAGAACCAGGAGGCTGTTAAGCAGCCAACCCATGACTTGCTGAATCCTGGCTCGATGCTAGCCCTATCGTGCTTCCTTGAATCAAGCCCGTGAAAAAAGTATACATGCTTTGCATACGTGTATTCTCCTCCTTGTGGAATGCCAGTTACCTCTTTTGGAGTACAATTGAGTGACTTTTTATTACTCACTGTAGATCTCTGAGGTGGGTCATTTGTTCCCGATTTTTTAATCAATGTCTTACCTTTTCTCCTTCCTCTCGCCTCTCTCTTTTCTCTGTCTCTCGTTCTCTCTCGTGACAAGGCATACCACGAAAGAGCAGAGTGGCAGGTGATTGAATGGAGTTTGGGGCAGTGGTGGGAAGTGACAGAAATTGCAAATGATATATCTCGGTGCATCATGACACCAGCCTTTTCCCTCCGTCTAGACCACAGGCTATGCGGCTGCAGACGTGCTTTTGTTTTGACTTGACAGCGTTGGCCTGCACGGAATTTGTGTATTGTATTCCTCCCTATTTGGATTAATGTCAGCATTTCAAAATCAGATTTCTGACTGCGATTCTGATTCAGATTTCCATTTTCTGGTAGGAAAAAAGTGGGGTATAGGGTAACTCCAAACTGGGGAAAGGCAAGGCAACCATGGGTTGCACCTGGCAGCTGTTCCCTCCAGGTGGAGCACGGGCTTTCCAGTTTGCCACAGTCCCCACCCCTCCCTATCGCCTCTCTGACTCTGATGCCGAATGGCGCTTGTCTTGCCCTTTGTCTTAGGACTTGCACTGTTGCTTATCTTATTGCAAAGAGAAAAGTGAATTCATGAGCCCGTGTCTGTGTTAAGTGCTGAATCAATAGCCAGACTACTTTTATTCTGTGTTTTTTATTGTTTTTATTCTTTTGAGGAGAAGGAAAGAGAAGTGTATTAATTTGTTGTCAAATAAGGAGGTTGGCAGACCCCCGTCTCAAAGTACCAACGCCCTGCTTCTGAGCAGAAGTACAGAGCTTTTTAAGGTTCCGATCAATCCCAACCTCAGCCAAGACAGTCTCATGACCTCAGGCAAGTCCCCTGAGCCATCTCCTGTGGCACAAAGAACAAAGGACACTCCCCTGCCCCTCCTGACCACTGGCCTGAGACAGGGATGTAGGTTTCGGTTCTCAAAAAGAGTGAGGAGTTTTGAAGAGACAGGAAACATTTTTACCCTTGTTCAGGCCATTCTCTGTTACATATTCCCCGCTGTGAGTTTTACCCTTCCGTATGTATGGGAGGAGGGGCGATGTAGTCATTGATCTACTTCCTGCTGAACTGGGGCAATGTTTTAGCCGGAAGGTACAGCTTCTCAGGTGAAAGGGGCATAAGTACAACTACAGCCGTGAGGACTGACAAGGTGAACTGGGCTGTCACCTTGCACGCAATCAGACTACTTTTAAAGAAAATAGGAGGGAGTCGATTTTTTGGTGGAAATGATAAAATGAGCTTACTTATTTAATATGAAAAGAGTAGCCCATGTGTGCTGCCTATCTGGCCCCTGTGAGCATCTGGATTAGTGAGCCTTGTCTTTCCCCCTGGGAGGCAATAAGCAACACCATGAGGAATCACATCTTCATGCCAGACTGATCCCAGCATGGCTGGGAGATACCTGACAGAAGCCATCAGGTACCCAGTGGCTTTCCTTGTCACCTCTTCTCACCTGTGTGTTTTCCTCTGGGCGATGCTGCCCACGGCACTGGCAGTGGCCTCTCTGATGTGCGATTCTGTTTCCAGGTGGTGATCATGGAAGTCCAGGGCCTCAAATCCTTGGCTCCGAATCGCATCGTGTATTGCACCATGGAGGTGGAAGGAGGAGAGAAACTGCAGACTGACCAGGCTGAGGCCTCCAAACCAACGTAAGTCACGTTTCTCCACGGCTCATCCTGCAGAGGGTGTTGCCATTGGTTCGCTTTTGGCCAACTCCAGAGTAAAAGGCTGGCTTCCCCAGAAGATTCTAGAAGATTCTTGTTTATTTTTCAAAACAGATGTCTTGCCTACATTTTTTTTTTTTGGCAGCCATAATAAGAATTCTAATTCCTCCAAAGCAGAGGACTGAAGAAAATCTTTTTTCTGGAGGCTTTAGATATTCACCTTAGAAGGTTTAGTCACAACTTCCATTCTTCGATATGATGTGCAGGAGAGTTTGATATAAATCTGCTTTATTACATTTTTAAAATAATATTTGGCTTACAGTATAAGATATTTGTTTCAAAAATTTTCCCTGTGTGGCTTACTTATGAACACAGTAGGAACACAGTAGGTCACATGGACTAGAACACACGAACTCACTAGGGTCAACACAGTTTTGTCAAATGCTCACGGCGTGCGTAGACAAGGTATCGTTGCACAGTAGAGAAAAAAACAGTGACTGTTGTAGCCCCCCACCCCGCAGAGCTCACGGTTTAGTGGGGGCATCAGAAAAGTAATGATGCAAATATATAATTATAAAGTTATAAATGGTGACAAAGAGTGCTTTGAGAGGAACTAGGTAGGAAAGTATAAGTGAGCCAGTTCCTGGGGATCGATGCAGAACAGGCCTTCTTTAGGACATGTGAGATATTTGAGCTAATACTATGAAAGTTGAAGGATGGAGGTGGGCGTGGAGGGCGTTCGAGGCAGAGTGAATAGCTCATGCAAATGTCGTTGGTCAGCAAAGGCCCTGTGAGAAGGAGGAATTCAAAGAAGGCCAGTGGGGGGCTGGAGTTCAGAGGACAAGAGGTGCCAGAGAGGAGACAGGGGCCGCTACCATGAGGTCCTTGTTAGGCCATGGGGAGGGAAAGGATGAGAAGACAGGATCGGAGACGTGTGTTGAGAATATGGCTCTGGCTGCAGCAAAGGGGGCAGAGCTCAGCGAGGATCCTGTTGCAATGGTCCACACGAACAACGAAGGTTCATTTGTTCGTGTCAGTAGACTCTCAGGCCTCAAAGATTCTTGAGAGACCACTGTTCCCTTCCCTCCCTCACCCACTACCTCGCCCCCTTCCTTTCCTGTCTCAGTTGAGCCAGTCTGGACTAATGAGCATCTTTTTGTGTTGGTGTTGATTCACACAAAAGGGTGGCCCGGATAGCAGCTCGCCGCCCCTCCCCACCCAGAGCGTTGGGAGCTGTTTGGCAGAACATGAATGACTTACCAGGGTGTTCAAACAAAATAGTTCAAAGAAAGCCCTGAATGTTTCCTGGGCTAGAGAAAAATCTGAGGGCATTGTGTGCCTTCAAGTGGCTCTTCGCATGAATAGGCAAAAGCCTCAGATGCCCAGAAGCTGGGTGGAATTAACGAGTGTGTGTGCGGCGTCGGAAATGGAAACCAATGCGCTTTGTCACACGCCACTTTTTTTCCCGTTTCTACAACTTAGTTTCAAACTGACAGTAAATGCAGTTTCTTTTTTCACTGCCATTGATGAAATCCCAATTCTTCCTCGAGTCGTCTGATCATTTTCCATGCTACTTTGTTATCTGCGCTATGTACATGTGCTTTTTAAAATCATGTGATATACAGAGGAAGGACAACCTGTTTGGTGTCTCTGACAACCTCTTCAGACGGTGGGCCCAATGGGGTGCTGCTCTCAGATAGACAAGGAAGGAGAAGGTTCTGATTATTCCGACGGGCTGTTGTTTCGTATGAGCTATTTTAACTCCAAACGTATTTTCTATCATTTTATTTGGTGTAAAGGTTTCAGTTGCCAGGGAAAATGATGAGTTGATTTTTAATCATCATGAATGATTAAAACAAAAGTTCAGGTTATAAATAATTATACGCTGTTTGGGTCTACCTACTTGAAATACTCATTTCATGTATATATATATATATTTACTCATAGATGTACATGTGGCTTATGATGTTCATACGTATAAGCATCTCACACTGAAACATTTTGCTTTTCTAGCCAGAAATATATTTTTTTGATTCCCCTTCAGTCAGTTGAGTGAATATTACCAAAGCCCCACAGAAGGTTTGTTGATTTGTTGGTTCTTTAATACCTTAAGAGTGCAGGTTTCATGGCCGTGGTCAAGTCAAATCTGTCGTCAGTGACTACCTAGAGTGCTGTATTGAAAAGGACTCTGAGGCCAAATCTGTATTCAGAGGACAATAGTGCCAAGATCGACTTGTCATGTCTGCCATGGGAGGGGAAAGGGTCTGATCACTCTGTTTGCCATTTCTATACTATGCCAAGAGGATATGCCCAGAGTTTGAAATCTGACAGCACTCCTGTTTCTTCCTGTCTCTTCCTTGATCCTTTGTATATAGATTCTCCTTATACCCTTTACTGATAGGTTTCTTCTAAACCTAAAATTCTTTTCCCAGCACTCATCTTTGTCATAGTTCAGTCCTGGTAGTTTTCCTCTGACTCTGGTTTTATCTGGCAGGATGAATGAGCCTGTTTGTGCAGGGCCATTTTCTCCCTGCCTCTCTAGTTTGGAATCACTCAGAAAGCTTCCTATCATTTCTCTGACTTTTTATTTCTTCCCCTCTTTCTCCACCCCCACTCCACCCCCATCCTCCTTACAAATTGTCCCCTTGCTAATCACCAGCTGTCATCTCTGCTACTTGCTTTTCATTATCCCAAAAAGAATCCTTTTAGGGGGTTTATCTTTAATTTGTCCTAATAACTGCACTTCATCATCTGACAAGTTTAGCCCTTGGCCTGCCCTATTCATCTTCTGAATCTTGTCTTCCACTGTTCTTACAGCTAGCTGATGCCCTTGCTTTATTTATATATTCCAAAACCAAAATTCCATTCAATCCTGTTTCATTTATTACTCACACATCACCCAGTAACTGGAACCATAACATCTTACCCTGTCACATGTCTGCAAGGAAGTTGGCTGTTGTCTTTTTTTTTTTT
>VBSM01002035.1:20908114-20924806 GCA_008086735.1 Cheirogaleus medius | reverse complement strand
GTAAAGATGGGGTCTCGCTCTTGCTCAGGCTGGTCTCCAACTCCTGAGCTCAAACGATTCACCCACCTAGCCTCCCAGAGTGCTAGGATTATAGGCGTGAGCCACCGCACCCGGCCTCTCCTAGGTTTTTAACATAGAAAACCAAGAGAATACATGCTCAAAGTTACCATGAGATATATTTCTTTAAAAATATATCATCTCCATCTGCAACACATTGTTTCTGCTTCTCATGGGAAGCCCATGGGGTGTGCAGGCAGGCATCACTGAAGTCCTGTTATTAGGTGAGCACCCTCAGGAAGGCATGGAGGTGGAGAAGCGACATTCTTTGTGGATTCAAGAACCCAGGCATATCTGCCCACCTCCTCTGAAATAGAGCAGGGGCTCTTCTCGCCCCAAGGCAATGTTTTCCAAAGGGTAGCACTCTTACCTGTGCTGATAACAGAGATTATGTTAAATCCTCATAATATGCTGAAATAAAAAAATAAAATAAAGAATTACCAAGACATGGCATTGAGTGACATCAAATCAGGTGAAAAGGAAGATACCCCTTTTCGATTTATTTGTCAGTTCTTCTTACCGGGTCAAAGAGAACATATTTATCTGGTACTAGTAGGTCTTTAACACCTCCACGGGCCTGGGCCCAGAGCCTACTGCAGGCAACAGCGTCCAGTTAGGATTCCGTAGTATTGTGTAGATCTCATTGCGGTTGCCTTCCATTCATGGCTGGGGGTGCTGCTTTGTCTTTTGCAACAGTGCCATACGTTTTCCTTTTTAAAGAAATATATTAACATTTAAAAAGCGAATTAATTTAAATCAAATATATTAAGTGAATAATAGCACAGGTGGTACCTGGCTATGATAGAAAGTAAGCATGACAGTAACTTGTGTTGGTGTGTGGAAATGGCAGAGATTAAAGAGGAGGGTATGCAAATTACTTTAGTTTGGAAAAACTGATATAAAGAAACATGACATATTCCCTGACTAGATGACATACTCCAAAATTACTATCTTTGTTAGTAGTTTTGTATAGTATAACTTATCCTCTAAAAAAAGCATGCCCAGAGGATTAAATACCAGAAGATTTAAATAAGTTTGCTGAAAAGAAAGGAAGCTTGAATTAGCAACCCAGTATTGTGCTAACTTCTCGGAAATTATATTCTTCTGGACTGAAACCAAAGATGCCACTTGGCATTTGATTATTTAACAAGTTCATTACTCCCTGATGAGCCACGGGCTTCATGCCATATGGATTTCATTATTGCCAGGAATTAGAAAATACAATCAAACTTGGGAACCTTATATATTCCAAGAGAATAAGAAAATAAAATGCCCTAACTGGAAAATCTTGCCATAGCCCTTGTGCTTTTCAACGACACCTGATCTGATGAGACCCCATCAAAACAAAAGACAAGAACAAAACGTAACGACTCCCTATAACATATTTCTTCTGCAAAATGTATTATTTGTCTTCATGGCGCAATGCAGAATGAGCTAGACTTATTATGCCCAAATCATTCATGGAAATAGACTTCTATTAAATTGCTACCACATTAAGTCAGTTACAAAGTCAGAAGAGGAAGTTGTTCCCTCCAATTGCTTGCATCGTTTATCATCTTAATGGTACCTCCTTTTCCAATTTAACCAAAAACGTTTTCTGTGTACTGGGCCTTGGAATGGTTTAAATGGAAGCAGAATATCTTTCCTGGGTGGCTCCTTTGAAATTTAGATGAGAGTGGTGATACGCAAGGGTTGGCACTTATATCCCATCAACAAGTGTAGACAGAATGCTTTCCAACTAGCGCTGGGGCTACAGCTACGAATATCATACATCAAGCCTTGGCCTTGTGGAACAAACACTCTATTAAGGGACTTAGGCAATAAACGAATGAATGAAGAAGTATATAAGATAATAACAGATTATAATTTGCATTCTGAAAGAAATGAGCAGACTGCTGTAGTAAAATGTAATGGGGGTGCAGGCAACTCTTGTGGCCAAGGGTTCCCCCTCGTAGTAGACAGTGCTTGAGTTGACACCTCAGGGATGAGGAAGAGGCCACCATTGGAGCATTAGAGGGAGAGCATTCCAGGCACAGGAACAGCCAGTGCAAAGGATTTGAGGTAGGAAGGGGTTTGATGTGTTTCTGGACCAGAAAGGAGAGCAACGTGACCAGAGATGAGTCAATGGGCGGGAGCGTTTACAGGGAGAACGCCAAGAGTGGGAAAGGGCCAAACGGCTCAGGGCCTTTTACAGACCACGTGGAGGGTTTAAACTTCACTCCAAGACCCTGGAAAATCCATTGGAGGAGTTCAAGCCAGGGGGAGTATGTATGATTGGATTCCCATCTTAAAACCTGAAGCATCTTAAAGGTTTCCAGAAAAAACTTGGAACCACAGAGATATGGGTCCGCAAATATTTATCGAGCACATACTGTTTGCTAGACATTAGTGCGAGAGTGAGGAGTAAGACAGACCTGACCTTTGGAGTCGTAGAGCCATGGAGAAAAGCGGATTGCAAAAATCCGAGCTCCCGGGCAGAGAGTGACAAATTATCCGGGAGCCACTATAACATTCGAGAACTTCAAAGCTGTCACAAGAGGAAAAGAGAATGAGACCTCCTCCGGAGAATCAGCTCTTTTCCCGCCTACCTTTCTCAACTCTCCATGCCCAAGTTCACAGTCCAAGAGACACAGATACAGGGACATTATGTCGTGGAAACTTGGATACCGTTTCTCTTATTTTTCCTTCCCGAGAAAGGCTTAGTTTCTTTCAGAGTTAATTAAAGCATAAGTGGTAAAAGCCAACAGTGACCCAGAAATTTGATTTTGCTAGGCTCCCAGAAGATATGTGGGTTGGGAGGAAGTAAAATTATAATCACAGTTTGGGATGCTCACTGTCTTGCCTCTCAGACCAGACAGCTTGATCCAGAAGCTCCAGTGTTTATGTAAGGACAATTCGTGTTTGCCTGAGAGCTGGAGGGTGAAGGTAGGCAGGACAGCAGAACAAAAGACAATAGGGTAGGTGGTGGGGAGGAATTGGGTGCTAGAGAACAAGCTTTGGAGACGGAGCTCCAAGTTCCGCGCCTGACTCCATCATAAATTTGCCAGTCTGTCTAATATAAGCCACCGAGTTTTCCAACTCCACCAAGTCTGGAGAAGTGATCTTGAAGACCCCTTCCATCTCAATAATTCTATAATTCCTTCATCCAGCTGGTCCAGAGAAGAGTCATAGTGACAGAGATGAAGGCAGAGTTTTCAGGAATTGCAACTAACTCTGAGTTGGTGACATTTCTAGAGTTGGTAGTTCCAGAATGGGATGATCAAGTGGTGGCTGGAATTTGCCAGTTAGACATTGATACTCCATCTAAATGTGAAAAATCCATGGAAGTTCTGGTTTCATGAGTAGTAGTCCAGTCCTGAGCAGATATGAAATAAGAATGTACTTTTTATTAATAGCCCTTGGAGGACTAAATGACCACAGGCCATTTCCTTTCTGATTCAGCTTCTCGTTTTTTTTGAGACTGAGTCTCACTCTGTTGCCCAGGCTAGAGTGCCGTGGCGTCAGCCTAGCTCACAGCAACCTCAAACTCCTAGGCTCAAGCGATCCTCCTGCCTCAGCCTCCCGAGTAGCTGGGACTACAGGCATGCACCACCATGCCCGGCTAATTTTTTTTCTATATATTTTTAGTTGGCCAATTAATTTCTTTCTATTTTTAGTAGAGACGGGGTCTCACTCTTGCTCAGGCTGGTTTCGAACTCCTGACCTTGAGCGATCCTCCCGCCTCAACCTCCCAGAGTTTTAGGACGACAGGTGTGAGCCACCACGCCTAGCCCTGATTCAGCTTCTCTAATGCCTTGCCTGAGAGGATTACCCGCCAATGACATATCTGGAGTAATCTAAGAACTGGACTGATTTTCCATCATTGTTCAGTAGAAATCCAATGTGATATATTTCTTCCATGTGTAGAAAACTACCATATTTGTTATTTAGTGATCAGAGAAAACACAGGAAGGAATGCCAGATAGTTATTTACCTGTAAAGACAGGATGCAGTGTAGAAATCCTCACTAATAAGAAAACGGGATGGTTGATTTAGATCCATCAATATGCGGCAGCCGTATGGCCTCACCGACAAGGGACAAAGTCCGGAGAGCTGGGTCCATATCTCAGCTGCGTGATCTTGGGCAGATTACTCGACTCTCTGTGCTTTAGTTACCAAATTCTTATGAAAATTTAATTAACGTTCATAAAATGCTTATAACGGTGCCCGTCACATAGTAATCCTGTTGGTTGTTGTGATCGTGGCTTTATTCTTGTTTGGAGCGAGGAAGAGGAGATGGGGGGAAAGGTGGCCTGGGTCTAAGATAGTGGTCATTAACCACAACAACCATTAACATGGATTCCACGCTTTCTGCGGGCCAGGTGCTCAGCACTTCATAGTTGTCATTTTACTTTACACCCTACCAAAACCTATGGGATAGATACTATTGTCATTCCCATTTTACTGATGGAGATACTGAAATGTGGAAAGGCCGGGACTTGTACAGATAATAAATACCTAAGCCAGAAGCCAACCCCCAAGCATGTGCTACCCTACCTTTCTAAAAGAAATCAGACCACTAAAAGAAGGTAATTTAGGGCAGGCGTGGTGGCCCACGCCTATAATTCCAGCACTTTGGGAGGCTAAGGCAGGTGGATCGCTTAAGGCCAGCAGTTCAAGTCCAGCCTGGGCAACATAGCGAGACCACGTCTCTTAAAAAGACAAGGGCAATGTATGTAACCTTAATGTTTGTACCCCCATAATATGCTGAAATAAAAAAAAAAAGAAAAAAAAAATAAATAAATAACACCTGAATCTAATCAAGTCTCTAAAAAAAAAATGGTCCACCTCAGGACACAGATTTGACCCATGTGCATCAGCACTGTCAGGAGCTACCTGTGTGGGTCCACAAAGATGAGCCAGAGGTGGCCCCTGCCCTTGAGGCCCTTACACAATCCCAGGAGAATCACTAAACGTAACGATCACCCTCCTTGTTGGAATCATGATCAATAACAATTGCCCCTCCCATTTACTGAAATCTACCAGATACCAGGCTCTGAACTAGCCAGTACCATGTGGTTAAGACTCAGACCTGGGTTTAAATCCCAGCTTCACCATTCACCAGCTAGATAACCTGGGGCAAGTAGATTCTCCTCACTGGGCCTCAGTTTCCCCATGTTTCAAAGGGAGACAAAAACACGACCTGCCCCATGGAGTTGTTGAAAAATGATCTGGTCTATGTTAAGGGCTGAGTCCAATGACCAGCATATTGTAGCCACTCGGGAAATAGTATTAACAGCCAAAGACCCACTGTAATCTCACTGAATCCCACATGGTACTGTTATGAAATAGGTACCCACTATCTCCTCATCACATGGAAGGAAAAAGAAGCTCAGAGAAGTTAGGAAGCCTGCCCCCAAATCCTACAACTCTGCAAACTCAGACTCCAAACACCAGGAAAGCAGATGGCCAAGTCTGCCAAAGAAGAAATAAGCACTGTTGCCTGAGCCAGGAGACAGACTCTTAAGGCGGGCTGTGGTCGATGGGATGGTACAAGAGCTGGTTCTCAGAGGCGAGAGGAATCAAATGGGGTGGCATCCTCCTTGAGCGACAGTCAGAGTCACGGCCCCCTGCAGCCTGGGTCTCCAGGAACCCGTTCTTTCTGGATCAGCGTCCTTGCTCAAGAGAGGTTAGAGGACAGCTGAGACAATACTTTCTAGACATGCATAAGTTCCTTGTCTTATAGCAAACACCCCACCCGCACTGTGCCATAGAACTCCCCTCACTGCAAGGACGCAGATGAGTGTGGATTCTCCAGGGAAGACAGCATCGTGGCATGATGCCAGTCATCAAGGTGTCTGGAAACTTCTGGGGCTCTTATGTTCCAACTCTGGAGTCCTTCAAAGTCACCTGGGCTCTTTGGTAAGGATTTAAAAGTCCTCACCCCACCCCATAGCTTCCGGTTCAGGGGGTTTGGGGTGGGGCAGCTATTTCAGGCAGCCTTGGATAGCTGGAGTCTGATCAGAAACATTTTAGTGATTATATGGAAAATAAAGGTGAGCATAGGAATAAGAGCAAAAAGCTTCGGGGTGAGAAAACCCCTGGTTTGGATCCTGTTTGTGCCGCTAACATTGTTACATTGGGTGAGCTACTGAATCCTTCTGAACCTCAGTTTCTTCACTTATAAAATGAGACTGATGATAGGCTGGTTGATAAGGTTTCAAATTTAGAAACACATGCAAAGCACTTGGCACACATGGAAGAGATGTTATTCTCATCTTCATCATGGTGGTTGTCAGTGGACCCAGGGTGAAAACAGAAATCGGCACAGGCCATCAAAGCCAGCTGGTGTGAACTCAGGAAGGTAAAGACACTTTATCTCTCAGTTAGATGCCCTTTGTCAGTTTCCCTTGGCGTGTGTTCATGTGTACATAGATTCCTTACTTGGAAGATTCTGCAGGTCAGGCTAGTTTTCTTATTATGCCTCCCATGTAGGGATGGTCAGTAAGTCTCGATTGGTTCAGAGCTAAGCCTCAGTGGCAAGAGGCGAAGGGTTTTGGGAAAAGCAGAGAAGGGTCCCCAGGCAAGGGTCTTGGAAACCTCTTTAGAGGATTGTTGGCCTTAAAGATATTTATGGTGGAGATTTTACCACTCCAGTGAGTGCTCCGTGTCTGAAAGAACAGGAAATGGCTGCAAAACATTGAAAAAAAAAAAACTGAACTCTTGATACCAAACCACTGTCAGGTTAACTTAAATCTACGTAGATCAGAGGGTTTATTGACCGTTAGCAAACAGGCTGCCGTGCAATCTTATTAAGGCAGAGTTTTGTTGTTTTGGATGTTCTTCTTCTGTAAACTTGCTAGAGAGATAGAAGGAATAAAAAGAGAGCTCTGGTCTACCATGACTTCACACCCAGAGTCATAAAATGCAGTTGCAGTATCAATATTGGAGCACTATTAGGAAAGAAGAACTAGACTAGGCAGGAGGCTCTGGGTGTGAAGTCACCTTGCCTTTCTCCCTGCTGCATCAAATCACTCAGCCTATTTCTCCCCCAAGAGCAGAATGAGGTGATTTTTCTGTTGAGCCAAATGTAGCTTGGGACTTAGAAAATGTTTCTCTGTCTTTCTCCTGCTTTAAAGAGATCCCAAACAAAACGAATCTCAAGCCCAGCCTGGTCTCTAGAAATGGTAGCTTCTGGAAAATCTCACTGTGCTCTTTTGGTTGTGATCAGAACTCATCCCAGGGGCCTGCTGATCCCACAGGTACTTGTAAACCAGGGAGAGGATCAGATCACAGAGAGAGGAGCACAAGACGCCACTGGCCAGACTACTGCCTTCATCCCATCGGCCCTTCCTTCATTTCCCTCACTTCCCTGTGCTACCATGTGCTACAAACACTGTGCCTTCAAGGTGTTCATATCAGTGAACAAAAGCAGAAACCCCACCCTTACAACACCTGCAATCTAGTGGAACAAGCACAGACAAGGCAAGCTTAAATTATTTGGTAAAGATGCATCAAAGTTAGCCCCTGGCCTTACTGTTCACTCAAAAACTATTATATACCTTTGGCTTCAACTTGCCTTTAGGAGACCTAAAAGACAAGTGTTATTTCAAAGTCATTTCTAGAATCTCTGAAATGTATACATACCCAGTGATCATGGAAACACATAGATAACCATCACAGCCAATCGATGCGATAACATCTATAGTACAAGTAAGGTATGTCATTCTGATTTATTGTTAATATCCAAATATTCATTTTCAAACATACGTGAGCATTCCAAATGCATGTTGGAGTTAAAATCTTCTATTAGTCTCGTCTATTCTTGAATTCTATTAGTGAAACTATAAAAATGTATACATATATATGTTATCAAAATGTTAACATGTAATCATTTATAATTATAGAAATGATTTTATATTAAAAATAAATTAATAAGGAAATACATATTAAAAGAATGTCTGTTGATATCTTTAGGAAGAACATTACATCCATTTTGAGCCAAGAAATCTTTATGAAATTTAAATAATAATACAAAGCAGAAAAGCAAAGATGAGGCTATAGCATAATCCTAATCTCAGTAGACCTGTTTGGTGGACTAATATTCATCACATTAAATAAAATAAGATAAGGTTTACCTTAATCCGTTAGTATCACTGTGAGCAATTTGCCACACGAGAAGAGCTGGCCCCAAAATATTTCACTCTCCCAACAACCTCAAATCATGTAAATGTCTCTTTGGTCCCTTATAAGTATGTCACATAGAGGCATCGGGGGGAAGTCTTTAGCTGATAGAGCTAAGAAATTATTGTTCCTACACCACAATAACAAAAGTTTTAATTTTGACTCATTATTGTTTTTAAAATTGTAATAACTGAATCATTAATAATTTCAATTTATTCTTGTATCCCCAGAAGTTTATTTGGTGATGCCAATACTCAGCTTTGGCCAAAGATTGATTTTGAGCCCTGGGCGCATTTAGCGTCTGGCCGAAACGTAGGTTCAGGGCCCCTCCAGCACTGCTGGGAGGCAGAGAGGCGGGGTGACTCCGTGGGGATTTGCCAAGTTGGGGAGAAGAAGCTGTTTTAATTAGGCAGGTCAGACAGTGTCTGGAGTCAGACCCCGCTGGGTCTGGAAGCCAGAGGAAGAGGTTTGGACTTTATGTCCAAAAGTAACCTGGGTGACTGCGTATTTAAAAGATCGGTCTGGCTGCTGGATGGAGAATCACTCCACGGGGCACAAGCAGTCACGGGAGCAGGACACCAGCTGGGGGGCTGTGGCCATCATCATGGGAGAGATAATGGTGGCTGACGGTGGCAGGGGGAAGGGGGTGTCAAAGGGAACAGCTTCAGGATACTTCGGGACATAGAGCCAGGACTCTTCCTTTTAGTTTCCATTTTCTATTCTTTTCCAAAGGTAGTGCTACGTCCTCCGGAGGTTGCATGCTAGCGCTGGACGACACTTGGCTCTTCTCTCATGAGTTTGCAATTGTTTACTGTAAAGTTTTTGGCGGCAGCAAAAAGAAAAGACAGAGAGAGAGAGAGAATGGGGCCAAACAACGTGGCTTTATTGAGCGCTCCCGGGCGAGGTTCGTGGGTCCCAAGGGTGGGGAGCCCAAGAAGTTGCACCCCTTTGAAAGGAGGGAAGGCTTTTATACCGTTTTAAGTGGGCTGAGGACTTTTGGCGGGAAGAGCTGGGGTTTTTCCACTGTGACCTTTGGTGGTCATTGAGAAATAGGAGGGGCTGGTGGTATTTGCGGAACCCAGGAGCCAAAACTTTCTTATCCGGGTGGACATCTAGGTGTGGTTGTTTTCCGCGGGGCCTGGCAGTTGTCCTTGGCGGGTCTGGCCTCGTGAGCCTTTTGTTTTTGATCTAGGGAGGGGAGGCGGGGCCCGCCACCAGCTTACATTTCCCACCACCAAGCCTTGCTCTACACACGCTGCTTGCCAGCCTGTAAGTCGCAGTGTCTTGGCGAATGACCTTGAGCGAGTGTGAAGTCAACCCAACATTCTTAAAACCATGCAGGACTGCAGGTTGTGGATGCACAGCTGGGAACTGGGGATGTCCCTTCTCTAGCCGGCTGTCTCATGCCCTGCGAGGGTTACTCTGCAGCTGTCTCAAATGTGTTCTTTCTCCGCGTTCGCAGGGACGTGTCTTTTACAGAAGGTTACATGCTGACATGAGGGTGACATTGGCACCAACCGAAAAGAGAAAATTAACACATTGTCTTCCCCTTCTTGGTTTCATTTCCTGCTCGGTGTGTAAGTCAGATTGCTCTGAGCCTGTGCTAACGCTTGCTGCTGGTAGGGAGGTATTAATAGGAAAAGATTTCAAGAAGTAACCTCCAGTGGGTCCAGTCCCACTGAGCGAGTGAGCCATTCTCTGTAGCTAATGTCGGTGTAGGGTACTCGAAGTCTTTCATGAGGATAATGTTTAATTACATGTGAATAAATCAGGCATGGCTCCAACTCTACAGTGGAATCTTGGACCTAGGACTCTCCCAACAGATGCAACTGCTGAAATATCTGGGGGTAAATGCATATTTTGTGCATACGCTTTAAATAATATTTATCTAGTAACTGTTTAGTGTAAGGCACTGTGCTTGGTCTTATTATTGGCTTAGTTTTTAAAATAAGACTTGATGTTTTTCTGACCAGAAAATTACTATGGTGGTTGCAGAAAATTGAGGGAAAGTATAAGGCAAAATTGAATATCGCACATGATCCGAATACCCTGCCATAATCTCTGTGTACGTTTCAGTGTTGTTTTCCAGGTTTGTTTTCCTGCATCTAGCGGGGTGTCCAGGCCAACCACAGATATATGCATGGGACAGATAACTTTATATAAAAATCTTTATACTCAACTGTGATTGTTTCCTTTGTATAAATTCCTAGAAGTGGCATTATTAGTTCCCAGCTAGTTATTTCCTATATGTTCATGCGTAGGGTGACCAGTTCATCCTGGTTTATCCAGAACTTTCCAGTCTTGGTACATAAAGTCTTGCATCCTGGGGTGAACTGGGACAGTTGGTCACCTAATTTGAGTGAACACACATCCCCCACCGCCATCATCCTATATACCAGGAGAAAGTGAATGGCTGAAAGTCACTTATTGTATTTGTTTTTGGGAGACCTCTGTCACTTCAGCTTCTACTATCAGGAAGCTATCTTTGTCCCTGGCAGCCTCAGAGAATTTATTGTGGCTTTTAAATTTGAGCCTGGAATTAAGATGCGGTTCAGCTGTTTGTATACAAACAGCAAGCAAATCTCTGTGCTCGAGTGAAGGTCACTGCCTGGCCTCACTGGGCAATCTCTATTTGCTCCATTTGTCTGGATACATAAAAAGCTGCACAATTAGAATTATTACATAAACAGCAGAGTGATACTTCATGTAACTAAGCAAGCAGATTACATTGTGGTGTTTGTACACGGATGTGAGGACAATTAATGTCTTAGTTATATTTGTGCAGGATCTTGAGCGTAAGCATCCGGAGAAAACAAAGTCATGGATGACAATAGACAATGCATGCGAAACAGACACAACTCGTTGTAGGAATTTTCTAGGTCTTTCCTAATAACTAGTAACGGTAGAAGTCCTTTTTTAAACAGGGTACTCTTGTTTCTGTCCGATTTTTTTAACCTATCGGTGGTCAGGATGCTAAACCTGGATGCACATGTTAGGTTTAAGTGAATGAAAATAAGTCTGCCAAGCAAGTCCTAAAACCAAGGTTAATACTAATACAATTAGTTTTGATTATAGTAAAGTTAAGATTAGCAACCGACTTCATTACCTACCACCTAAACTTTTCTAGAGTCTAGGAAAAAGTGTTACGTAGAAAAAAGTGTGTGCGTGTATTATATAGAGAGAGAGGGAAAAATATATATATACACATACACACATATGTAATTTGAGGAAAGAAATCTCCTTTCGTTTTGGTTTTTATTATCCCTTCTTAAAAAGTAAACTAAGAAAAAGGTTTGACCCATATTTCAAATGGAAAATATTCAGGCACTTGGGAAATAAGAGCAGAAACCTAAATAACCTTCAGGACACTCTAAATAGAAGCAGTTAATAGGACTTAATTCTAGACCTAGGTTGCCAGGGTGACTAAAACCACAAGTCTCTTCAAATTTACATCAAACACCTTGTTAAAAAGTGGGGGTGAATTGCACAAAACTCCAAACCAGCAGTATAATATGTTATTTGCACTTATTTTTTAGGCTCAAAGTACTGATCACAAGTGCACACTTTCTCTGCATGAGGTTAAACCAATCAAGGGACAAGTGATTACATTTTCTTCGTAGGAGTACTTAATAAGAAAATGGGAATGTGTGATTCAAAAACATTATCAATTCAACCAAAATAAAGAGTATGGTTCGGTGTGGATCTAATGTCTATGTGTTTCACCTCTCCAGATCTACTTTGCATCCTGATTTAACATGTTTACTTGTTTATTCAATAGATGTTTATGCAAAAATAGATATTAGACACTGCCCTGGGCACAAGGAATACAATGAACAAGACAGATACAGTCTCTGCTCTTAGTGTCCCTGTGTTCTAGTGAGTGGAGACATAAGTATGTAAATAAAATAATTTAAGACAACAATGAGTATTATGAAAAAAATTAAACAGGGTGATATAGTAGGGAATGATTGGGTGAGGGAAAACTCCCTTGAGATTAATTGGACTAATGGAACAGAATAGAAAACCCAGAAATAAAACCATCTACCTACAACCAACTGATCTTTGACAAAGCAGACCACAACAATAAATGGCGCTGGGAAAACTGGATAGCCACATGCAGAAGAATGAAATAGGATTCCTATCTCTTGCGATATACAAAAATTAATTCAAGATGGATTAAAGACCTAAATGTAAGGCAGGAGACCATAAAAATTCTAGAGGAAAATGTAGGAAAAACTCTTCTAGACATCAGCCTAGGCGAAGAATTTATGACTAAGACCTCAAAGGCAAATATAGCAACAACAAAAATAAATAAATGGGACTTTAGGTTGGGTGCAATAGCTCATGCCTGTAATTCCAGCACTCTGGGAGGCCAAGGTGGGAGGATTGCTTGAGGTCAGGAGTTTGAGACCAGCCCGAGCAAGAGCGAGACCCCATCTTTACTAAAAACAGAAAAAAAAAATTAGTTGGGCAACTAAAAATAGAAAAAATTAGCCAGGCATGGTGGTGCATGCCTGTAGTCCCAGCTACTTGGGAGTCTGAAGGAGGAGGATCGGGTGAGTCCAGGAGTTTGAGGTTGCTGTGAGCTAGGCTGATGCCATGGCCCTCTAGCCTGGACAACAGGGAGACTCAGTCTCAAAAAAATAAAATAATAAAAAATTAAATTAAATAAATAAATGGACTTAATTAAATTAAAAAGCTACTGCACAGCAGATATCAACAGAGTGCATAGACAACCTATAGAATGGGAGAAAATATTTGCAAACTATACACCCAACAAAGGACTGATATCCAGAATCTACAAAGAACTTAAACAAGCAAGAAAAAGAAAAAAAGAAACAACCCCATCAAAAAGTGGGCGAAAGACATGAACAGAAGCTTTTCAAAAGAAGATAGACAAATGTCAACAAACATATGAGGAAATGTTCAACATCACTAATCGTTGGGGAAATGCAAATTAAAACTACAATGAGATACCACCTTGGCCGTGTATCAGAATGGCCATTATTAAAAAGTCTAAAAACAATAGATGCTAGTGTGGATACAGAGAGAGAGAAATGCTTACTACTGTTGCCGGGACTGCAAATTAATACAACCTCTATGGAAAACAGTATGGAGATTCCTCAAAGAAATAAATGTATACCTACCATTCAATCCAGCAGTCCCTCTTCTGGGTATTTACCCAGAGGAAATGAAGTCATTTTATCGAGAAAAAAAAAACAAAACAAAAAACACCTGCATTTGAATGTTTATCACAACTTAATTCACAATTGCAAAGATGCAGAATCAACCTAAGTACTCCTCAATTCATGAGTGGATAAGGAAATATATATACACACTATGGAGTACTACTCAGCCATAAAAAGGAATGAAATAATGTCATTTGCAGCAATGTGGAGGGGACTGGAGACCATTATTCTAAGTGAACTATCTCAGGAATGGAAAAACAAACAAGCACATGTACTCCCTAATAACTGGGAGCTAATGAATGGGCACAAAGAGATGTAAAGTTCATTAGAAATCAAGAAGGTGGGGAGGAAGAGGAGGGGACTGGTAAAAACCTACCTATCGGGTACAGTGAACGCTATTTCTGGTGACGGGCACACCAAAAGCCCTGACTTAAACATTATGCAAGATACCCTTGTAACAAAAATATTATATTGTCACACCCTTAATTAATATCTTGAAATTTAAAAAAATAAAATTAAAAAAAGAGATTGGTCTCAAAGTACATTCCTACGGAGGTGCTATTTGAGTTGAGACTTCAATGTCAAGGATCCAGCCACCTGAAGATGAAGTGGAAGAGCAGTCAAGGAAGAAAGAGGAAAGGACAAGTTTAAAGTCCCCAAGATGAGAATAAGCTTGTGATGTTCAAGGGACGGAAGAAGAAAACATTGTATCAGGAGTCTGTGAGCGAAAGGGAAAGTGACGAGAGAGATAGGCAAGGACCATATCACAGACCGCCTTTCAGGCCATGAAAGGACTTTGATTTCTGTTTTTGACTGTACCAGGAAGCCCTCAGAGAGTCGTACGCGATGGATGGTCGTGGTGCAGGTTACTCTGTGGGAGGTGGATTGCAGAGAGAAGCTGAGTACTAAATAGCTTTGTAATATTCTAGTCTGAAGTTGAACGATGGCCTCCCAGGTGTTTGTTTAATGATTATGCTTCAGAAATTACATATAAGGTATATTATTTAGCAATAAAAAAGATTGAAGCCCTGGTACGTACTACAATGCTGCTAAGCCTCAAAAAGTTATGCTAAGTAAAAGAAGCCAGATGCAAAGGACCGCATATTATATGATTCCATTTATATGAAATGTCAAGAAAATGCAAATCTGTAGAGACAGAAAGTAGATTCGTGGTTGCCTAGGATTGCGGGTGGGGGTGTGATTGACTGCAAACAGACACAAAGGATCTTTCTGGGGTGATGTTTATATTCTAAAATTAGAGTATAGTGATGGTTGCACAATGCTACACATTTACAAAGTCATTGAGTTGTACACTTGAAACAGATGTATTTTATGGTATGCAAATTACACCTCACTAAAGCTGTTATTTTAAAAATCATCAGGAGGAAAAAATTTCATACATGCTACATATGTTCTTTTTTTTTTTTTTAAGAGAATAGTCATAGGGAGACAAGTAGAGAGCCTATTGCAGTCATCTAAGCAACATATAATGGTGACTTAGATTGGATTGACAAGGAAGAAAAACCGATAGGTTTTGCAGAATGATATATAAAGGCTCATGGTGGAGTGTGAGTGTGTGTGTGTGTGTGTGTGTGTGTGTGTAAGTGGTTGCAAGACAGGAATCAAGGATAGCCTCTTTGGGTTTGAGGTTGAGCCACCCAGATAGCTTTGGTGCCATTTCCTGAGTTGCAGAAGAGCCAGTTGTTAATTTGTCAGCCCACTTGGTACGCCACCATCAGTACAAAGCATATTGCTAATAATTAGTTACTAGATTTTGCACACATACAAAAAAAATTTAATTAATGTAGAAGATTCAAAGTCATCTCTGTATTAACATCTTTCTAATTCTTTTGTGCTTTTGCATGCTTTTTTTGAGTTTGGAAGAAAACAATTGCGTGATGGCTAATGTGTGCAAATAATTGCATCTGATCTGCATTCTGCCATATCTGTGTCATGGCCCACGGCCAGTGACAATACTAAGGCAGCGTTTGCTATTGTAGCAGTATGAACTGGCACAGGGCTTTCCTCCTCTGCATATATCAGGAAGTGTTTCTTTCCAATCTGGTTGTGCCCCTGGGAGCAAGTTACACAGCAGCAGAACACCTTCCTGATTTGTTTCTTCCTAATTCGTGAATCTGAACAGAGAAAGAGGAGCACTCTGCTTCACCTACAATAGAGAAGACCTAAATATTTAGACATTATTCCCATGAAAAAATTTTACCTGCAAAAACTTCCTTAGGGCAAGGGATGGATCGACTGATTTATGAACACACTGCTTACCCTGAGGTTTTCTCAATTAAAATTTCATATGACAGTTTGAGACTGAATATATTTGAGACCTCAAATAGAATGGCTTTTTGAGAAAAAGGGAATCCTATTTCTTCCCACTGGTTTTTAAAGCATCCATAGTGACACGATCCAGATGACAGAGGGAAGGGAAGAAAGACATGCTCGAGTGATCTCGGAGGAGCTCAAGACTAAATTACAAAAAAACTCACAGGTTAGGCAGGGGTCCTCAAACTACGGCCCGCGGGCCACATACAGGTGTTTTTGCCCATTTGTTTTTTTACTTCAACATAAGATTATGTGTGCAGTGTGCATAGGAATTTGTTCATAGTTTTTTTTAAACAATAGTCTGGCCCTCCAACGGTCTGAGGGACAGTGAACTGGCCCCCTGTTTAAAAAGTTTGAGGACACCTGTTAGCGTCTTCTGACTCTATAGATTGCTTAAACAAGAGCTTAGGTGGTGAACGTAAGTAATGTGTATATATAGATTTTTAAAATTCTATATCATATTCTTTAAAAGAAAAACATCAAATAATGGTTTGCTTTAAAGATTCTTATACTATCCTGAGAGTAGTACTCTACTTAGTCATTTCTATACTTATAGCATCAATATAGTTGATGTCTTTTAAATCCCGTTTGAAAATTTCAGTTTAGTAAACAGGCCATAAAGTAGATCTTATTTGCTTTCTAACAAATAAGGCAGAACAGCTTGCTCATGGGGATTTAAATCATAATTTACATTATGTTTATTTTTATAGACAGGCCATAAGTACAATTTGCAAAGCTGGATAAAACTAAGGCACTAGAAAATTAAAAAGAGAGATTTATTTTTTCCCCATAAAATTGAGCTCCGCTGTAATTTCAAACTAACTGCTTTAATTATATGGAATAATTGGATTGGGTGGAGGTTTGCATAATTTGTCAGAATCATAATATGACAATTAATATTTACTCTTCTGTTGAAAGCAGGATATGCATCCACACAACTGGAAAGAAA
>VBSM01002035.1:20876702-20892917 GCA_008086735.1 Cheirogaleus medius | reverse complement strand
AATAAATAAATAGGTAGATAGATAGATAAATAAATAAATAAATAAAAAGAAAGAAAGAAAAGAGAAGGGGAAAGAAAAAAAGAGAAAGGGAAAAAAAAACTGTTAAAGTTTTTCCATCTGCTTTGTCGGGGCCCTCCTGGTGACAAAATTCTCTACATCTGAGAGTCATCACTTTTCAAGAACAACTTGCGGGCTCCGGGCTGGGCCTGTGCCAGGCACTTGGCCTCCGGAGCAATTTCCTCCATGCTCTGAGACAACACCTCTGTCCTCGCTGAAGGGCGTTTGGCCAGCCGGCCTCGTTCGTCATGTCCCTTTGAGACTCTGGGCATTCACAGCCACTCCTAGTGGTTTCTCATAAACGTTGAAGAGAGACAATAAAGATCAAACCCACAGCCAGTGCCTGGGGAAAGAGACAAGCATGGCTCACAACAGTGTCCTCAGGGGTCCCTCTCTGTGGGACGATGGGAACCCAGCCCACGAACGCAGTCAACCCTCTCCCAATGCAAACCAACCACAGCTTCCATAATCCCCCTGTCAAAGGCACCTGGGAGGTCTCCCAGGAGGGGGCTGGCTGCTTGGAGGGCAGCCAAAGCCCTGAATGGCCACCCCTGAATCCCCCAAGAGCTGTCTCTGTGCCCTCCACAATTTGGATCCCCACTCAGACAGAGCCACAGATGTGGGGGCACTGAGCTTGGCTTTGTGGTTATTGTCTCCATGTGGGAGGCTTGGTTAGGGGCGCCTTTGATGTGGTCAGGGCTTCCCCTGGAAACACTTGACCACTGGTGGTTGGAGAGATGTTGGCCGCCTGCCTTAGCCCTGGGAGGTGTTGATGCGCTTGCTCGTTAGGGAACCTAGAAAGGGCCCGTGGCAGCCGTAGCCAGCACAAGCAGGCATCAGTCCAGTTCTCACACTGTGAGTAGACGCTGCCTCATTTGACGCTGGCAAAACAGCGAGGTCATTTCCCAGCCAGCAAAGTCATTAGGCAGGTGTTGATTGAGTGACTACCATGGACTTTATATGGTACTCAAGGACAATTAAACGTGTCTGGGCTCTGCGTGATCTGATATTCTAACTCCAGACTGATCTATAGGACGTAGAGTGGAAACAGAATGATATGATTAAGTACCAGATAATGGGGCTGTATCAGTCAGCTACCGCTGTGTAACAAAACACCCCAAAACTCAATGGCTTAAAACCACGATCATTTATTCTTGTTCACTCGACTGCCCATTTGGTTGGAGGTTGGCTGATCCATGCTTTGGGTAGCTCTGATTCAAGGTGTGGATCTGGCTGGCCGTGACTCCGCTCCACGTTGGGCCCAGGTGTGCTCCACATGGTTCATTCTGAGACCCAGGCTGAAGGGACAGCAGCTACCCGGAGGAAGCTTCGCTCATGGCGGTGACAGAGTGCAGGGGAGCTAGCCCAGCCACTCGAGCACGTTTCAAACCTGTGCTTGCGTTGCATTTACTAATGCCTCATTGACCAAAAAACGTCTCATGGATAATTTTAAAGTCAAGCTGCAAAGATGTGTACTCTGTCCCGGAGACCTAATCCATTTTGTGTTGCTTAAAATAGAATACCTGAAACTAGGTAATTTATAAAGAAAAGGAATTTATTTCTTCTAGTTATGGAGGCTGAGAAATCCAAGGTCAAAGGCTCACATCCAAGGTGGAACAGGGCATTATATGGCAAGGAATCTGAGCATGCTAGCTCAGGTCTCTCTTCCTCTTCTTAGAAAGCCACAAGTAGTATCACTCTTGTTAATAACCCATCAACAGCATTAATCCATAAATTAATTGCCTCTTAAAAGACCCACCTCTCAATACTACCACACTGGGGATTAAATTTCAACGTGACTTTTGGAAGGGACAAATAGTCAAACCATAGCTGATGCCAAAGGAATTTGTCACATGGACAAACGCCAGCATCAACGGGGCAGGAAGAAAACTCGTCTCTTGGACAAGACCAGAGAGGGTGAATCTCATTGAACAAGGATCTGATCTGTTCTCTAGGATCAGGGAAGGCCAGTGCAGGAAGATAAGTGGATTGTGTGCGAAAGGAGAGGTTCCAGGCACTCAGAGAAGGAAGTCAGGAAAATGAGAACAACAGGTCCTTTTGCTATAGCTTAAAAAAAAAAAAAAATTCAAGCCCCAATTTTAGTTTTCGAAGAATGAGAAAACACAAAAGCCATTGCTCAGAAGGTGTGGGAGACATTTGCAAGGTCAGCTCATATCTTATTGTTTGGTTCTAAGACTGGCACTTGGATTAGCTTATGTGCATCTTTGAGATGTCACTGAATAATTATCACTGCAGTCTTTATAGGTAACATTTATAGAGGGCTTATTGAGAATCAGGCTGGGAAGTATTTTGTCATCTAATTCTAACAAAAGAAAGTGAAGAGAGAAGCGCTATAAACCTCCCCATTTTGTAAGTAAGACGAGAGAAGGCTGCAAGAGATTGAGTCAGCTGCTCAGTGTCACTCAGGTAGAGAGTGGCAAAGCTGTGTATGGAAACCAAGCTGCCAGATTCCAAAGTCCACACTCTTAATCCTGTGCTACCTGGATGATGTTAACTGCTCCTTATTAAGAACTCACATCACACTAAGTGCTTCTCATTTAACTGAGGGAGCCAAGCAGATAGGAAACCCCATATCAATGTGCCCATTTTATAGACATGGAGACTGAGACCTGAGAGGCTAATAAATTTGAGAACATAAAGCTGTTAGATGATAGAAAACAGTTTTACCCCACTACAGCAGCTTCCTCGTTTGTAAATAAGGGGCACAGCTGATTATCTTAAGGGCTTCTTCGCCCTAAGAGGCTGTTGCTCTGTCTCTCCTCATTTTTTGTTTTTCCTCATTTGGCTTCTGCACTTGGTGAAACTGATTGCGATGCAAAGGGGTTTGCAATACGCTTTGTAATTCCCCTGGCTTCACTGACTGTAGAGTGTGTGAGTTTTGTAATACCCTTGAGCCTTCTGGAGGCTACAAAGTGTCCTAAGGCAGATTCGAGTTCTAAAGACACAGTTAGACATAGAGTCTCCCAGTTATTCACGGGAATCTCAGGTTGCAACTATAATAACCAGCTCAAGTTACAAAAGTAATTATAGGAAAACACCCAGTGCTGGAAATTAAATAAGAGCTGGTTGGCCGAGTCACAGGGAGGAGAAAATGAAGGAATGCTTTCCCTGCAGCCTCGTGACAGCTCCTTTTTGTATCTGCCACGCAGTGAACAATTTATTTTCTCTGAAGATCATCAGAAACTCAAAATGAACAGGCGATTACAGGACGGCAGCTAAGTTGATGGGGTTGCAGAAGAGCCCTAGACTGGAGAGACGGAGCCATCATCACTAGTGACAAACACCTCACCTCCTTGCACAACAGGGCAGATCTTTGGGCCATACAGTGTTTCCCCCAAAATAAGACAGGGTCTTATATTTATTTTTCCTCAAGAAGACACCCTAGGGCTTATTTTCAGGGGATGTGTTATTTTTTTTAAGTACGGTACAACCATCTACATTGCTTCAAATAGAGTGAAGTCGTCTTCTTCTGGAACATCATCCTCACTCTCCAAACCCCGAATTCCATCCTGAATGTCTTGCGACTCTATTTCCTTTAGAACCATCGGCCCTGATCTCTCCTGTGGAGCCACAGACCTCTCATGGGGCAGATGAGAAGGGCTGCTCATGTTCTTGACCGCTCCGCGACGACATGCATGGGTTGTGCAGATGCGCTGTGTAGCCACACCCGTCACTAGGGCTTATTTTTGGGGTAGGGTTTCTATTGCGCAAATGCTTAGACATCCTGCTAGGGCTTATTTTATGGGTAGGTCTTATTTTCAGGGAAACACGGTACTAAATGCTCCATCTTAGAGTAGGCAGCCCTGACATTCAGACCAGGTGATGTGCTGTCGTCTCTGTGATTTAGCCTCTGACAGTTGCCCCCCGTACCACCCTGTGACTTAGCTCCCACCTTGGAAAAGTTAGATCTTCCTGTTGACCAACCTCTGTATTTCCTTATGAGTCAACCTTCAATGAATAATGCAAGTCTAAGCTCTCACGGCTGCATGGGTTTGCAAAATATCCAGGCTCACTCACTTGGACTTCCCGGTTTCCAGTCCTGCATGCGAAGAGCTTGGAAGTTATCATTTCTGTCCTAGCCACAAGGAAAAAAAGCCAGTCACAGTGAAAATCAGCATCTCTTCTTAGATCCATCGAGAATTGAGGCTGTAGGGCAAACCACTGCCCCCTACTCGGAGAGAGACAGGCAGCCACAGAGAATTCCAGCCTGCTGGCAGGAGCCCAGGAGCGGAAGTTGCTGCTAAAGCCAGTACTGGATTCCTTTGATCCAGTATATCAACAAAAATTTGCTTTCAACAGAAATTAGAAGGCACACTAAAAAACAAAATAAAACACAGTTTAAAGAGACAGTCATCAGCACAGGAGTCAAATATGGCAGAGACATAGGAATTATCAGACCAGGAATGTATACAAAGTATGATTAATATGTTAAATGCTCTAATGGAGAAAGGTGGACAACATGCAAGAAGAAGCAGAGAGATGAAAACTCTAAAGAAAATGAAAAGGAAATCATTTTCATGATTGCATGAAATCAAGAAGAAATCAAAAACCCAGGCTCTTGTGTTTAGGATGAAAAAATATTAGCCACCTCCCCATCAGGTAAGCAGACAGACCCTGCCAATAACTTGGCCAGGGTTGCACAGCTAGTGAGAAAATAGGGACTGATATGCAGACCTCCTATATTTACACGAAGTGTCACATATATTATTCCCTCCGGCCTGGATTCAGTTGGTGTTTATTGAATGTATCCTCTGCACTGAGCTAAACACCGATGTACAACAGTAGGCAAGATGGACTTGCCCTTGTGAACCTTCCCTCCCTTCCTCTTTACCTAAACCAAACACTGTCCATGGGTGATCAACCGATCGTTGCTAACTTTCACTGTCAACCTGAGTCTCATCTCTGCGTATTTATGTGTGTGGAGGAATTCGCGATGCCATGAATTCATTTTTGCAGCAAATGCCTGTCGAGTGTGCCCGTGTGCTGGCCGCTGGGTGACAGGCTGGGGACACGGCAATCAAGGAAACAGACATAGATCCCTACCCTGGTTGAGTTGACTTTCTAGCCAAACCAGCAAATAAAGGAGCAAATTGTACAGGTGATAATTGCTTCTTGGTGAAGTTTTCATGGACCACCCTATGTAAATACTTCCCCACCCCACCCTTTCCTGGTACTTCCAACCTCCCTTTCTTTCTCTTTCTCTTTCTCTTTCTCTTCCCTAGACAGAGTAAGACTCTATCGCCCGGGCTAGAGTGCCTAGCCTAGCCCACAGCAACCTCAAACTCCTTGGCTCAAGCGATCCTCCTGCCTCAGCCTCCCAAGTAGCTGAGACTAAAGGCATGTGCCACCATGCCCGGCTAAGTTTTTCTATATATTTTGGCCAATTAATTTCTTTCTATTTTTAGTAGAGACGGGGTCTCGCTCTTGCTCAGGCTGGTTTCGAACTCCTGACCTCGAGCAATCCTCCCACCTCGGCCTCCCAGAGTGCTAGGATGACAGGCGTGAGCCACCTCACCCGGCCTCAACCTCTCTTTTCTACCTTGTTTCCTCCATGGCCATATTCAGATTGGCGACACGTGTATGGAAGCTCTGGTGACAAGGGGGATGGCAGGCAAGGAGGAGAAGATAAGAATGATGTCTGGGTGGCTGGAAGATCCTCTGACTAAGCCAGGGGAGCCTTAGAGGAACAGATGTGAGGGAGAAAAGTTCAAACTGAGGTCTGGACGCATTTGATTTCAGACTCCCGGAGAGGAGACTTCATTGCACTGGAAACGTCGAGGAGGCAAACCGAAGCCTGCATCTCTCCGCCTCCCGGACGGCCCAATTTCTGCAAAGCAAATGCCTCACTCTTGTAGATAAGAGGTAGCTTAGCTTTTCTAGTGCACTAAAGGCCCCCGATCCCAGCCTATCAATTAGTTTGCGCGAGACACACTGGGATGGCACAATTGATTCGCTTGGAGTAGAACATCATGCGGTCCGCCTGAAAGGCAGGCCAGAGGATTTTAATACAGTTGTCTCCAGGCAATTATTAACTTTCCCTCTTAGCAACAGGACTATGGCACTTTCTTTCCTTGAAATGACACTTCTCTCTCGTTAAAGCCTACAGTTAATTTCATAAACTGCACCGATCTAACACTCAGCTCGCATGAGCCATATACCTTGAATAAATGCAAATCCAGTCTCTGCGACGCGAATTATGGCCTTATGTTGAGCATCACCATGGCAACTAATGACATCACCCCCCCACACACACACACCCCGGCACCAACCTGCACAAAATCCAATTCTCCAAGGGTCTTTATTTGCCTGATGCGGATGTGTTCTTGGCTTACACACGCATTTCTTAAATATCACTCTGTTGTCAGAGGTTTGCAGTGGATGTTTACTGTCGTTTGGGGAGGTATATTCCCTATGTGGCAAATGTTGTTTTTTTGTTCATTGGGGGTAAAATTTCTAATGAAAATTACGGTGTGTATTTGATTAGCAACATTTGTTGATAACATATGGTCTGGGGAGGCTTCGCAAATAAGAAGCTTTAAATAGTAAACAGAGATGCGACTGTGATGGCAGATGCTCCCAGACACTCAGTACAAGGTTGTAGATTTCCCTCCTGTAGATTACTCTCTGCCCCACCCACCCCCAAGCATACCCCTCTCCCTCGTTTTCTCCCCGAGATCAAAGTGTTCACTTTTAAAGCAGTGGCACGGTGGAACAGATTTTGAGAAATAATGTGCTGTGACTTTAAAAGCCATCTCTACTCTCCCTACCCCGAAAATATGAATTATCTGCTACTCATGTTTATTATTTGATATTAGTAATGATGTCGTGTGACCAAATGGGCCAGCCAGCTCAAGTAGATTTGGAAGCAGCATTTGGGCACCCTGTGCCTGAAATGCTATGAGACACAAACCCCAATTTTCTGATAAATCCAGGAGTGCTGGAAAGAACTCCGTGAAGAATTTGGAGCAGCAAATTAGATCACCAAGGGGTGAGCTGTCCCTGGTCAATGCATGTTTGTGGCTTACCTTTGTGAGCACCCAGGTGAGCATTCTTCTAATGTGCTAATGAATAGAAAAGTATTTCCATCGGGTGGAGTTAGCAATTTCAGCCAGGCCTGGCCCATGGACCATAGTTTACCAACCCCTAGTCTATAATCCTAAAATGAAGACTTATATTTTTTCATGCTTTCTGTGTGCCAGATATTGAGGTAAACACTGTACATGCAATAGCTTATCTCCTGCATATCCTTCCATCAAGGGCCTTTCCTCTGGAGTTGGTTCTGTTTTTTTGTTTTTTTTTAAGAGATGGGGATCTCACTATGTTGCCCAAGCTGAACTTGAACTCCTAGGCTCTAGCGATCCTCCCAACTCAGCCTCCCAAGTAGCTGGGACTACAGGTGCATACCACTGGCACCTGTGTGGTCGATACTATTCTTATCCCCATTTTACAGATGTGAAAGTTAAGGCTCACTCTCATACTTCGTAAGTGTGACCATGTCTGCACATGGCGTCTCTCCAAGTAGCACATGATATCCACGAGGGCCGAATTTGCATCTCACTCTCCTTTAGACCTACAGCACCACCAGACACGGGATTCGCACGTGGCGGACATTCAGGAAGCGTTTCCTAAAGGAAGCGGCAAAAGCTAGGGCTTCATCCATATAGTGCTTGTAGGTTAGTCATCGGGGCTGTTCATCTGTTTATTCCCCACCTCTTGCCAATCTACTTGGTTTGGAACAGACACATGCGTCCCAATACACATTCCTTCATATCTGGAGGTGCCACTGGGGGCGATTTCGTTTCTACGGTCTGAGCTCACGTGACTGTGAATGAAAAGACCAAGAGTAATGATAATAGCTTATTTTATAATTCGGTGGCACTTTCCATCATCAAACCACTGGCAACCACATGGCCGCCAGCCCTTGGCAGACCACGCCTTGACCTACAAGGATCGACGCCTTGTCCCCCAGAGAGCTGTCGCGTGCTGAGAGTCCCTGCGTGCTGGCAGCCACTGCCTGCACTTCAGAGAGTTGCTCCTAAGAAACCGTGAGTCCTCAAGCGAATGAAGCCCCCAGGTAAAGGAGGTAGCGACACACTCTTGGTTATTTGTGTGTCTCATCTTTCCGCAGTGCCGCGAATGTGGTGACGTGGTTATTCTGAATTTTCCACTGCTTCCTAGTTACTGAACAAATACATATTGTGTTCCAGGCCGTGCTGGGTATAAGAGATTTAAAAAAAAAAAAAAGTAAAGACCCATGATTTAATGCAGGTGTCCTCAAACTGCGGCCCGCCGAAGACATTTATCTGGCCCGCCGGGTGTTTTTGCCCATTTTGGTTTTTTTACTTCAAAATAAGATATGTGCAGTGTGCATAAGAATATGTTCATAGTTGTTTTTTTTTAAACTGTAGTCCGGCCCTCCAATGGTCTGAGGGACAGTGAACTGGCCCCCTGTTTAAAAAGTTTGAGGACCCCTAAATTTTAATGCATGGGCTTTGGGGTCAGAAACTGTAAGTTTGAAGCCCAGCTCTATGATAGCCTTGAGATCCTAGCCCAGTTACTTAACCTCCCCAAACCCTAGTGTCTCCATTTATAAAGTGGGGATAATGACATAATGCACCGCACAGAGCTGCCAGAAAGATTAAATGAGATAATCCCTGAAACACACTAAGCCCAGGGCCAGGGAAACCAGAGCACTGGTTTTAAATAGTGGCTTTTTGAGAACAGTGGTAGCAATGATCACCCAACCCATTTGACTTTATCTACCTGTGTTCAGAGAGAAGTTAGTCCGTTAACCTTCCCAACCTCTGCTTGCAATAAATATTACCAACCTCTGGTCTTTTGAAATCAAAGTGCAATTGTATTTCAGTTCTGGGAAACTTATAAGAAGAGGTATTCATCTTAATAGCTACAGTCTATTGCACAGCAAGGGGAAAGAAATGGGCAGAGAAAATGCAACAATGAGAAATAGATTCATTTATGGATGTGTGGTCACACCCAAAGGCCAAGCATTTTTGATACTTCCTCCACTGGCTAATTTTTCTGTGTGGGTTGCAGCGCTCTATAAAATACATTGAGCATGTGAAATAAATCCAAAGTTAGAGGCCAGAGTGAGCCAAAATTCAAGCAGTCTTGAAACAGGACTTTCTCTTTGAGTTACAGGGGTAACTTACGTTAACTGGATCAAGACAGAAAGGAGTGAGTTGATGGAATGAGGGAAAGAGGCCATTTGGTGGCATGGTTAAGAGTTTGGATTGTGGAGTCACCCTGCCATTTACTCCCTGTGTGTGACCCTGGACACATTACCTAGCCTCTCCAAGCCTCAGTTTCCTCTTCTGTGACTCTGGGAGTGACACTTGTAGGCATTTCATAGGATGGCCAAGAGGCTTTACAAAGATAAACGCATGCACGACTGTGTAACCCTTTTGAGGTAGGAATTTGTGCCTAGCATATAGTGATCTGAATAAATATTAGCTGTTTTCATTATAAAGATAGCCAGTTCCCTCCTTGGCCAGAAAAAGACAAAGAGTGGACATTTCCATGACTTTTTTTTTCTAAAAGGGAAAGGGGGATAGGAAAGGGTGATGATAATTAAACCTTGCTTCTCCTAAGAATAGGAAATATGGACAAAAAGAAGCCAGAAAGAGTTTTCCCAGGATCCAATGACTGTAGTTAGGCACAAAAGTTTCATGTCAACAGCAAGAGGCGGCCGGGCGCGGCGGCTCACGCCTGCAATCCTAGCACTCTGGGAGGCCGAGGCGGGAGGATCGCTCGAGGTCAGGAGTTCGAGACCAGCCTGAGCAAGAGCGAGACCCCGTCTCTACTAAAAAAAAATAGAAAGAAACTAATTGGCCAACTAAAAATATATATAGCAAATTAGCCGGGCATGGTGGTGCATGCCTGTAGTCCCAGATACTCAGGAGGCTGAGACAGGAGGATCGCTTGAGCCCAGGAGTTGGAAGTTGCCGTGAGCTAGGCTGACACCACGGCACTCTAGACTGGGCAACAAAGTGAGACTCTGCCTCAAAAAAAATAAATAAAATTAAATAAAAAAAATAAAAAACAGCAAGTGGCAATCAACACCCCCTGCATGGCTGCTCCACAGTCCAGGCTAATCGGACCAGGGTGGCATCAGATCAGAGCTGGCTTGGTGGCACATGACCTGTGCTCAGGAGGGACCCATGTTTGGCTTAATGCTCTGCCGTTGCCATCTTGAAATTCTTAATAAGTTTAACTTGGACCTTGTGTTTGTAAGTGAAGTCCCAAGGAACAATGGAGCATGCATGTGAGCAGAGGAAATAGGAAAAGGAAAACACGTTATATTTTAGTACTTTTAATGGCATTTTCTTTTCTGCTTTTTGAACAAGGAGTTCTGCATTTTTACTTTGCACTGGGCCCTGAAAATTAGATAGCCAGTCCTGATCAAACGAGAGAACTTGCCTTTTTGCCTGCTCTACTAGGCCAGGTTACCATTTTGGAATCAGATGGTTCAGTTGGGATTCAGTAGTGATCTAACGACTTGAGGTGAGCCAGGGGTCATGGGAGGAAGCCAAAAGCACAGCTGCAGGCCTGGTGGGGAGGAAAAGCCACTCAGGGTCCAATCGGATGGGGGTGGTCAGGGCAGCCTCCAGCCCCTTGAATTCCGTCCAGCCGACGTGGTCTCAGAAGCACCGATGGACCCGCAGTGTGAGTCATTACACGCCTTATGAGCTGAGCATCTCTGGGTGGTAACAGGGGTTCAGGCAGACTGGGTTGGTGCCCACTGAGCAGGCCAGGAAGTCACTACAAACCAGCCCGAGGACTGCATCATGGGACACAGAGTGGGGTACCCCCAGGGCAGTGGGCTCAAGGTCTCTTTGTGGCTTAGTATTAAAGCATCTCATTCCACGACTCCAGCAGGGATCTTTCTCGTCCCCAAGACCAAGCACAATGAATGCCCAAAGAGATTAACAGCACAGTTAATCATAAATAATAAATGAATGGCTATGTTCTTTGCCAATGGTGCTAATCACTAATAATGCTTAGTACTGACCATTAGGACAATCATAGCAGGGAGCTGAAATATGGGAATTGAGAGATTTGGGTTCTAGTCCAGCTTGGTCACGGTTCACTGGAATAAAATAGGCAAGATCTTGATAGGAGGAATATTCTAGCTTCTATAATGCTCTGGGGTGCATATTTTCATATTTGCATATTTTCAACTAGCTAGAAGAGAGGATTTTTAATGTTTCCAACACAAAGAAATGATAAATATTTTAGGTGATGAATATGCTGTTTACCCTGACTTGATCATTACACGCTGTATACATGTGTCAAAATAGCACTCTGTACCCCATAAATATATATAATAATCGCCTGTCAACGAAACAAAAAATAAATAGAAATACATAAATGATTATCACTAGTACTAGAATATATTTCCTTATTTTGGGAAGGGAAAGTATCCAAAATTTGTTGTGTTCTCCTCCTGTTCCAAGCCTGCAGCTATTCACACTTTACAACTAACTACTCTGTTAGTTAGTTGTAAAGTTAGTTAGTTAGTAGCTCTGAAATGGGCTTATTTTATAGCTGAGGAAATTGAGACACAAGGACGTTAATTAACTGGCCCCAAATCCCGTAGTTCGTAAGTGACTAAGGCAGGATTTGAACTAAAGATGTCTGGTTCAAAACCCTTTCCTTTGCTAGAACCAAGATACCCTTATCTTAGCTGGTGGCGCCCAGTTAGGAGTTTCTCTCTGTACCTCAACCACTGTGTTTGAAGCCTGTTACTTTTTGTCCTGTCTCACGGCCGCTCCCCATCGCTGTTGTGACTATTGTGATTTCTCAATGGTTTTCGTGCATCAGACCCGCATGGATCTGGGTTCCCCCATCTGGATCGTTCTAGTGCTCTCTTGCCAACTCTCACCAGATTCCCTGTGTCTTTGAGTTTGGTGAATGGGTTTTCTCTTTGGCTGAATGCAACAGCGAGACTAGAAGGCAGGTTTTCGTGATTTATAAAAGAAGAATACAACCAGCCAGCAAGCACAGGGTAAAACATTCAAGCCCACTAGTTGTCAAAGACATACTCAAGAAAACAACAATGACAGAATAGCCCAGAAGAAAAAGCAAATCATGATATCCAGTGCCGGCAAGGAAGCCCAATGATTTGTATTCTGATTCCCAGATGGCAGAAGGATAGTCGTTGCCTTTGTGGGAAGCATTTTGGGAATGAGTATCTCAAGCCTTGGAAGCACTCACTGATGAGCGCGGTTCCCGCGACATTGTGAGAACTCTAAGTGTTTGTTGATGGATGAAGAAATGACCTCCCATCTAGGTCTGCTTCCCAAGGAAATAATCAGAGAAGAAATAAAAAATTAATGACCCACCCAAATTCAATAATAGAACAATGGTTAGATTATGATGCACATATATGATATAATATCATGGAGTCATTAAGAATCATATTTTGGGCCGGGCACGGTGGCTCACGCCTGTAATCCTAGCACTCTGGGAGGCCGAAGCGGGCAGATCGCTCAAGATCAGGAGTTCGAAACCAGCCTGAGCAAGAGCAAAGACCTGGTCTCTACTAAAAATAGAAAGAAATTAATTGGCCAACTAATAATATATAGAAAAAATTAGCCGGGCATGGTGGCACAAGCCCAGCTACTCGGGAGGCTGAGGCAGGAGGGTCGCTTGAGCCCAGGAGTTTGAGGTTGCTGTGAGCTGGGCTAATGCCACGGCACTCTAGCCTGGGTGACAGAGTGAGACTATGTCTCAAAAAAAAAAAAAAAAGAATCATATTTTAATGAATATTTTGCACTATGGAAATTAGTCATCCTAGAAAGCAAATTGAAAAATTCTCTATACAAAATTGTATCTATGTTGTTTCCTAGTTCTGTAAAAGAGCACGTATTTGGCACCATTTGCATATTCAACAAGTATTTATTAAATGTCGTCTATGTGTCAAGCACTGTGCCAAGTTCTGGGTATACGACATGGACAAAACACAGTCCCTGTGCTCAGGGATCTTACAGAATATCAGGGAATTCTGCTGTTAAACAATCACACAAATCAATATCAATAATTACAAATCCAGTGATTGCTAGGGTGCAAAATTAAGTAGTATGCTAAGGAGAGTTTAATATTAGAACCCAGTTTAGGTTGGGAGATCAAGGGACACGTTCCCTGGGAACGTGGCCTTTAAGCTGAGCCGTGAAGAGGTAGCCAGTGGGGAGCACGTTGCCAGCCCAGGGAACCTGGGATGGAACAGGCCCGAGGTGGCAGAGTCAAGAGGCCCGTGAGGCTGGAGCAGACGAGTGGGATTTCACAGCGAGGGGTCCAGCTCGCCCCCGAGTGCAATACAGCAGGTGCCGTGGAAGGGTTTGGGGGAGGGGCCAAATGCAATCCGGTTAACACTTCCGGGAGATCCCTCGGATCGCAGGTACAGAATGGACAGAGGTGAATTCCCTGTAAGAACAATGAGTGAATGAATGAAGAGGTCACATCTTGAGGGGCGCATGAGGGGTCACATGAGCCACACCTGGCATTCTACCCAGATGCTGGGCAAGCCAGGCCCCCCGCGGTGGAGAACTAAGGCTCAGATACCCACAGATCACGAGCAGGGCATGGCGTTTCCCACATCCGCATCCTTCTGCCTCCTAATCTTTCTCTGACTTTGACAGGGGGAAGCTCCACTCACCCCCTTACTCACTCATCTCATCTTTGAATGCCAGAGGAAACGGGGCTCCCCACCTCCCCGCCGCCACTGCCGAAGTCTCATTTTAAAGTCAGGTGTGGGTTGGAACCAAATGAAGCCCTATTCCAAAACCTACAATGGTAGTTTCCAAGAACTAGAGATGCAGAGATGCAATGAAATGTTAGTGGTTGCCCTGCAATAGTTAGTTGGTCGGTGGAGCAAACGCATATGGAGAAAGTTCTCACCAAGTTGATTTCGTGCTAATTCCAAGTTGATTCCTTGCAGCGCTCTGGGAAGACCCGTGGCAACTTTCTGAGCTGTCTGTCTTGCATTTGCCTAACAAGTTGATTAAGTGACTTTGTGTCACTCTGGCAGCTTTGGAGGGGAGGGAGGATGATGTGACTGCCGATGCTGTCTTGGCTTAACCCTGCGTTCCCCCACCTTGGAGGAAGGGAATAGTTGAGCATTTCTCAAGACAGACGTGTGCACGCTGACCTCTCCCATTCTGTCTGCAGCTGGGGCACCCAGGGTGACTTCTCCACGACCCACGCCCTGCCGGCTGTGAAGGTGAAGCTGTTCACGGAGAGCACAGGTGTCCTGGCCTTGGAGGACAAGGAGCTTGGGCGGGTAAGTGCTCCCTGTCACAGGGCGTATCCAACAGAATTCCAGAGAGCGGGTGTCCCCCGCTGGGTCCCCAGTGCATGGGTCACCAAGAGGCAGCATTGCCAAGTGCTCAAAGGCCCGGCTCTGGGGTTTAAATCCTGGGCTCTACTCTACATTCGCTGTGTGACCTTGGGCAAGTCCCTCAACCTCTCTGAGCCTCAGGTTCTCTTCTATAATCCTGGGATAACAAACTTTTGCACTACAGAAGGCAGAGCAGGGATTCTCAGCACCATCAGACCCAAACATCCTTTATAGCAAAGATCTGTTTTGCCCTTTACTATCTTAGAGTGAAATTCTTAGATGATTTAACTGCCTACCCAACTGACAATGTTAAAGTCAACACCATGACATAAAAGAGAAACAAAAGGAAATGAAATGAGAGTAAAAACCTTCCAAATGTAAATACTTAAAGACCTAAAGAAATATGGCTCACGCCTGTCATCCTAGCACTCTGGGAGGCTGAGGCGGGAGGATCGCTCAAGGTCAGGAGTTCAAAACCAGCCTGAGCAAGAGCGAGACCCCGTCTCTACTAAAAATAGAAAGAAATTAATTGGCCAACTAATAATATATAGAAAAAATTAGCCGGGCATGGTGGCGCATGCCTGTAGTCCCAGCTACTCGGGAGGCTGAGGCAGGAGGATCGCTTGAGCCCAGGAGTTGGAGCTCAAGCTAGGCTGACGCCATGGCACTCTAGCCCGGGCAACAGAATGAGACTCTGTCTCAAAAAGTAAATAAATAAAACATAAATGTAAGGCAGAGTTAGGCTCTAGACTCAGTGCATGATAAACCGGCTTTTCTGCCTCCATTAACATCCGGCGGGCTTATTTGCAAGTCAGGTGGGCTGCAGGGAGATCAGTCACTGGGGAGGATCATCTCACTCCTCAAAGGAGGTTTAGCATCCCTGGCCCCCGCCCCCATTCAATGCCAACAGGGACCGGCACCAATTATCTTGTCAACCAAAATGTCCTCAAAATTCCTGAAGCAGCCCCGAGGGTTGTGGTCCCAACGCCCGCCCTTGAGAATCGCTGAGATGACAGAGGAATTTCTCCCTGTGTCTCAGCCATGGAGTCTGCACCAAGCCACCATTAGTATTTTCAGAAGTTGAATTTGTCACTTGTTTAATTTGCTTCCGTGCCCCCACATTGCTTTATGATAGAGTCTGAACCCTTAGGCAGGGCCTGCAGACACGGTTGGGTCCATCTTCTGCTCACCTCTTCGTCTCCATCCACTGCACACTCTTCCTGGTCCCCTGTGCCCAGCGTCGATGGCCAAAGTCCAGTCCCTCAAATAAACCAACGTCTTTCCCACCCCGGGGGGCTTTCTCTCCGCCTGGAGTCCTCGCCTCACCTCCCAAACCTTCGAAAGGCCTTGTCTGCATAAAGGCCACCCTCGCCTGATGGCCCATCCTCCCTCCCTCGCTGTCTCACCCCCACCCCACCCCAGTTCACATTCTCCACTGAGCTTGTCACCAAGGAGACAAAGAAGGAGAACTGATGGAAATGGTGGCTTGTCTCCCCACTAGATTGTAAAAGTTCCATGGGGATGGAAACCTACTTTTTTTCACTACCTTATACCCAGAGCCCAGCACGTAGACTTTCAATAAATTTTAGTTCCTAATGGTTGAATGCATAATCCTGCCTGAAAGCTGTGTGACCCTGGCCAAGGCATCTAACCTCTCTGAGCCTCTGATGTATCCCCTATAGAATGACAAGAGGCCACCCCCAGACGAGCACACGGGCACACACACCTCACAGTGCCAGCCAGATTTCATATCCTGTGCTTTTTTTCCTTTTTTTTTTTTT
>VBSM01002035.1:20845082-20872143 GCA_008086735.1 Cheirogaleus medius | reverse complement strand
TCCACCCTCCAAGCACGGGCTGTGTTTGCATGCCTGGCAAAGCTGATTATAGCATCTAGAAGGCCAGAGTGTCCACCCCCGAGACTCTGAGCCCCTCCCAGCTGCCTCCAGAGGAGCAAGAAGTTCAAGCGAGGAGCCCGCTTTCCCTGTATACCTGGAGAAAATACATGCTTTGGAAACAGCCAAAGTAACATGCAACAAACCGGGGCAAGCTGCCACCACAGAAGCAAATCTTAGCAAGCCCAGCTTTTGTTGTGCCTATATTTAGTTCATGTTCCTTTAGTTTAGGGGATTTTGCAAATATTTAGTTCCTCCCTGAGTGCATGGTCCCCAGATGCCACGTGGCTTCTGAGAACTCCATCGTCACAAAATGAAAAAGAGACTTACCGAGCTACCTACTTCTCGCTTCACGCCCAGCATCCGAGACGATGAGAACGAAAGCAGAAGACCCAAATCAAAGTGCCGTCTCTAAAGCACACCCTTGAAAGGCATCTTCTAAGAGCTGATTCTTCTCCAAGCTGTGTGTGCACCTTCTTCCACGCCAGGGCGAGGTTGGGTGTCATGCAATAGGATTTCCAGTCCAGGTGACACTGGGTTGCAACATGTGACTCTTGTTATACGGTATTTCAGTTCTGCATAGGTCTTCAAGTTTTAAAGATGTTATGGTTTCCATTGTCATTTCCTAATGTATGTAAGTATTAAAAGTTTGCTCTTATTTGTTCCTAAAATTTTTACAAACATTTTAAGATTTGTCAATTTCTACTTTAATTTTAGGATATTAAAAAAATTTAGTCTGACATTTATTTAAAAAAAAAGAAAAGAAAAGAAACGAGTGACTCTAAGCAAGTCCCTTCCCTTCTCTTCTCTAAGTCTCATATTTCTCATCCATCTAATAAGGTACCTTCCGTTTTCCCCTGTGGCCTTTAAGGAATTTCTCCTCTTGAAATAGTGAAAGAAATCTTAAAGAAAGGAAAAAGAGTGGAATAGAAGGGCTGTCTAAATGTAAGGGTACGTCTTCTTTTCATACATCCGTCGTCTTATGTGAAGATGAAGAGAATAAAAATGTGTGAACGGCACTCTCTGTGTTCTGGGTTTCTTTAGTACTTCTCAATTTGAGAAAAGTCAAAGCAGAATCATAGAAATCATGATCTTTACTTTTATAAAATTAGCCAGAAAGGGAGAGAATGTATTTCTGTCCTTGGGCATGGCTGCCTTCCTCGAGCTAGCTACAGAGCGTAGATGAAGCCATGGCTGGGGGGACCCATTCAAATCACTCCACTGCTTAGCATCAAAGCTTCCAACCTATGAAAACATAACGGTGCTTCTATTTTGTGGCTAAGATGATTGTCCTTTTTTCCCCCCACAGGTAATTCTCCATCCCACCCCAAACAGCCCCAAGCAGTCAGAGTGGCACAAAATGACAGTCTCCAAAAACTGCCCCGATCAAGATCTCAAAATCAAACTTGCCGTCCGCATGGATAAGCCTCAAAACATGAAGCATTCTGGGTAAGTGCGTCTTCACCGAGTGCGATTTTGGACACACATCCATTCGTTTCTCAAAACAAGCACAAAAACAAGATCTTCAGAGAAGTATGCGGAAAGAAATATAAAGGATTCATGAGAAGTCATTAAAATATGTGACTGTGATATTTACTGCAATCTTCCTCAATTCTTAGGATTATTGTATTTGCATTTTTGCTGTCAAGGTAGAATTATTTCCTTTTCTTTCCGTGGTAGGATTTCCAGTACAATTCAAAAACCTATTAGAAGCATGCTAGGTGACTCCGGTCTTGGGAGGTTTTATAGGCTCAGCGTACCTTGTCATTCAGACTCAACGAGTCACTCACTTGTACCTTAATCAACAAGCACATCCAACAGGTGTGAGCAGTGGCCATCGGTCACCTTCAAACAATCAATTCACATCAGATCAATTTTAGTGCGGCATTTAAATGAATGGGCAAATACATAGAAAATTTGTGATCATCTTTGTTTTTGGAAGACTTGAGAAAAATGACCAATTAAGTCATTTCAAGTAGAGCAAAAAGACTAGGTTAAAAAATACAGTTTTATTTTACAGATCGAGCCATGATTTATACATAAAATGTTTGTTGGTAACTGAGTATATGCTAGCCATGGCCTGTTAAACTAAATCGCTTGGGCCCTGTTATGAAAATAGGACGACCGAGACAGGAGTTGAGCCATATAACTCCGAATAGTGGAATGTTTAACCAGCTAAAGGGAAGGGATCATCCTTCAAGTATTCTGCAGGTACCCTTTGCCAGCTAGCTATAATTCTCTTAGTCCCTCTGGTCACTAGAAAGGTCTCATTAATTCTCTCGGGGGGCCGGGCGCGGTGGCTCACACCTGTAATCCTAGCACTCTGGGAGGCCGAGGCGGGAGGATCGCTCAAGGTCAGGAGTTCGAAACCAGCCTGAGCAAGAGCGAGACCCCATCTCTACTAAAAATAGAAAGAAATTAGCTGGAAAACTAAAAATATATAGAAAACATTAGCCGGGCATGGTGGCACATGCCTTTAGTCCCAGCTATTCAGGAGGCTGAGGCAGGAAGATTGCTTGAGCTCAGGAGTTGGAGGTTGCTGTGAGTGAGGCTGACGCCACGGCACTCTAGCCCGGGCAACAGAGTGAGACTCTGGCTCAAAAAAAAAAATTCTCTCCTGGATCTATGTGTGTTTATGGTAGGGCTTTAAGTGCTAAAACTGCCATTAAAAGTGGGAATTGGTTGTATGCACTAGAGGTTTGGGAAATTCACGAACCTGATATCAAGGCCACTCATTAAGACAGGTATAAACAGAAGCATGTGACCAGGCCAGGAGATGGCTGTCCCAGTGGGGTGCAGACCACAGCAGCACACAGTCAGAGAGTGAAAAGCAGTAAGTATCCTAGCAATGGTGCCTAGAAGCACCATTGCTTCTAGGAAGCAAAGAAAGCCCAAGGTTCCAGGGAAAGAGAGGTACCTACCAGTCAGGGCACCAGAGAGCTTCAGGTATGAAGGGCTCCAGAGAAAGCCAAGGCCACCCATGAGCTGGAGACCGGTTCCTGAGTTTGCATTTTTGCTGTCAAGGTAGAATCATCCAAGCTCTGGCTTGGATTTCGGGAATTTGCATTGCGTTGTCTGGGGGCCAAATTATTCCAAACTTGGGATAGCATTATGGCAAAACTTTTCCATCTGGGGGCATAGAAAGGCCTTGGAGAAGTGAGCCAGGCTATGAGGAGACACTCAGTCTTTTGCCAGCTGTCCACGATGAAGTACAAACAGCTCTCCCTCGATTAAATTAGCATCTTGTGAAATGTTTGAGATCAACTTTTCCTCCTCCTTATCTCACTCTTGGCATATATTTCAACAATATTAATGGAATCTCTCTCTAATGTCTCTTCCCCTCAACAATGAACATCCTGGTTTTAAGACAAAGGGGTGGAGAATTCTGTTAGGTTCCTGTAGTACACAGGAAGAGATCCTGCATCAACTCAGTAAATATTTGCTAAAGGAACCAGCACATGGGTGAGTAGGATGGAGGCAGGAAGACAGAGGGAAAGGAGGGGGAGAGGGCAGAGAGAAAACAGAAAGAAGACAAGAATAGGAACGAATATATCTGTCCTCTAAACTGCTTTTCTTTTTTTTTTTCAACCTCCTTAAAAGGATCAGTACCTCAACCCACATTGCAGGACTATTCTAGGACTTTACAAACACTCTCCCATTTATTCCCCACAGCAACCGCTTGCCATAGGTATTGTTTTTGTCCTCACTGGACAAATTCCCACTTCCCACAGTCTCTTCATTCATGCTGTTGGAAACTGAACTAACGGATTCGGATTGCGGAGTTCTTCCGATGATGCATTTGGAAAATTATTAACGTGTTTCAGGCTACCTCGACCCTACCACGTTTCCCCGAAAATAAGACAGGGTCTTATATTTATTTTTCCTCAAGAAGACACCCTAGGGCTTATTTTCAGGGGATTTGTTATTTTTTTTTAAGTATGGTACAACCATCTACATTTATCCAAATAGAGTTAAGTCATCTTCTTCTGGAACATCATCATCACTCTCCAAACCCTGAATCCCATCCTGAATGTCTTGCGACTCTATTTCCTTTAGAAACATTGGCCCCAGTCTCTCATGTCGAGCCATAGAGCTCTCATGGGGCAGATGAGAAGGGCTGCTCGTCTTCTTGACCGCCCCGCGACGACATGCATGGGTTGTGCAGATGCGCTGCGTAGCCACACCCGTCACTAGGTCTTATTTTCGGGGTAGGGCTTCTATTGTGCAAATGCTTAGAAATCCTGCTAGGGCTTATTTTATGGGAAGGTCTTATTTTCGGGGAAACATGGTACAGGTGACAGAAGACGTATGCAGCTCACTTTTGACAGGTTCCATAGCTATTTCGTATCACTAGACTGCCATTTAAAAATTACCCCTGCCAGGGAATATACTAGAATAGCTTAAAATAGCTCTAAAAGTGGACCGTGGATGCCTTAATAACACTGGCAGACCCAGTATGACCTAATGTGGCCTAAATTGGGGGTGAGCAACCTTAGTTGCATAAGAGACTATTCCGAGAAAATAAAAACATTCATGAACTACATTTTTCTTCCCTTGGATTGAAAATAGCTGTATTGAGCCCCCTGGTGTGGAGAAGGAGGATAGAAATGTCAGAGCAATGCCACAGCTTCGAGAATGGGAGAGAGAAAGGGATTTTGAAGAAGCACAGTTGCAGTTATAAATTATTTGAATGCTTTTTGAAACAGAAAAGAAGCATCAGAATCGCTGGGAATTACTCCTGTTCATGTATACTGTGGTCCCTTGCATGAGCCACTGGGCCATTCAGAGTAGCTTTCTTTAGAGAATAGACAAATGTCAGGGAGGAAAATCAGCACTGCTTTTTGCCCTTAAAACAGTAATATCTGGACATATTTATTTGAGAATTAGCAACTAAGTAGGTGGCTACTTTTCGTCTTTTACGTCCATGTGGCGTTTTCAAGCTGAGGAAGTGCATTCACATCCATCATCTCATTGTATCCCTGACGCCGCCTCCCAAGCATCAGATATTGTCATTCTTCCATCCTAATAAATGACCCCTCCCTTTGTCAAGATGCCCAGACCAAGAACCTCGGAGTAGTCTTTGACATTTCTCTTTCATTACGGCCCCTCACCTCACCCTCCATCGTCAAAGTCTTTCCACTCCGCCTGCGAGACAAATCTAGACTACTGATCGCCCCCCATCTCGGCCTCACCACCGGCCTCCGGGCCTCCGTTACTGCTCCCCATCACGTGTTGCTCCCCCCTTGTAAGCCATCCCCCTGCTCCCGCCCTTGCGTCCCCACAGTCGTCTGTCTCCTACCCTGAAGCCAGGGGAATTTCCAAAAAAAAGAAAAGCATAAGTCAGATCCTGCGGCTCGAATGCTGGAAACCTCCAGCGACTCCTCATTTCCTTCAGGGTAAAAGCCAGTGCTGCTCCTGTGACTGCGAGGCCCTACCTGTGTCACCCTGATCACTGCCCCAGCCACACTGGCCTCCTTGTTCCTCCCCAAAGGCGCCAGGTACACCCCCACCCCAGGGCCCTGGCCCGGCTACTTCTTCTGCCCCGGGTGTTCCCTCCCTCTCACCCAGATGTGCAGGGGCTCACCTTCACCTCTGCGTGTCTCCACATCTATCAGAAAGCGTATCCTGGCCCACCTGTGGCCTCCCTCCCTCTTACTCTGCTTTGTTTTCCCCAGAGCGCTTACTGTTACTCCACACGTATCCTGATACTTCTTTGTTTGTTAGTTTGTCTGTCTGTCTTCACCAGTAGACTGAGAGTTCCCTGTGAGATGGGACATTTGTCTCCTTTGCTCACGGTGCCTTGGTAGAGGGCCTGGCATGTAGCAGAAATCCAGTAAGTTATTTGTTGCATGGATGAAAAAGTGAATAAACGAATCCCCACTTTACAGATAGAGAAACTGAGGCTCAAAGTGGTGAAAAGACAGTAAGCATCATATGTGGGTCTAGAATTATTCCTTTCAGTTCAACCATAACTGAGGACCTGAAGCTCGATTGAAAACACAGAGCTCCGCTTGGCTTCATTTTGGATTCGTTCAATGAACCACAGTCTACCAACCGGAAGTAATCCACAGCAATTCCAATTTTCCTTTTATATTTTAACAAACCTCAAAGGGGACACAGCTTACGACCCTCAGCCATCTTCTTGAAATCTCCTTTTCTCTTTTATTTTCTTAGCTGTGCCACTGCTCTAGACTTCTTGTTTTTAAACCATTTCACTCCTCTCTCCTCCTCGTAGATCTCCAAGACACCATCTTATCGTCACAGACTCTGAAACCAGACTACTGGCCTGGACTAACTAAATATTTTTAGGATTCCATCTTATCTCCCTTGTTGACTTCTTATCTATAAATGTCAATTAGATCAAGTCAGTCGATAGTGTCGTTCAAATATTCTGTACCTTTATTTCCTATGAATTACTAAGAGAAAGGCATCGAATCTCTGACTGTAATTTTAGATTTGTTTCTCCTTGCGGTTCTGTCCATTTTTGCTTCATATATTTCGAAGCTCTTTTATTAGATGCATAAACTATTAAGATTATTATATCTTTTTGACGAATTTACCCCATTATCATTATGAAATGATCTTCTTTATCCCTGGTAACACTCTTTGCCCTGAAATTTACTTTGTATGACAGTAATACAGCCATTCCAGCTTTTTAAAAAGCTGTTAGCATGGTAAATCCTTTTCTATCCTTTTATTTCTAACCTATTTGCATCTTTATAAAGTATATTTCTTATAGACAGCATAGAGTTGGTTCTCACTTTTTAACTCATATCTGAAGATCTCTGCCTTTTAATTGAGATATTTTGCCTGTTTATATTTAATGTGATTAATGATATTGATAGGTCTAAATTTATCATTTTGCTATTTGTCATCTTGCTATTTGTTTTCTGTTTGTCCCATTTGATCTTTGTTCCCCTTTTCTTCTTTTTCTGCCTCCTTTTGGATTGGCCAAATATTTTTTTATGATTCTATTTTATCTTCTTTCGTATATTGTTATTTCTAAATACCAATTAGATCAAATTGCATAGAATGGAATCCTTGGCACAACCACTTACTAGCTGTAGGCAGGTCACTCAACCTCTCTGGACTTCATTATTTGTCAATTGACAATAGATTAAAAGGATAAAAATGATTTTAAAAAATCATTTTAAAAAGAATTTTTTAACCGATTTTTAACCTGCTTCCTGGTCACTCATGACATACCAGGCCCCATGGTAGCACAGGGACAAAGAGCAGAGCAAGCGTGGCACCCTCCCCCGCGGGGCTGACTCTCACTCTCCACCTGGGCCAGAGCAGTATCAGCTCCAATGACTTTTGTCCTCACATCCCGTCAAGATGAAACTTTGTCCTGTCCCTGGTTTCCATGTTCCTCTCGGCCATCATTGTCCCTCTGCGAGGCACTCAAGGGGCGGGTGATTCTGGAAAATATCCTTTCCCTGCACTAGATGCTTATCCCCTGGCATCCTGGGAGAAGACACACAATACACATTTTCCCCCATGAATAGTTACTGAGCACCCACCATGTTCAAGCCTAGTGCTCAGCACGGTAGATACTTAATAAACAGAGCTACATTGCCAATTCGTATTAAATTCCCAAACACCAGATGAGGAAAGACTGTCTACTTTTTTTATGCAAATGAAAAGTCACAAACATTGCCACGGTGCTGCCCTGCCAAGCGGTCCCAGGGCAAAGGGACACTGAGCTCAGGGTCTTCCATGACTCAGCAATTTGTGGAGCACTTCTTGGGAAGTTCAATCCAAATGCATCTTCCTCTTCTCTTCTTAGTCCTTTGTAGCTCACTCTGGCTTCCTATAACTAAAATGCCCCCAGCAAATGACAGAAATGCCAGTGACCTACTGACCTGGGTTTTACAAAAATGCCACAAGAAAACATACATTATTAGAATCACGATGCTAAATATGGTCTGGAGTTCCAAAACCAGACATGTGTGCCTCACTTTATTTCCCGATAGAAATGCACCCCGAAATTGTGAATAAAGAAATCAAAGAGAACCCCTTTGCAATGTTGGAAATGATATGCTCTTTCTATTAGGACTACTATTTCTACCACGACTAATAGTAGCAAGCATAACAACAACGCCTAACATTTATCCAGCCTTTGCCATGTGCCAGTTACTGTGTTGAACACTTAACTTGCCTCCTCTCCATGAATCCTCACAACTGCCCTACGAGGTAGATATTATTTTATCCTTATTTTGCAGCTAAGGAAACTGAGGCACAAAGGGCGGGCAGCTAAGTCAAAGGAGAGTTAATCACAGGGGCTAGAATTCCCACTTAGGTGTTTTTCCCCCAGTCTGAGATATAACCACTAAGCTCAACTGCTGCTCACTGCACTAGAACGCTGCTCTCTCTATTGGTAAGTCCAGATTTCCACATAGCCAGACAGCCTGAAGAAGAGAGTTGAGGGCCACTAATGCCCGCACGGAGAGACTGTCTGTAGTGTGAGGAGCTGGAATGGAAGCCACCTGCACGTCTGCAGGAGCAAAGCCCCCATCTGCTCCAGGTACTGTGTGTCTTGTTTAATGAGCATGAAATCAACCCAGGAAAATAAATCGCAATAGCCGGAGCTGACTAGACAGAAACAGTGCATTGCAGCCCTCGGTGTTTCTTGGTTTTGACACCTTCTGGTAGGTGCCAAATTAGCAACAAATTCTGAGGAAAACCTCACAAGGAAAGCCCCTCCCTCACACAAGCCAACTGATACTTTGCAAAGGAGAGTTGTTAATTTTTCTCTGATCCCACCAGCTTTCCCATTCAGATGCTTTTAGCCAGAAATCCTCTCCGCTCCATTGTAATAGCAATTCATGTTCTTCCTTCAAAAAAAGAGACCAGAGTTTGTCATCTAGCATGGGAGGAAGAAGAGTGCCCTGAAGGAGGAGGCTTTAAAATTAGACTGTTATGAGTCTAAATTCTGGCTCATCCCAGCTGTGGGACCCTGGGAAAGTTGCTTTCACTTTCTCAGCCTCAACTTTCTCAGCTGTAAAATGGGAATAATATTATAGTCTAGTGATACAGCTAATAGGATTTGCTTTGAGCCTAGTATTGTTCTAAGCACTTTATAATTCTACTTTAATCCTCACAACCCTTAAAGTAGGTACCATTACTACTATCCCCATTGTACAGATGAGAAAATCGAGGCAGAGATAAGTCTAATAATTGATCCAAGGTTGCACACAAACCCAGGAAATACCTCTCCCAATACAAGCTCTTAACCCTTCCAGGTGAGTATAATCAATTCACTTAAAGTGACTGGCGCAGCACAGAAAACTATAATAGTAAAACCACACTAGAAGTAGCTATTATTTTTATTACAAAGGAAAAGTTAATAATTCAGTATGAATTATTAATACATTCTGTGGCTTCTAGTGAATTCCTTTGCCTACTTCCATTGTCATCTATTAAAATTATATACATGGTAGATGTAGCTGTATTCATTGTTTCAAATCTCTTCGTGTGGATGCGAGGTAAGGGAACATGGGTGGTAGCTGCCAGAGATAATTCCAGAAAAGTGTGAGACTGCTACAACCTTGCCAGGCATTCCTAAAAACACAAAACGTCTTGCCCACTTTCTTCATTCAAGTCATCTACCGTCCTGTGTACGCAAGCCTAAGGAACTTTTCTTTCACATATTTCATTATTATTTACTGCTAATAGTGATATATTTTCCTATGTACACAGAGAGATTTTATAGTGAGGCTGACATTTATTGTGCATCTGCTTCCCGCCATGGCTCACGCTTATATTCACAGGTGTTATCTCACTTAACGCTCACGACGATTCTGTGAGTGAGGAACTATCTCTGTCCCATTTTACGGGGCACCAAGATGTTAAGTATCTTGCTCAGCATCTCACAGTAGCTGGTAGAACTAGACTTGGAAGACTATACCCTTAACTGTTACAGGACAATAACTCTCTTTCTCGCTCTCTCTCTTTAGCCCTGGCTGAGCCTCCCTTTTATGTCTATTTTTGCCATGAATATATTAATATATTATTTCAGGCACTGGCCAGGACAGCTAAGTGACCTATTTAACAACACAGGGGACCGTGTTGGCCTCAGGGCCGCTCAGGGCTAATAAACTTTCCAGCCGTCCATGCACACTCGCTGCCTCAGCTTCAGTCCGGCCACCGCCTCTCTTGCCCGCAGCCCTGTGGCCGTGCCTTCACTCATCTCTCCGCTTTCCCTCTTGCCCTTCCTTGTACAGGGCATTCTCCACCCCGCAGCCAGTGGCATCATCTTAAATATTAATAGAAATATAATCGTGTCGGCCCCCTGCTTAACACCCTTGCATAGTTTCTGATGATTATTTAGACTGGTGTTGGTGACCCGATTTGCCCATTTAAGAGAAGGTTCTAGCTGTGTACAGTGAACGTAGCTTAGAGGCAAGAGTGAATGCAGGCAGACAAGTTAGGAGGCTCCTGTGTGGTCCAGGTGGGGATGATGGTGGCTTGAGCAGGGAGTAGCAGTGGGCTTCGAAAGAGACGGGGTATATTTCAGAAAGAGAGCTTGAAGAACTTGGCCATGGATTGCATGTTTTTATGCAATTTTTAAATCTCACGAGAAACCTTTATAAAGATTACTCTGGTCTCCCAAGAGCACGGCACTCAAACCCAATTGCAATATGATAAATATCTATTGACCACTTACCATAAATGAGGAACTGATAGGAATTCAGAAAGGAGAGCAAGTTTCTGGAATAGGAATTTAGAAAGAAAGACCAGTGTTCCTTCCATCGAGGAGCTCACAGTCCCAACAGGAACAGTAAATGTGAAAACAAACAGATTATAGCTGTGGGATCATTAATTATAACTGCAGAATTATCTATAAGGCCCGGGAAATGATGACATCAAGGTAGGAATTTAGACTGAGGAAGAAGAGGACTTCTACCATAAGGAGCAGGGAGAAGGCATTCTGCACCGCAGAGGTTGTACAAAGTTACAGAGGTGTGGAACTTTCTGGAATGGTGGTCAGGAATTACAGATAATACAACGTGCAGAAGCTGAGTCTAGCAAGCTAAGCAGAAAACAAAGAGTTTTTAAGCCGGGTCAAGACGCTGGACTTTGTCCCTACAGGCTAAGTTTCTGCAACCATATTCATGCCACCGAAGGCACACAACACACGGTTTTAGTGACATACAGATGAACACGGATTAAATACAGTCGGCCCCCCATGTCTGCAGCTTCCACAACTGCAGATCCAACCAACCTTGGATCAAAAATATTTTTTAAAAAACAATAAAAACAATACAACAATAAAAAAATAAGACAGATTTTAAAATACAGTATTACAACTATTTATGTAGCATTTACGTTGTATTCAATATTATAAGTAATCTACAGATGATTTAATGTATATGGGAGGATGTGAGTATGTTATATGCAAAAATGACCCCGTTTGGTATCAGGGACTTGAGCATCTATGGATTTTGGTATCCATGGAGGTCCTGGAACCAATCCCCTGAGGATACCAAGGGACAACTGTAATTATTATGTATTTTAATTTGTTCTGCATAATATTTAATGAGTATATCAAGCCTCTAATATAAAGTTGCCTTTTGAAATAAATTTATTCATGTTAAGTAAGTCAATTTAAAGAATATCAAGCAAAGCATAGACTAGGTGGACAGATGTGGGACAAATCATGAAAGTAGGGTGTGACAGGCCAAGGTTTGGGGCACATTTCATGTAAATAGGGACCCACGGAAAGAGTTTCAGGAGGGAAAAGGCAGGATAGGATTTGTAGCTGGCAGGCTCCGTCTCACAGGAGGAATAGGATGAAAATCACCCTTGTGTCCCTGAAGTCAATGAAGAGGTTCCTCTATGGTTGTCCATGGAAGCAGAAATGTGGGCGGGGACTGAAATCCCGGAAGTAGGAAATGGGAAGGCGGAAGTAGGACATGGAAAGGCGGGGCAGAGTGAGCAACTTCCGGGAGGTGAAAACCCAACTGCACTTGACAGTTGAGGAATGAGGATGAGGGAAGGACTTAGGATGACTCCTGGGTTTCTGGCTTGAAGAGCTGAGTAGGTTTTGGCTGCCAGCCACTCCTGAGAGCCCCTGGAATTTGTCAAACAGTAAAAAATTTAATCAGGTGCATTCTTCATTACGTTCCAAAGCGGAAATTCTATCTGATTCTAGGTGAAGTGAATCAGAATCACCAGTCATTCTAGGTGACTTGGAAGGTGTCCCGTGGTTGTTGAGGGCAGGTAAAGCCAGTTTTAGAACTCAAGTGTTTGGATGTACTTGAGTCTTGCCAGATCTCTTCTTCCTTCCTGAAAACCACCAGCTTCACTTCCTAGATCCATGCCGGCTCGACACGTAGCAATCTACAAGACTGATGGGATAACTCATGAATGAATTAGTATCATTGGTCTTAAAACCTCCCAACAGCTTTGAGCTATGCCTCTGTAGTTCTTAACTTTCCTTTTTATTTCATTTTACTGTGTAAAGATTAATTTCCATCAACAGAAGAGCATCTGGAGAGGGAGGAAGGGAGTAGGGAGGACTTCCTGTGTTGACTTGGAACTTCCTCCCTGCAATGCCCGTGTTTGTCAGAATCACAGCAGAAGAAAACAAGGGAAGGTTTTCCTGAATGGAACTTGACAGGAGGCAAAAGAGTTAGAGCTGTGAGATTTAGCACGTTTTTTTTTTTTCTCTCTCTCTCTCTCTCTTGTGTAACATCTTTTAGGAATTTCCCTACCTTGTAGCACATATACAAATTAAGTTGCGATGTAACGTTTTCCAAGGTGCTTTCTGGAATCAGTCAGGTTTGATGGCGGGCCACAATTCCTCCTGCAAGTGGAAATGAATTGTGTCTGCGGTTCCTTGCGTTCAACCACAGAGCTCCAAAATCCGCGCTCTGTTCCCAAGCCATGTGCATTTCCTTGTTGATGAGAACCAAGCTTTGTGGTAAAATGTGCTAAACCGTCCACTCACTCGAGCATTAACGCCGTTCTGGTCTCTCTCCTTTTCCTCAGGTATTTATGGGCCATCGGTAAAAATGTCTGGAAGAGATGGAAGAAAAGGTTTTTTGTCTTGGTGCAGGTAACTCTTCAACGCTTAGTGTCACTCTTAAGAGACGTCAGTATTAAAGATTGGATGGGATGAATGAATGCTTTTTTAACTGAGGTATGACTTTGAAAAGTGCACAAAGCTCAAGCATTTAGCTCAGTGAATTTTACATATCTCTGCGTAACCACCATTGAGAGGAAGAAACAGAACATGCCCAGCGCCCAAAGAGCTCCCTCATGCTCTAGTCCCTACTTTCTTATATATCACTTTAAAATTTTAACAGTGCATACTCATCATTTTTTAATTCTAACAATACAGAAGTATATAAAATAGGTCAGGGGGAGTAGATTCCCACCTTTCCCCAGTCCCCTGCCAAGGCTGGAGGACCCTGGGGGGAGGGGCATGGGGGGGCGGGGAGCAAGCGTGTGTCTGATTAGGGCAGGAGGGACATCAACATTGACTTAAAAAACCTTAGTCTTTCTAAGAGCACTGAGAGAGGCATTATGAGAAAAGCCAGACTTTAGTTGCACTTTCTGCCTCTATTTTATTATTTAGTATGTTTGATTTTGAATCACCCGCAGGGGACCATTCCACTCTTCTTGGTGCCTGGGCATTTTGCCTTTAGTGACGCAGCAAAGACTTGAGTCGATCTGTAGAAGGTGCAGTCTTAGAAGTTTAGAGTTGTTGGAAGCTTCAAGGTCATTTAGACCTAAGCCTAAGCTTTGTAGTGAGGTCTCAGAATGAGTAGCACTCTGAACACTAGTCGATAACCCAGTAAGTACCTTTAGTCAGTGTATTACAGATTGACGCATTTTGTGACATCTTTCAGAATACATTATAAATTAAATTTTTGGAAATTGGATTATAGTTGAAATGCTCTAATGGAGCCTGCAAACTAACAAACAGGCGATGGCAAACTCCTTTGCAAACTGGAAAATCCTGATGTAAAACCCAAATAACAACAACAACAACAACAAAAAAAAAAAGAGCGGAGTTTTCAAGGACGTGTATTACTATTTCTGGAAGCATTTTTAAGAAACACTCAAGAAAGTAAATGTATTATTTATGTATCATTAACATAGTAACACCAATATCTGTGTCTATATCTGTATCTATCTATACACAGATGTTTCTGGCAGCATTGTTAATAATAGCCCAAATCAGGGAAGTCCAGAATTCCATCAAAAAGGGAAAAGTCTATAGGTATTAGAGCCAGAGATATATGTAAAAGCATGGAAAAATGTCTATAATAAGGTATCTGAAAAAAGCAAGTTGTAGAACTGGGGAAAAGAATCCTTATTCAATAAATGGTGCTGGGAAAACTGGATAGCCACATGTAGAAGACTGAAACAGGACCCACACCTTTCACCTCTCACAAAAATCAACTCACGCTGGGTAACAGACTTGAACCTAAGGTGTGAAACTATTAGAATTCTAGAGGAAAACGTTGGAAATACTCTTCTAGACATTGGCCCAGGCAAAGAATTTATGAAGAAGACCCCAAAGGCAATCACAGCAGCAATAAGAATAAATAAATGGGACCTGATCAAATTAAAAAGCTTCTGCACAGCCAAAGAAACTGTCACCGAGAGCAAACAGACAACCCACAGAATGGGAGAAAATTTTCGCGTGCTACACATCCGATAAGGGGCTGATAACTAAAATCTGTTTAGAACTCAGGAAAATCAGCAAGGAAAAACCAAACAACCCTATCAAAAAGTGGGCAAAGGACATGAACAGAGGTGCAGTTAGCTCGACCCAAACCACTTGGGCTGAGAGTGGAAAAGAGGGATGGTCCCCATGGAAAATTAGGATCCACCTGCAGAAGGGAAGTGAATGTCCCACATACACACATAAGAAATGTCCCACAGGTAGTATCATCATCCCCATTTAAAAATCATGAAACTTTATCACAGCAAAGTTAACTGAATTGCACCAGGGTCACAAAGCCAGAAAACAATGGATCTGAAAATGAAATCCAAGTCTCTACAGCTCCGAATCCTGCTCTTTCTAGTCCACCAAATGGCCTTTGTTTCAGTGTCAGTCAGGAGTCTGGGATTTATATGCTGTGATCGATCCTTCATTTACAACCATGTCACATTAAAAATGGTCCCCGGTCACCAGGCATTGTGTGCTTCATACAGTAAAAATTTTCTCCATCCTCAGATCTTAGCTCAGTCAGTCAGTGCTTCCTCATGAATTCCTTGCCAATCACCCAACTAGACCAAACGCTCAAGCTCTTATGGCACTATATACCTCTCTTTTTAATACTTTGACTATTAAAATAACACATTTCTGAAATAATGTAGTTAATGCCTGCCCTTGCACTAGACTTGAGGGCAGGAATCATGTCTGGTTTTGTGCATCTTTGCATTGCCAGCACCAACCACACCACCTAAGTATTTATTGAATGAATAAATGAATGCATGAATTTACCATAAAATAACTCTTTTCTAAAACGTATATGTGTGAACTTTGGACAACGGCTAGTGATGAGGGTTCAGTAAAAATAATAGCTTATTGATTCTCAAAAAATGATGATAATGGCAAGAAAAAAGAATTTAGACAAAATGCATTCTGCTGTTAGTTGTATGTCGAAATATTTTAGTCTTCCATAGGTGCTGGGAGAAGGGGAGGGGAGAGTTGAGGACAAGAAAGGACTAACTTTCTTATCTTGTAACTAGACTCTACTTGCCAAATATAATTGAAAATCAGGGGCAACCTTAAAGGTTCTGGACAGTTTCTATATATTAAAACGGTGGTTCTCAAACTTCAGTGTATTAAGAAATATCTGAGAAAATTATGAAAAAATGTTGATTCCTGAGGCCCGTCTTGACCTGAGATTCTGATTAAATTGTTCTGACTTAAAGAATCTGTATTTATAACCTACCTCCCAACACAAACACATATTCTCTTTCCCTCCCTCCCTCCCTCCCTCCCTCCCTCCCTCCCTCCCCCCCCTCTCCCCCTCTCTCTCTCTCTCTCTCATGAAGGTAGCTGCCATCCAGTCTTTAAGAAACATTATTTCATGGGTACAATGAACACTATTTGGTGATGGGCACATTTACAGCCCTGACTCAAGCCATGTAGCAAAAATATTTGTACCCCCTTAATATTTTTAAATAAATAAATAAAGTAGATACAGCCCTAAAAAAAAAAAAAAGCATTATTTCAAAGCCTTTTCTGATTTAAACAAGTATCTTGGAATGAGCTACAGGGTTTCTTGTATATCTGAGGTCCAGCCACCTTTAAAACAAAATCATGATGACTGTACCCTCAGAAGTCCTGGCAGTCTGTCCTATTATTCCCTGAAAAGGTACATACCCTTTGAAAATATCAATGATGTCAAAAAGCATAGTCCTTTAAGCTCTTCTCTCCAAAGTGCACTTTCAGATATCTGCTTGTCATTTCAGATCACTAGATCTCCACGTTTTCTTTTGTTCTACCCCAGGCACTCTGACTTTCATGGCCAACTTTCTGACTTCCTGACTTCTGACATGTATTCCAGGCTCTGACGTGCCTTTATTACAACAATACTCACAGCCTCATTAACTTTTCATCAAAATACACTTTAAAAAGACTTCTGTGACAGACAAATGTGTTTCATTGGGAATAGTTTTCACTTAGTGTGGTCTAGCGGAAGATTAAAAAAAAATTTTAAAGTTCCCAAAATTTTGCTGCCCCCCACACAAAAGCACTTGATAAAAACTGAGGTTCTCCTCAAAACTTGCAATAATTAGAATCATTCAAAGAGAAATAATTCCTTCTCCCCATCCTTTATTTCCTAAAGTAAGCTACCAGATCTTAAATCAAAATGCTCCTAATAAACCAACTCAAGTTTATTTACCAAAATGAAGCCCAGTTTGTCAGGAGTGAGTTCAGCGATCTAACCAGAAGAGGGCGGCAGCGTACAGCACTCCAAGAAGCAAGCCACTAAAACAGAAAAGGAAAAAAATCGAAAAGCCCAAACCATGTAGTAATAGTAAATGCATGCGTCTTGAAATAACACCCTTCTGTTGTGATATTTTTCTGATCTCAAGTGAGTATCGGCAGCTCTCTGTTTGGCTAATCACATTAACAAACTATGTCATCTTTCATTGTTGCCAGATGACAAATGCCAGGTAAAAAAAAAATCCCCGCAGAACTGTCTCAGCAATACCTATGATCACTGTCCTGTGGGGGGGTCAAGGGACTCTGTCATCCATGCGACTAGTGACAGGTTGAATAACGCCTGCTGCTGAGCTGGGAGTGACATAGTAAATTTGGGGGTTGAAAACCTCTTTATTGGATTTTATATACTCGACTTTTTGGAACCAAACAGATTCAATTAGTGAATGCCCATTATATGGTAGACTTTGCTTATGGGGTTATAAAAACAACCCAGATGGATGACTCCCTAGACCTGCCTTCAAAGGATTTGTAATCCAGTGGGCAAATACACCTACTGAGCTACACTGTATTATTATAGCATGTTAGTGTCCATTGCAAAGAATCTGTTTATATAGACGCATATATTGAGTGTTTGCTCTGTGGGTATCACACGTGGTGCGTAAAACTCAGTTAATCCTCCAGCAACAACAAGATGTAGATAAAACACAGATGAGGACTCTGAGGCTGAGAGAGGGGACCGCTTATCAGAGCTGGGATGGGACCCCAGGCCTCTGGGACCCCCTGCTTGCACTCTTGACTTTCCATTTTAAGAGAAGAGTATGTTATTAGTTGTTCTGCTTATTACAAAAAAAATCAATACACGTTCCCTGGTGAAAATACTCTTAGTGACCTTGTATATTTCCCGTGGCCCCGCAATGGAAGGAGCAGGTTCTGCAAACCCTGAGCCCTATAAAGAATCCCAAGGGGGTGGTAAAGTTTTCATCAGGAGCCAACAGAGGGCAGCAACACATAAACCAACCACCGAAACCTTCTCTGTGGACAGGCGTCCTCTGGCCACTGGGACCCCCAAGCCCCACCGCGCTGGAGATGGGTGTAGGGGCTCCGGAGTGCAAATTTCTTACTACCATTAAAAAAAAAAATTATTTGATCTATGGGTTCGGGTGAAAAAAAAAATTAAAGGCAAATCTTACCACGGAGGAGACTAAGAATGTCTTCAGCTGGGATCAAAGTTCAATGAGAAAAATGTCTCTTTCAGTAATAAAGGGAACTAAGGGCTGAGGGACGCGGCACTCCTTCGCCAAGACATCTGACATCCGGAGATGGCGAATGTGCCCGAGAGCTTTCAGCTCAACGCTGGGAGGATGCTGCTTTCCTGCAGGCTCCTTGCGGACGAGCCGGATGCAGAAGTGCTAAGTGTCCACGCTGGGTCTGGATGCGCGGTGGCCACAATGGGGTCCCGAGGCCGGCCCGCAGCTTCCATGGACCGTGTCGCCGGAGTGAAGGCTGCCACTTAGGGTGCCAGTGACAACAGCCGTGCCACTGGGGGCTGAGGACGGCTCTGCTGTGACTGACACCTATCCCTCGAGTGCTCACTGCTTGTGACAGCGAGTCGTTCCTGCCCTTGTCGGAGATGAAGAGAGACCTTTCAAAGTCACCGAAAGCACCCCCCCCCCTTCCGTGGGAGGAAGGCAAGGGGAGGGGGGACAGAATGTGTAGCTTGATGCCGAGCAAAATGCTGCAAAAAGAACATGCTAGAATAAAAAGGCATAAACACAGGAATGCCTAGCAGTCTCCAACTTTGGACCAAAGGCCCGTGTTGTCTCTGCAAGCGTGGCCGTCTCAGCCAGGGCCACGGCCACGTCACGTTGAACCCATAAAACTGCCACCAACCTGCAAAAATGGCAATTGCATGTCGCTTAACCCGGTTATGACAATGACAGCGATGATGATAGCTGACACTTATCGGGCACTTCTAAGCGCCAGGAACGGGTTCCAAGTGTGTTCCATGTGTACACTTGCACGGTCCTCACGATAGGCCAGTGAGGCAGGATCTGAGGTGATAGATACCCACTCCACAGATGAGGTGACCGAGGACCAGTATGGTTAAGTAACTTCTTAAAATCACACAGCCGGGAGAGAGCAAAACTCAATTCGAACCTGGCCACTGAGTCCAGAGCCTCAGGGGAGAGGACGCGGTTGAATGCAACAGGGTCTCTTTGGGGAACGCGGGCTCTACTAACCTCACCGTCTGCTTTTCCTTGCCAGGTGAGCCAGTACACGTTCGCCATGTGCAGTTACCGGGAGAAGAAAGCGGAACCCCAAGAGCTTCTACAGCTGGATGGCTACACTGTGGACTACACTGACCCCCAGCCAGGTATCTGCCCGCCCTCCTGGCCACGAGCCCGCGGGACTCCCGACCTCCCCAAATCAATGTCATCTCATATTTGCTGTGCCCTTGCTCCACGCTAGGCACTAAGTCCATTCATCTACGAAGGGTTTCACCAGTGACCACGACGGCCACCGTCCTTGATCTCACAAAGTTTCCATCCCGACTGATCAAACACTCTCCCAACCTAGTGCTTTGGTTTGACTCAAGGCATTCTCGGGTTTAAAACCAAAAAAAGAAATAATGAAGCATTTTTCTTTTACATTCCTGTAACCACATTAAATACGGACTCCACCATACAATGCTAAAAAAAAAAAAAAAAAATTCTGAAAAAGAGGAAGGTTTTACATCTTCACCAAGGAAAACATTTGTGTGTATGTATGTGTGTGTGTGTGTGTGTTGTTTTTTACAAGTGATGAGTGGCTTGGCAGATTTTGTCTCCATGACCGAACAAGCTTGCCCTATGCATCTATATTCCCTAGCTATAATTAAGAGCTCATAAGGTTAGCTGGTGCCACTTAAATGGCTTTTTTCCTAGGAAGACACCAATCCATAAGCATAGACGCTGAAGCTCCCAAGCCTTATGTAACTAAGAACCACAGAAATGGGAGTATTGCTTATAACTTCTACATTGCATAAGTTCTACATCCTGCCCCCTCGCACCTCTCCCCCCTACCCATTTTATCTTTTTCCCAGGAAAATGAATAGAAATCAGCCTCAAAGAACCTTCAAAATGAAGGGGGGGGTGCGAAATCATTTCAGCATATTAATGAACAACAAGCACCGACAGCCCTCTCCCGGAGAAGTTTATTTTTATGCCAAATCTGCACAAGGAAAGCATTTCCAACCATACTGCATTATTTGGCCCAAAACCTTTTTTTCTACTCCCATATTGCTCTTCCACATGCAACAAAATACACATAAAAGAAAAACAGAGTTTGAGAGAAGATGGGGTGCTAACCTGAAAAGGTGTGATAGGGAAGGCCTGGCCCCAGCCGGTGTAGGGAAATTAGCACCTTCGGCATCTCAATCCTCAGTGACTTGGACCAGCCCCACCTCTTGAGACTTTCATATGTAATTTGCACCCTGCTAGAGCATGATACGGAACTGCCCACCTAAGGCATGAATGAGAACCTCTGCCTGGAAATTCTTCCTAATGAGTAGAACCTACGAGTTGGAAAGAAACAATTTCAAGCAGTATCTCATTAAAAGCATGGGGCTCCTTCGTTAGGAGACTGACCTTTAGGACATTCTGCGATCATTTGCGTTCTTCTCAACTCATTGGGTTCCCCTCGAAGAAATAGATTCAGCCATCCCTAAGCCCTGCATTTTAAAGTGGGAATCTACAGAGGCAATATGAGAAGGAAAACCAATGCCATCTTATGACCGTAATTCATTTGAGCCAGTTCCTTCTTGCGCTCCTTTTTCATGATTGCATGTAACCCTCACCAGAGTCCTGCAGTGTAGATAGAATCCGGATCATCCAGCCCATTTTGTAAATGAAGAAACAGATTCTGAGAGATCTCGGGCTATTTCTCAAGGCTGCCTAGTGGCTGAGCTGGGGCTCGGGGTCTAACCCTTTGGCACTTGCAGTGAAACATAGTTCTGTGAGCAGCTATAGCAAAGCTATCTATAATTGTTATTTTATCCGATGAAAGCAGAATTCTCTTCTGACGGTGAGAAGGGCAGAAGTGGGGAGAGAGCTATTCTATCTGCGTGCGGAAGGAGTAACCGCATGCATATTTTTTAAGCTGCTTTTATTTCTTTTTACATCGATCCTGTGGGATGGAAGTTATAAATTCCTTTATGGAAGATGTAAAATGTAAATTGATTATGTTCTTGTGAGTAATAAGCAGCATCTTCTCTCTGACTCCCCATGTGCTAAGTCCTATTTATTTCCCGAGTAATATCTGATTGAAAATGGAGACTTATATATTCCCAGTTGCCATAGGAAAAAAGTCTAACTCGGAATTTCTTTTCTTTTTTTTTTTCTTAAAGACAGAGTCTCACTCTGTTGTCCGGGCTAGACTAAGTGCCGTGGCATCTAGCAGCCTAGCTCACAGCAACCTCCAACTCCTGGGCTCAAGCGATCCTCTTGCCTCAGCCTCCTGAGTAGCTGGGACTACAGGCATGCACCGTCATGCCTGGCTAATTTTTTCTATATATTTTTAGTTGGCCAATTAATTTCTTTCTATTTATAGTAGAGACAGAGTCTCGCTCTTGCTCAGGCTGGTTTTGAACTCCTGACCTTGAGCGATCCACTGGCCTCGGCCTCCCAGAGTATTAGGATGACAGGCATGAGCCACCGCACCCAGCCTAATTTTTTCTATATACTTTAGTTGGCCACTTAATTTTCTTTCTATTTTTAGTAGAGACGAGGTCTCGCTCTTGCTCAGGCTAGTCTTGAACTCCTGACCTTGAGCGATCCTCCTGCCTCAGCCTCCCAGAGTGCTAGGATTACAGGCGTGAGCCACCGCGCCCGGCCTAACTCAGAATTTCTTAAAGAGTGTCTATTAGAAATAAAAGTTCCTGGGCCCCACTCCTAACCTTGAACCAGAGGAGGGAGGGCAGAGTCCTCCTATGTCACTGAGCACGGCAGGCGTTCGTGTGTACAGTGACGTCTACGAGCTGGAAAGCCAAGTGATGCGCATTTTAGCTGACGTCCTCCGAGCTCCGAGTCTCCTCATCTGCTCCCCGGTAGGTGAGTGTGCCCATGAGAGGATGTGTCAGACGACACCTTTTCCTCTCCTGCCCTTGGTTTTATCCAGGTTGTCCATGGACCCAAATGGTGGATGTGTCTATGGGTTAAGTAGCCTCGTAGCCCGGTCCTCTCCACCACAGGAGGGAGGGACGTAACTGGACACCCTGCCTTAGTATCAGCCAGGGATCTAGATACTTCCTTAGACACAAGCATTTGTGCCAGATACACTCCACTGTTTGCGGTTTTGAAATATTGATCTGGGGAACTGGTAAATTACTGCATGTAAGTTTCACTTACAAGCTACTCCTTTTAAACCAACAATGAAAATGTTTCGCTTTACCTGTCCCAGGTGTGGTTTGGAGAGGATGCAGCAATCTCTCCACTCCTATTATTAATAGATGAAGTCATTAAGTCTTCAAATGAAAGGGTATTTTGTCTAGAATAATTCAGTGGCACAATTTGTCAAATTGATTAATCTTGGACAATTCTCAGAGATCTCTTTTTCCCCTGTAAATAGACCATGCCCGGCCGGGCGCGGTGGCTCACGCCTGTAACCCTAGCACTCTGGGAGGCCGAGGCGGGAGGATCATTTGAGCTCAGGAGTTCGAGACCAGCCTGAGCAAGAGCAAGACCCCGTCTCTACTAAAAATAGAAAGAAATGAATCGGCCAACTAAAAACATATAGAAAAAATTAGCCGGGCGTGGTGGCGCATGCCTATAGTCCCAGCTACTCAGGAGGCTGAGGCAGGAGGATCGCTTGAGCCCAGGAGTTGGAGGTTGCTGTGAGCTAGGCTGATGCTGGTTGTGATGGTCAGTGGCTTTCCCTGGCCTGGTCAGGGACCGTCCCTCTGCGTCCCCAGACGAGTCCTCCCGCTCTTGACAGGGCAGTACCCATGGGACTGCGCCCCTCCTCCTTCGTGGAGCGCCCACACAATGTCCCCCATCACACTCGGCAGGTTCAGTCCCCAGGAATTTCTGCTTTTTTTCTGAGACCGCGCTGTGAATGTTCCCTTCGCTTTCTCCCCTCTTGCTTCTTTCAGCTCTGTAGCTCTTCTCTCTCCTTGTTGTTCATACTGCTGTATCCTCGGCCTCTCCAGCTCTCCGAGAAAGTTCTCTAGCTCTCTGCTGCTGTTTTTGCCATTGCTGCTGTTGCTTAAGTTGTTACTCTTTGCCCTCGCTCGCTCCACGATTAAGCTTCTTCCTGTTGTCAGTAATGACACTTCCGAGCGCTGTTAGTGCCCACCCGTCCCTGGTATTCAGGCTCTACAGCCTGGAGCCAAACAGTCAAGGTTAGGAGCCCAGCTCTGCCTCACACAGACCAGCTCTTGCTTTCTCCATGGCTCAGTTTACTTATCTGTAAAATGGGAATAATAGCACTTACATCGTAGGGCTGTTGGAAGGATTAAAAACATGAAAAGTTCTTAGCATCTATCTCTACCTCTGAATAATTGCAGAGGAGAGGTCTCTCTGCTTCCCAAGGTAACCCCAGCAACTGCCAAGAACACAGTCTTCCCACTTTGAGCAGTGGGCCCTGGGGTAAAAGTGGCCTCCAGGGATGCCCACCCTAGAATTCCCTGACCGTAGCAAAGTACCTTGTCTCTCAGGTCACCATGAAACTAGACTACAGAAAGGTCTGTTGACTTCCCCTTCTTCCTTTTAACTCCTTAGAGCTCACTTTTCAGGCTTGAAGCATCTCTCAAATCTCTTGTTCCTCCTCCCTCCCCTTCCAGAATGTTCCTTTTTATTGTGCCATCCATTAAGTTCAGCAGGTTTTCCCAGCTTGCTAACTGTACCTCATCCTACTAAAATTACACATTTTTAAACCTTCCATAAGAAATTAGGCAAAATATTCCCTGATAATCCTAGCCACCAAAAGGCTTTTATTAAAGCTTTATTGATGTGGTATAAGAAGACTCCATTTAAAGAAAAAGCTATTCATTGTCCCCAATCCCTGGCCATTCTAAGTGCAAAACTACCAACACATACCCACTGTTGCAGAGAGTAGACACCTCAATTAATATGGCCAACACAATGAAGAAGTTTTAATGTCACCAGAAACCTTTCCCAGTGACAGATATCAAATAGGACTGGACTTCATTGGGAATTTGAAGATGCTAATCATTCATTCATTCTTCTTTTAGTTTCTAACCGATAATTGAGGAGATGATGAGAAACCCGATGAAGATATAAAGTAGTATTTCGGGTTAGAGAGAACCCAGTAACCCAAAAGGAAGTTTCTAGAATATGTTGATGAACCCAATGTAGCTTTGGCCTGAGCCCAAAGAGAGGCTTTCAGCTACTTCTCTCTAAATTTTAACCTTGAAAACTGCCTATGGAAAAATAGGTCTGTAGCATATTCATTTATTCAACCAATATTTGTTGAACATCTACTATGTGCCATGCACTTCCTAGGCACTAGGGATACAACACTGAACAAAATGGACACAAATTCCCTGACCTTATGAAGCAAAGTGAATTGTATAGTTTGCTAGAAGGTAATAGGAGCAACTGAGAAAAATTCAGCAAGGTAAGAGAGGTGGGTAACAAGCAGGCAGAGATCAGGGAAGGCTTCAATAGAGATGTGACATTTAAGCAAAGACATGAATGGGGTAAGGGGTTGAATCATGCAGATATCTGAGAGAATAGTGTTCTAGGCACAGAGAACAACAAGTACAAAGGTCCCGAGGTAAGAACGTGCCTGGGGTGTTCAAGGAACAGCAAGAGGCCAGTGTGGCTACAGAGAAGTGAGAATGTGTGTGCAGAGGCAGAGAGAGAGTACCAGGAGAGGAAGTGAGAGGTGGTGAAGGCCAGTGCTTATGGGACCCTGCAGACCTTATCAGAACCTAGGCTTTTCCTCTGAGTGGACTTTGGAGCCACTGACAGGTTTTGAGCAAAAGAGTGACATTATCTGACTCTTGGGCTAATTTGAGGCTGCTGGCTGCCATGTGAAAATCGACTATAGAGCATAGAGGGAGGCAGACAGATCAGATAGGAGCCTATTAATAAAATAATCCAAGTGAGAGATGATCGTGGCTGGATTCAAGGTGGCCTCACTGGAGGTGGAAGAAGTAGTCAAATTCTGGTAACGTCCTGAAGATAGAACCATCCGAATTTCATGACCCATTGGAAGTGGGTAGTAAGAGAAAGTGAAGAGTCCAAAATTGAGCCCAAGATTGTGGACATGAGCACCTAGACACATGGTCTCAGCTTTACTGAGATGGAGAGGAGGTTGAGGAGAAAGACCAGGAGTTTCAGTGTAGACATGAAAAGCTTGGGATGTGTATCGGATATCCACATGGAGAAATCCAGAAAGCTATTAGATATGCAGGTCTGGAGTCCAGGGAGGGAGGTTCAGGGTGGAGGTAGACATTGAGGACCATCGGCACATTTGTGGTATTTAAAGGCTGGAGGGCAACACCGGGAGGGGGGCAGGAGGGGAGGGTAGATAAAGAAGAGAAGAAGCGTAAGGACAGAATGTCAGGATGCTCCAACATTTAAAGTTCAAGAGGAGGAGGAAGAACCAGCAAACGAGACTGAGAAGCAGCAGCAGCCAGAGAGATAGGAGGAAAATCAGGTTTCCAGGAAGCCAAGTGAAGAAAGTATTTTAGGCTGGGCATGGTGGCTCATGCCTATAATCCTAGCACTTTGGGAGGTTGGGCCCACTTTGGCCTCAACCTCCCAAAGTGCAAGAATAGCTTAAGGCCAGGAGGTCAGGAGTTCCAGACCAGCCTGAGCAAGAGTGAGACCATGTCTCTACCAAAAAAAAAAAAGAAAAATTAGTCGGGCATGGTGGTGTGCACCTGTAGTCTCAGCTACTCGGGAGGCTGAGGCAGGAGGATTGCTTGAGCCCAGGAGTTGGAGGCTGCAGTGAGCTATCATGATGCCGCTGCTCTCTAGCCTGGGTGACAGAGTGAGACCCTGTTTCAAAGAAAAGAAAACAAAGGAAAGAGAAAAGGAAATGGAAAGGGAAGGAGAGAAAGAAGAAAAAGAAAGAAAGAAGAAAACAAGTATTTTGAAGAGAAGAGAGTGTCAAATGCTGCTGATAGGTCAATAGGTCACATAAAGTGAGGACTTTGAATTGATCATGGGATTCAGCAATGTGAAGGTCACTGGTGACCTGGACAAGTCTCAGGAGGGCAGCAGCCGGGTGGGAGGGGCTAGAAGGCAGAACAGAAGAGCAGAGGCCCTTGCCACTCCAAGTGTGGTCCTCAGGTCCCGCCGTCTGGATCGCTGGGGAGCTTGTTCACAATGCTGAGTCGCGGGCTCCAGTCCAGACCTACTGAGTCAGAAGCTGCGTTTGAACCAGATGCTCAGGGGGTTCACATGGGCGCCAACGTTGGGGAGCCCAGGTAGAGAGCTCCCTTTCACTGTGGGGAGAAGAACAACAGGACAGTAGCCGTCCTGAGATGGGGTAAACAGAGGTTTTTGTTGTTGCTCTTTGCTTGCTTGTTTCTAAAGATGAGAAAACAAAGAGCACGTTGATGGGCAGAGGTTTACCCGGCTAGCAGGCAGCCCTGTTGACAGTTCTGTCCCCGGCAGGACAAAGAGAGACAAAAGCCAGGCTCAGAAATGCCTCTTTGACATCAGGTCCCCTCTCTGTGGCCAAGTGGGACTTAGAGGTCCCATCCTAGAGGAATCCCTCCTGCTGTCCTCCAGCCCAAGAAAAAGCAGCACACGTTGCTCTTCTAAGGGCCACGTCCTGGTGACAGCATTGCCAGTCGGCTTCATGGAACCTGTGACTCCCTTTCCCCCCAGGTTTGGAGGGTGGCCGAGCCTTCTTCAACGCAGTCAAAGAAGGCGACACCGTGATATTTGCGAGTGACGACGAGCAAGATCGCATCCTGTGGGTCCAAGCCATGTACCGGGCCACGGGGCAGTCACACAAGCCCGTGCCCCCGACCCAAGTCCAGAAGCTCAACGCCAAGGGGGGGACTGTGCCCCAGCTGGATGCTCCCATCTCTCAATTTTGTAAGTAAACATGCCATTTTTTTTTTTT
>VBSM01002035.1:20831311-20844982 GCA_008086735.1 Cheirogaleus medius | reverse complement strand
AAAAAAAAAAACCAAAACATAGTACCTACGATCCCATTCTGAGCTAAAATATCAGAGACCCAAAAATGAAACCATCTCCCTAAACAGCCCTAGTTCATATTCTAGGTTTTTTTTCTCCTCTTACCTCTGTATCCATTTAACTTCTTGCTACCTAAAATGACTTTTATCTCCCAACACTTCTGATACACACAGTAAGGTGAAAGCCAGTCTATGCTTGGAAATGTTTATGAAAACAAAGAAAATGGAGACATAAAGCATCAAAATAAAGTAATTCATTTTAGTTCCAAGCATTCACCCTAAATAGAGACTTTTGCCTTACCCTGAAGATCAAGTCCATTAGAGATATAGCTCAGGTACAAGTCATTTTTAGCAATCAACATGGCGATTCCTTACTTTAGTGTGGAGCCCACTCATTCAGTCTAGTTCATGGAACAACTGTCCAGAGATAAGACACGCTAATGAGGAAGACAGATCAGGCACCCAGCTCTCCTAATACTTGCATTTCAGTGGAAGAGTCTGGACAGCAAACGAGCCAACAAGTAAATCAGATAGATCAAGACATTGGTAAATACCATAAGGAATGTCACTTGGTGGTGACTGAGAGTGAAGTCCAGGACATTAGACGATCAAAGAAGTCTAATGAGTTTAGACTTAGTCTCTGAGTTTACGCCCAAATGATTGGGAGTCAGCCCTGCAAATATTTCAGGAAAGGGAATCACAGTAGAAGGAAAAGGCCCCAAAGTAGAGACATCACCTCTAACAGGGGGCCCACGCAGTCTCGTCTTTGTAGCTCTAAGCAAAATACAGATGTGGATGAAATGATGTTGCAGCCACAGCAACTAAATAGAGGTGAATTCTCTTTTCAGTGAATTCCACTGCCTTGCTCCACTTCTGTCCGACAAAACTATGTTCTTACGCCTTGCAACACCCTTGCTGATCAGGAAATACAACACTGTTGGGGGGTGACAAATTCTAACCAGCGCATGCTCCCAAGGAATTCCTATCCAGTGTTAAGGGTTTCTTAAAGGAAGAGGCACGCCCTACGGGAACATTGTAAATAACAATCGTTGTGGACTTCCACGCAGAAAATCGTGAAAGAATAAGAAAGAAATTGGGCTGGGACTTGAAGGAGAAGGGCCAGCCCTCCTGCCCACGGCCACCACCAATTCCCCGCTCTCTTCTTCTTTTCCCTAACATCTTCTGGCACCTGCGTTGATTAGAGAGCAATGAAGAGAGCAACAGTCATTAGTGGAAATAAAGCGGTTACCCAATATTTGTTTAATTTTTCTAGAACAACAACTATGTGGTGGGATCCCTCTCTTCCCGTTGCCTGAAACACTCGTTTTTAATACATTCAGAGACAACACATCCCATAGTGGAATTATATATTCACCCGAAGTGGAATTATCTGTGTATCAGAAAAAAAAAATTCTAATTATAATCATCAAAATCAACCTCATAAAACATGTGTATCAGGTGATATTTGGAAAATACTAGTCTGATTTCCAAATAATCTCCATTTCTTCTAAAGTCATTTCACCTCACATTCAGTGTCTCTGTCGTACCATCTCCTCAGATTAAGAAATCGCTACACGGTTTGTGACTGGTCCCACTTTTTCCTCGCTTGTCTAGGGAAGAGGAAGGATATTCAGGGGTAAAATTAAATGGAGACGAGACATTGGTTTAAAAAGAAAACTAGTGATGGAAGCTGCTGAGGAAGGGATGTCTCTCCATGGAAATGTACATGATATAGACGTAATATGCATGAAATGCACATGATATGCACATGCTCCTGATATAGATTTTCCTCAGTGGATAGGGACTCATTTAGTTATGAAATGAAAATGCTAGTCATTGGGCATCAGCAGAAAGATTCAATTGCATACTCGCAGCTTGATGTATGTCACTACCCTAGATGAAATAGGGAACTTTTATTAAAGGGAGCATCCAAAGCAAAATCCTAAGGGTTACAATTTGGAGGGTAAATAATATAATCCTTAGAGAGTATGTGAAGCAGGCTGAGAGATGAGTGAGAAGGTCAGATAATTCATGTTTCTGGGATTTATCAGTACCTGGTGGTAGATCTACCTTCTTCTCTATTGTATCCTTAATCACTGCCCAGGAATGCGGGGTCTGTAGAAAGTATGAGGCCCTACCACATCAACCAGGTTCTATAAAAACAAGGCTACCACCATCAGCCATGTACAGATTGTATAATACAGCAAGCACCTTTCACATAGACAAAATGACAAATGGTCCCCATTGAGTTGTGCAGTGCCCAGTCTGCACAACTGTCCCCAGGAGCCCTGGAATAAATGGCAATCCTTACCCAGAGTTTCAGTCCAACAGTGTTGATCCCAATAGTCCCATGATTACTTTATTATCCCTGAAACAGAGCCTCAACACTGCTCCAAATTCTATCTATTGCTAGTGTAGGCACTTAATAAAAACTCAGGCCAGAGGACCAGCAAGAGTGGCTTCTATCCCCATAATTTAGAAACCTACAGAGAAAACCAGTCAGGAGTTAACCAGCCCAGCCTTCTGCACCTGAGCATGTGCAGTTAGAGGTACATAAAACCCATGAGAAAAATCAAAAAAGGAACCGGGAAGTTTACATTCTATAGTGTCATTGGGTAGTTAGGTTCCAGAGGCAATCAATCAATCAATCAAGTGGTTGGGATGGCAGAGTTCAGTCCTCCCTGGGTATCCATGGGAATTGGTTCCAGGACCTCCTGTAGATACCAAAATCCACAGATGCTCAAGTCCCTGATACAAAATGGAGTAGTATTTGCATATAACCTTCACACATCTGCCCATATACTTTAAATCATCTGTAGATTACTTATAATACAGAATACAGTGTAAGTGCTAGGTAAATAGTTGTTGCACTATGTAGTTTAGGGAATAATGACCAAAAAAGTGCATACATGTTCAGGACAGATGTAATTTTTTTTGAATATTTTCAGTCCGCTATTGGTTGAATCCACAGATGGATGCAGAGGGCTGACTGTATATCCTAATTTTTAGTGGTGTCTGCCCCGACATGTTGGTTAGTTCACAATTACTGCACAGCTGCTTTGATTTGTTAAGTTCAAACCATCTTTAACAGATTAAGTTGTACGTATCGTTAACTCGACCAAACCCACCGTATAGATTCATACTTAGGGTGACCAACCCCTCCCGGTTTGCCCAGAACCTTCATGCTTTTAGTTCTGAAAGTCCTATATCCCAGGAAGCCAGCCCCTCAGTCCTGGGCAAACTGGGTTGGTCATCCAGTACTGCAAAGCAAGAGAAATGACAAACCGTCATAACGTAGTTATAAATAGCAACCATTGGTCCTTCACTTACATTTGGTTGCCAATCTATTCACCGATTTATTTAAATTAAGTCACGTCACAAAAATTAAGTCAATCAATCATAGATTCTCTAGCTAAAAAAAAAAAATCAAGTATTGCATTTTAAAAAAGTTTCCTTGACTTCCAAAAGGTAAGGGTCACTGTTAACTATGTAACTCTGCACACATATCATGAAATACTGTTTGTGAATATTTGTTCAAAGGATTTGCCATTCTTGCTAGTGAACGATTTTTTAGAACGACTTTTCAATGCCTTAACGTCGTAATAGCTTGATTAGTATTTACGCGGCAGAGGGAAGCTACGTAGAAAAGGGAAGCAACAGAGAAATATTTTTGGGGTAGAAAAAAATAAACACTCCAGTCTTGTCATGTCGCTGTCTATTCAAGGGAAACTTAAGAATGGAACATTTTTATAGTTTGGAAAAACTTGGGAGTAATTGTGAGTTTATTTGGGTCTTTCTAAATTCAGTTTAACAGTCTCCTTGGTGCAGTTTTTATTTTTTGCGATTTCAAAAGCTCAATTTCAAAATGAAAAGACACGTCTAAGAAAGAGTGGAGTGGAGTTATTTATATGGAATTGCAAAACCTGAAAAAAATAGATCCTGCTATTCATTAGTTTGTGTGTGACTCTACAAAGATTTGGGGAGGGTTCCATCAACCTTTAAAACTTTTTTGTTCTTTTGTGGTTTTTTGTGTGTGTCATTGTTGATTTAATTTTTTTTTCCTTTTTTTGTTAAGATTTTTAAAAACTAAATCATTACCTAGCTACACAACTTTTTTTAAAACAAATACTTGCAATTCTCCAATTTTTAAGGCCAGTGTTGTTTATCTTGAAAACGATCTCCAAATCTGTAGTTGAGTGTTGCCACGATTTATTATGCTAAGTGGCCTGTCCTTGAGACACTTTTTCCCTGTCCATGATGTTAGTAGAACAGTAAAAATCAGCATCTCAATTATCACTGGAGTAGGGTGGGGGAAGTGGGTATTTTAAATTTTGACATTTGGTCAATGATTATTTAAGATATCACTTGCAAAGAGTCATTTTCATGTCTGTTTCTCAACTAATAACTGTTACTCACGTCATAGTTGCCCAAAGTTGGATGTTTTTGAGAATTGTTCTATTTTTGTTAGCACCCGAACAGTCTTCAACAGTTAGGGGGGATTTTGGTTACTGTTGGTTTGGGGGAGGTTGATTTTGTTTTTTTGTTTTGTTTTGTTTTGTTTAAGTTTTCTTGTTCAATCTTTGCTCGAACCCAAGAACTTTAGCTGCTAGGTTAGAACTCCTGTCTGCTTTCCTGAGCCTTGTTGCTAGTCTTTATGTTATTCTGGTTTGTTCCTTCTTACCCTGCTAACTTCTAGCTGGACTGAAGGGTAAGTGTTCCCCCCATAGCTAGCACAGCTCAGATAATCAGACTAGATTATCTGACACCTGCAATGTGCTTCCCCCCCTTCTCCTCTTAAATCTTCCTCATGTCTAGACTTTGTAGTAAAACTTTTCATGTTATTTTCCTGACCTTAGGTTTGAAATGTAAGCTTCCATACCGAAACTAGGATGCATGTGATGTGTGCATAATTGCCTCCTCTCCTTGGCTTTCATATTGGCATCAAATGATCCTTGAGTAAAGCCAGCCATTAACATCTCCTGATTTTTTTCATTCCGAGAATATTGATTAACATCTCAACAAAATGGCAAAGAATGCCTTTGTTTCATGGAATTCACAGCTACCTGACTGCTTAATGCCTGAAAACAGATCATTTTGCACTCTGAAAATGTGTTGTTGTTGTTGTTTTTCCTCTCCCATTCCAAAGATTAGAATGGTCAGTGTGCCAATGGTGTGGTGACCACGAATACCTTAACAAACAGAAAGGCAGAGCAGGAAACCCAAAGATGTTAACTGAGCAAGACTAGAAGAAATTGCAAAATGCAATTGATAAAATAAATGCATTATTTGAACACTGAAGAATTCATTCTACCTGGGTTAAGGGTGTGCTTTAATGTAAGACCCAGTGGAGGATTAATTGTAAAAGAAGAGCTACAATATATGGGACCACCACACACAACAACAGGAAATTAAGGACATGACTGAATCCATGTCACCTATTTACAAATGCTTTGTCTCCACAATCTCATGATGCCAAGGAAGGTTTTGACCTCTGGTCTCCAATGTTCTGCTATTCCCCCTAGAGCAATGACAACAATAACTTTTTCGACGTCACTTGTATTTGTATTAATTTTCTAAAAATACTCATGTAAGAGAAAAAAGAAATCAAAAAGTCTTTCTCATCACTATTTGAGTTATTAATAAAAAAGAATACACAATTCCTTTATTCATGTAGGAAAAAAGCTATCCACCAAAAATATGTTGCAGGAAAACTTTACATTAGAAAGAGCTAGAAAAATCCGGTCAAGAGAGCAGGCAAATATGTATTTGAGTATTCTGAATGCTAATTTAGAAGAAGTAGGTCATATCATTTCTCCTGACCATTTAATAATAGTCATTTCTTCAAATTCTTTTTGTTTCTTTCTTTAATTTGCTTTTTTTCTCCCTTCCTTTTTTTTTTTTTTTTCCTTTTATTTTGTATAAATGTACCCCTGGCTAGCAGACAGACTTTTTCACCACTCCAAGCAGATACTTAATTTAACTTTCCTTTCCTTTGAATGTCTGATAAGGCATTTTAAAAAGCTTACCAGAGAATGTAAACTTAGTGGGAATTTAGGATTTTGCTAACTTTTTTTTTAAAGAATGAAAGAAAGGATGGATGAGTAGATGACTGAATGAATTTTGTTCTGAGCGAATTTACATGTATTTGCACAACAATGCATTGCTATCCTAGTAGATTTTAAAATAGTTGTTTGCCTTCATTCCTTTCTATAGTTTTATGTCATAAGATTTTTGCTATATCTTCTTATATTGTCAACTTGCAGTTGCTATGTGGCAGGATGCAATATCAAAGAATCAATTCAATATCAACTTAATTTGCACAACCCAAAACCATACCATAAATTATATTCCTTTCCATTGTAAAAGCAAATTACTTTTTAAAAGAATAGACTACCACGATCAGCTTCAAAATTTTCCAAACACCAAGATATGATCTAAATAGACCATATTAAATGAAGGCTCATTTCCTTGTTAACTACTTCAGCTACATTTAATGTATTATTCACTAGTCAGTTGAGTATTTTCATGTCATGTAGTAATTTACAGTAAAATACTTTGCAATCAAGTATAGAAAATTTATTTTTGCTCATGTTGGAGTTTATGAACATAAAAACATCAAGTACTCTGTAAATTAGTTGAGAATGCAATAACTTCAGCAAAGATAACTATAAATCATTTATTTATTTGGTTTGAGATCATTGACAAGCAGCTGTCTCGCAAAGCATTATGGAAATTAACATTGAAATAAACATCACATGCTTATCCTCTTGGGGGTATTGCCATAGTAGTTTTAAATTCAAGATTTCTGCAAAATGCAATGTGGCCCTTGATAGCTTTTGAAGAAGCTCTCCTTTCTGGGCCATTCACCGTTATCTTGGTTTAGTGAAAAAGACCATGAAGGAATTAAGTTGTTTCTCAATTAAGTGGTCCACTGTGTGCCTCTGGGCAGCAGGCATGGGAGGACCAGTCTTTTGCTTGCTGTGTAGAGCTCAGGCAGGACACAATATCCCCTGGTTACTTGACGATGCCAAGAAAAACTCTTCTAGAAAAATCCACAAACAGCCAGCTGCCATCAATCATTGTCATTTCTTTATTTCATGTCTTCTGATGAGGCTGACTACTGTCATTGTTCGTTATTGTCCAAACCATACATTCTCTCTTGTACTGTCAAGCAGATATGACAAGCACACATTTTCCATATAAGAAAGATACAAAGTCACCTTTTAATTTGCAGTTTGGGTTCACGGATGACTTTAGAGTTACATTAGCTATTCTCTTGCCTCTAGCATCCATCAGGAGTAGCATCAGCTGTAACTGTGCTCTAAATTTCAATGATAAAAACAGCTACCTCTAGCTTTATTATAAAAAGAATTCATGAGAGAGAAGAGCCCCTTTCAGACAATTCATTAACAATAGAATCATAATTATTTTCAACAGCAGAATTTTCTTTTCCACTAGCCCACGAAAATCTCCAAAATATGATATTACAAAATAAAAAAGAGATATTTGACCTTTTGTCTTCAATCCCTTGGCTGTTGGAAAAGTAAGAAAATCTCAATAACATTAAATTTTGAAAACTATATTATCCCTCCAAGAAAATTACATTTATTTGGTAGGCATTATTGCAAACCTATCTAAAAATATATATGTCGGAAACAAGATTGCATAAGTGTGCTTTCTATTGAGATAAGAGATCATGAAGAATCGTGTATATTTCTCCATTTCTGAGGAAGGGAAAAAGGAAAAGAATATCAAACATGGAATGAACCCAAATATCATGATCAAGTAAAGAACAACAGAAATGGCAGAGCAATTAGGGACCGTATCACTGGAATTTTTAACGAAGGATATTAAATGAGAGTATCAGACCCACATAATGGTATCACTTTAAGAACCAGTGTTTTCTCAACATTCCTTAAATGCCAAACCAAAATTGTTTCCAAGCAAATTTGGAGTCAAGGTGGAAGACTAGTTTCCCCTGGAAAGTAGACCTGCTCTCCATAAGTCTGTGTGTTCCTCAGCCTGCTTCTGCTCTAAGTTTCTCAGTATGGTTTAGGTACCAATATAAGCTTTATTCATCTAAGTTTAGTGTGAAGTTAGTCAGTCTCCTATGCCCGTGCGCCAAAGGACTGCAAAAATCCTTATGCAATTAAACCCCAGAAGTGGAACAGGTAGCGTTGTTTGGAAGGTGTGTTGACTTATGCCCTAGCAGCAGAGCCCATGAAATGGCATTGCCTACGTTCAATATCTCAGTACATTTGGTGCTCTTGCAGACCAAGGAGGACTTTGGAACTGCTTTCTAAGGCCAGGTCTGGCAAAGGTAATGGTTGAAGTTGGTTCTTAAAATGTCATCAATCGTTGATTTCTAAATCAAAGAAAAAGAAAAAAATACCAGTTAATGAAAAAGAGCATGAGAATACATCTCCCAAAACAAGAGATAAGCCAGACGTCACTGGTGTTTTAAGCAGCTACTCTACCCTCCTAATTCTATTTTGCTGAACCTAATGTTCAAATTCATTTTCATTCTCTTGGCACATGCCAAATACTGGCAAAGGAAGTGATTCCCAAAGTGTCCTGAATTTAGGAATTGACTCTCTCATACTTTGCTCTGGGCTGTTTTCCTTCTGCTAATGTCAACATTTAAGTTGGTTTTTTTCCCCCCTTTAATCAACCAATTCCAATTGTTTGTACAGGGGGAAATGGAGTTGCAAAGAACATTTATTTTTTAATGTTTAGCACTGTAGAAGAACAGACCAGGGCAGTGCAAGAATGACTATATGGTGTTGCTTGGGAAGCGCCCACAAGTTCTTTGAAACAGAATTTGGAACAGCTGGACCACTGCAGTGTTTTATTTTAAAATAGACAACATATGTAATGCATATGGTCCTAGACATGTATGGAGACACAGGCAGACAATCTGAATGGTATCCAAAGACACCTGCACCTAGAATTCTGTTTCCTTCTATAAGATTTTTTTCCCCCAAGAGCACATGTTCCCACTTTTGCAAGATACCATCTGAATCCCCATGTGTGTGACTCCTTAATAAAGTCAATGGGAAGTTTCCTGGGATGGAGGTGTCAGAGTGAGTCGGTTAATAGCCACCTCCTAAGGACCCGGCTCCTCTGGGAGGTGGCAGAGGAAGTGACAGACCAGAAACTTGCCCTCAAGGAACATATTATCTACCAAGGGATTCAACTGGATCTCTGTGTCCTGACCACAGAGAACCTGGAACACAACTTAGCAAAACCAAGCAGACAGGACACAGGAACTGATTCTGCAGGGGCAGAAAAGAAGCATTAAAGCAGAAAGACTGGGAAGGACTCCCAGCTAGAAACGATATGGTTTCAGAAGCAAGGAAGGGATAGAACATTAGCTATAAATGCAGAGACTTCTTTGGCTCACTAACAACTTAAAACAAACTGGCTTTGCAAACAATAAGGAGCCTGCCTGTTTACTCCTAGCTAATATCTACTGAGCCCTAACTATGTGCTAAGCACCCAGGAGACACTTCTCATTAGATCCTCTCACCAGCCCTCTGAGCTAGACCTCAATACTGTCTTCAGTTTACCAACGAGGACGAGGAAACTCAGAATCATTAAGCAGCCTGCCTCACATCAGATACCTAGTAATGACAAAGCTAACCTCAAACCCAGTCTTTGTCACTCCACAAAGCCCACCTGCTTAACTACCTACTTACTCTAACTCCCATCAAACATGCTGTTCCCAGTGAATTTCCCACATTAATATTCCACAAAATCAAGAAACAAAAATATCTGTTGATAGAGTGAAATGTATTTATTTTGATGAAATAAATTCATTATTTTAACAAATATGTATTGAGTGCCTACTCATGTGCCAGCTACTATTCTAGGTGCTTGGGAATATAGCAGAAACTAACAAACAAAAAAAATACCAAAATTCCTGCTTGGATGGAAGCTTAAAAATCAGCTCTCTTTCATTGACACCTTGAAATAGCACTTCCGACCTAGCTCTCCTACTTTTTTTTTTTATTTTTCCGAATATAATATACTCAATGAAATGCTTAAAGATTTCATGGGAGCCAGCCACTCTTTTAAGCACTCTTGAGTTGTTAGAACCATTAAAATAATGAGCCTAATTCTGAGCAAATGATAATTTGGGGCACACAGAATACAGGAGCTGTTCACTTTACTTGCTGGAAATTCTCACTGCTTTAAGCTCCATCCCACACGTATAGGTGTGCAAGAGATCTTAAGAATCATTCAATTACAGTCCACGACAGCAGAAAGGGACCCAAAAAGCCAGCTTCTCTTACACGCAAGGAAACTGAAGCTAGGAGAGAGAACGCAGCCAGCATCCTACAGCTATTTAAAAAAACGGAGCTCAGACTATACAATCCAGACCTCTTAAATCCTGTCCCAGGCTCATGCTAACCTGTGGATGGGGAGAAAGAGGAAAGAAAGGAAGAAGGGAAAGGAAGTTTTATTTTTACAGAGTTACTCGTTAAAAAAGAAAAACAGGCTGATTTTAAGCCTATTTTCCTGTCAGCCTGCTTTGCAAATGTTAGTAAAAATGAAATTGTTCCTTAGACTTACTCTTAGCCCAGAATTAGCGCTGTGGAGCTGTAGTCACTGAGCTATCGTGACGGATTGTGGGAGAGGGCACAGGGAGTGAGTCTACGTCCAGGTCCCCCTTAGAGCAGACAAGTCGCCTTTTCAGATCCCTTTCCTGAGTGGCCCCAAAGCAAAACAGGTCATCAGCAAAGTTTTCAAGAGGTTCAACAAATAAACAAAGAATAAGAGACTTGAAACGTGTGCCATATTTTTAGCAGCTTACAAAAGAGCCCCCCTTCTCCCTGAGTTAAATGACCGGTTGCACCATCGTAATTGAAGAGCAATGAAATAGCCGAGCCAAACTGGCAAAGGAAGGCCCCGGACGATTTGTCAGCTTGCAGCCTCTTCGGAGAAATCCGGGAGCAAGAAGCTGATGCTAGCCAAAATGCCTGATGTGTCTGTTAAAATCGAGAGGCAAGGGGTGGATGAGGATTTTGAAACAGGATGAGCCATTTGTGTATACCCCACGCTTAGTTTTTTCTGAATTAAATTGACCTGGGACTGACGGGAGGGAGGTGGAGAGGGCAGAATCTGTCGGGGGGGGGGGGGGGGGGGGGGAGGATGAAAAGTGCCATCTCTATTGCTCGAGTGTCATTATGCCAGGGGAGAATGAAGTTGGAGCAGGTTTGAGGCACTTGCCTTGGGCCAGAGGAGTCACATACATGGCCTAGAAGCAGCTAGCTTTGCTCTGTGCACCAACTTCTAGCAAGCATGCACCAAAGGGGAAAGAAATGTAGGTTGGAGACCAAACAACCAAACCAAAAGAATCCTCCTAGGGTGAAGCACCTAACCTCCAGTTGAAAGTACTTTCTAGAAAACAAATTTAAAGCAGTTAATACAGCAAAGAAGATTCTCTCAGATTCGCTAATATAATTCCTACGCATGTGCTATCCTTTCCAAAAATCTTAGTGTTTTATTTTCCTAATGGAGCGGATTTAGCTGTTAAAATACACATTCTTCCACTTGCCTTCTGGTGTCTTGGGCATAAACAACACATCTTGTTCAAACACTGACCACTTGCTGCTTCTAGGAGAAAATGACAGAAGCATTTGTTTTTTTTTTTTTTTTAATCTAACAATGAGAAGGCATCAATCTGACATGCCACGTATTTAGGTTTGAATGCTGCACACAATCAATAATAATAGGAGTAGAAATCATCCTCTTAAAGTCATGCTGCTACCGTAACCTAAGCTCACAGCCATACCCCAAGCAGAGGAGAGAAAAAAAATCTTCCTAGGCCCGAGGCCGCCTATGAAAAATATCATCCAAACTACTCCCAAGTCAGCAATCGACTTTCCCCACGTCCTGACAGCATCTCTGGTTCCTAGCAGGTCCCCGTATTCCAGTAGAATACTGCATGCAAGGCGATGAATACAATCTTGCTCGATTTGATAGATTATTTTTCTTCATAGTCTGCATATCAAAAGAGTCAGTAAAGAAGAGGTGGAATGAGCCAATTCCTTTAATGTAAATAAAGCACCTTCATTGCTACCTCTTTAGGATCTGCTTGGTCATACTCGAGTTGAATTCTCTGAGTTATTTTGCCAGTTGAGTATAGGGTATTTTAGTTACACATGTTGAGACTAATTAGTTAGCCCTTAGGAGGTTTTGCCTACAGCCTTCATCCTGGAAGGAAAAGTGTGAATACGTTGAGACTATTAATTCACAATAAATGGCAGATCATAGCCCTTGCTGAGTAAATTTCTGTTTGTCTCTTTCATAAGCTTTGCCTGAGTAATTACCCGGTAAGGCAACGTCCTTGACTATCACAAGCTAAATTCCCATTGAACTCAATCTGCAGGTTTCAATGAAAATTTTTTTTTTTATTATTTTTAATTTTGGAGGGTGGGGACTCAAATCTTCTGCGAAACTTAAATTGGCAATGGGGATTTGGAAGAAGAGGATCCAAATATTGTCACTTTGCTGAAAATCAGCATAACCCTTTTTCCAGATAATCCCAATCATTACAGAGAAATTGCTCTAGACATAACCACTGGAATGGCAGAATCTATTAAAAACCTCCCAAGCTAAATAGGCTATTATTATAAGCAAAGATCCGATCTGCTTTCAGTGTTTGGTGAAATGCAGGCGAAGTTCCGGTCTTGTGCTTAGTTTTTAAAGAACAACATAAATGCACTGGAAATGTGATCATTTGATAAACATGTTGATGCCAATATATTTTTGCCTAAATGCAATAAACTCACCAGTAAGTGATGCAAGTTGACAATGGAGGTAAAAAGAATATCTTGGGGATGTTGGTGGGCGGCAACGGGGAACAGCTAACGTTCATGATGCCTAGTGAATTCCTGTGTATTTGAAATGTCAAAGAAAATGTGATGTGTTTCTCTAAATTGTGTCTCTCTCTACATGTATAAATGAACAGACGCAGATAGAGCTCAAAAACATGGCATGGATGAATTTATCTCTTCCAACCCCTGTAACTTTGACCACGCTTCCCTCTTTGAGATGGTACAACGCCTTACTTTGGATCACAGACTTAATGATTCCTATTCTTGCCTGGCAAGTATATTCTTTGGTCTACAGCAATTTAAACATAACATTTTTTTTTTAATTTCAATATTTCTCTACCTCTGTGTCAGAAGCTCTTTTCTCCCATTACAGAATCCCTTTAACAATTATAAATGTGTTCTTGATTTCCTGGGTTGAGATAGTTTTACTTACCAAAGAAACAAGACTGAGCGGGAGGAAGTTATCAGTAGACACAGATCCAATTCCCCAGCCTCTCTATCTTAGCTTCCCCCTTTTCAGCTGCTACATGAGAAATATTCCCAAGAGGGTAATCGAGTTTGGCACCTGCTTGTGGAGAACTTGTAAAAATTGCCTTGGTAGCTTAGAGTTTAAGATTCCCCTCCCTTCCCTTCCGAGGCCTGGTGATCCTATCTCATAAATGAATGTATTCTTTTTGTATCATTTTTCAAGATTGAAATGATTTGTACATACACTTCCCTTTTCATAAGCTAAGTTGATTTGGGTTTGTTTGTTTGGATAGCTTTTTATTTTTCTTTTTCACAATATTCAGAGCTCTTTTTTTTTTTTTTT
>VBSM01002035.1:20776616-20804191 GCA_008086735.1 Cheirogaleus medius | reverse complement strand
CAGCCTCCCAGAGTGCTAGGATTACAGGCGTGAGCCACCGTGCCCGGCCTTATTACCATATTTCATTGAATCTAAAAGGCCATAAATTATGAGAGGCACCATTCATATACTCCTAAGAATGAAATCATGCTGCCAACTAAATTGTGTCATGCCATCAAATGTAAGATGCATCTAGATTTCAGAAATGTTAAAATGTGCCTCTTACACTCAATGAAATAAGAAAGTATTGTTTTGTGCATGGAAATCCTGACGTAGAAAGATGTTAAGTGACTTGGTCAAGGTTAAACAGCTGGTTAGTTGCAGAGTCAGAATTGGAACGTGAGCCTCTTTAATTTGAAAACCCACACTTTCAACTTTGGTATTAGAAAACATTTGTGATTTGTTAGCAATAAAATTGCAAGGCCAAAAAGGGGCTTCTTAGTTATCTAATCCCAAACCTTCATTTGACAGGTGGGGAAACCAAATCCTAGAGAAGAGAAGCCAGTTTCAAAGTGAAATGTATAGTTAGTGACTTTCTAGTCTGTTCTATGCACTAGTCAGACGCTATCAACACCTCACCAGGCTGCCTTACCTTTCAGCCAAGAGATAATGATCCCATCCACAATCCATTAGCTGGCCTGAGCTTCCAGTATGACAGCTGATGGCATCTGACATCCTTAAGTATATGGCTCCAAAAAAACACCAACCTCAGGACCAGCCTGAGCACCCAGGGATCCGTTATACTCAAAATTCAAATCCCTATCTTGGCTCTTTGGGTTCATTGTTTTTTGTTTGTTGGTTGTTGCGGGGTTTTTGTTTTTGTTTTTCTTTGCTCAGGCTGGAATACAGTGGCTGTTGATGAGTACCATCATAGCACACTGCAGCCTTGAACTCCTGGGCTCAAGCGATCCTCCTGCCTCAGCCTCCTGAGTAGCCGGGACTATAGGTGTGTGACATCATATGCAGCTTCCACCAGGTTTTTTAACCTCTGTGACCTCACTTTTATTTTCTGTAAAAGGTGCTATTAATGGTTCCACCATCACAGGGTTGTTGCAAAGATTAAAATATATACTCCAAATAAAGCTCTTAGCTCAGTGCCTGGCACATAGTAAGTAGTCGTTACATATATATATATTAGCTGTGATTATTTGTTCTTTATTATTTAAGAGGACACCCTTCCAAATCCAGATGTATAGCATAGACAAGTATAGACATATCGTTTGATTTCAGAAACGAAACGTCAAACAGTACTTCTCAAACTTTAATGTCTATCTGAATCCCCAAGGATCTTGTTGAAATGTGGGTTCTGACTCAGGAGGTCAAGGTGGGGCCCAGGAATCTGCATTTCAAACAAGCTCCCAGGTGATGCTAAAGCTGCTGATCCAGAGATTGCACTGGAGAGCAAGGAAATATAAAAAGCAATCAAGTTATCTTTTTATTATAAGTTTCAGATAAAACATTGCAATCTTGTTAAGTACCTACTAAGTCCCAGGAGCTGCCCCAGAGGAGCACACAGTGAGCTCAAGCAGTCGTGGTCCCTACCCTCATCAAGCTCCCAAAAAAGTAGAAAACACAGGCATGAAACAAGCAATTATAATCTGATGATGACAATAAAGGGGTCACACAAGGTGTCACAGGAGGGCAGTACGAAGGGATTTCACTCAGGCCAGGGGCTCTGATGCATCGGGGAGTGGGAGATAGTGCCAGAGAAGGGCAGGATGGAGGCCAAGGGCTGGGCCCCCAAGAACAGCGGACTGGGGTGTTCCCCAGCCTTGTTGCAGTGTTCACCTCTATTCATCTATTCACCTCCAGGTGCCCCAAGATCCTGCCCAAGAGAGCTTGTGGCCCTGTACAGAAAAGTTTATTTGGACACTGGATGGATCCATAATAGTACTATTGAATCAGTATTCTTGTAAAAGCAAGTGGCTGTAAGAAAAAAACAAAACAAAACTCAACTAGCTTAAGCAAGAAAAGGGAATTTTTTGGCCCATGTAGCTATGAAATCCATGGAGGAGTTGGCCTCAGGGATAAAGAATTTTAGTGTGTTTTCCTATCTCCAACTGCTGACAGGCTTCTTTACTGTGACTGGGGGTAATGTTAGAGGTTTCGGAAGCAATATGGCCCCAGAGAGCACCAGTCTTTTATCCTAGTTAATGACTTTAGGAGAAAAAGAGCTTTTTTCTCCAAGCAACTGTATAAAATTTTAGAAAAGGATCTCATTGGCCCAGCCTAGGTCACATGCTAATCCCTGAGCCAATCACAACACCCATGATGGTGTGGGGTGCTATGGCTGACCAGGTGTGGCTCACGTGACTGGCCCTGTAGGACCTATTCTTTGACATTCTCACCAGAACACCATGGACTGGAGGAGAGGCAAGTTCCCCTGAGGAAGGTTATTGCATATACAAAAGCAACAGATTCCACTACAATGTCCATCCAGAAATAAGCTCACTTTTCTTAGGTGCAACAGCTCAGCCCTAGGGAAAAAGGGTTGTTTGGAATACAAAGATACCAAATTGGAGAAGAAAAGTATCACAAGAGCATTATTTCTTCCCTTAATTTAAATTAAATTTTTATTAATTTAGACAAAAGGTATTTTTAATTATCTTAAATCATTTTTAATTGCATTAAGACACTTGAAGTTGGAAATTTAAGCTATGATGTTTACTATTCAGTAATTCAGCTTAGTGCATTTGCTAAGTAACCAGGGGCTTTGGGTAAGAGGTAAAAGTTCCTGGGTAGTTTATATGTATGCTGCAAACAGCGTTTTCTTTTCCATAAAAGCACTGCGATTACCCACTGAGCATTCCCTTCCACCAATATTTGAGGACCTTCCCGGGCCCAGGCACGGCTCTAGAAATACGGAATTCCCTAGGTGGAGGGGGAGAGAGACCTGTGAATAAATGGCTCTTACGGAGGGGCCCAGAATGCTCTATTGACAGAGGAGTTGGGCGTTTGCTATGAAGGGGCTCTCTTGTTATGGCATACGAAGACGTAGCCATTGCTATGAAGGGGGTCTCTCAAGGTTTTTGAGCAGGGACGTGACAAGCTCAGACGTATGATTTACAGAGATTGCTCTGTCTGCTCCATGGAGAAGAGGCAAGGGCCTGAAGGCTGGCTTGGAGGCTTTAGCGACAGTGGAGGTGGAAGTGATGAGACCCGAGTCACGTGCCCACCCCTGGGCAAGAGTGTGGGCATGTGATCTAGTACCGTGGAACATAAAGTCAAGAGACATTTTGCAGGTACAGTGAGCAGGCTCTGCCACCTAGGTCCCTATAGAGAGGAGACAAAGACGGCTTCAATGAGAAGAGAAGAAAAAGTGATCCATGATTCATCTAACAGCCTTTATTAACATACACTTCATACTGTCCCAGAGATGGAATCTTCTGAAAGGGAGTGGGTCATGGACGTTCAAAGGGATCGAGCATACACAATGAAAAGTCACGCTAAAGAAATTGCGTTGAATTTCAACCCTGTGTGTCTTTGGCCCACGTAGCCATCGTTTTAGGGAGCCCAGGGTACTCTGAACAGCATGCTGCAGCGATCTGCTCAGCTTTCTGTTCCTACTCTAGCTTTTATCTGCCCCCACCCCCAAATCATAGCAAATCGCTACAGGCTAGTTATTTTCTGTAATAGCATAATACAAACACTGGCATCTTCAGCGACGCATCAGTGGGCTGGAGCTTGGTAATAAGTGGGTTTTCCATCAATCATATTCATCCTCTCATATGATATTTCAGGGACTGGCAATTCGCTTGCTGGGATCAGGGATGGTCAGGTTATTTAAGGGCTAATTGGAGTGTCCCTGGCTCCCGGATGCATCTCTTCCTTGGCTTAGCTGAGCATGCAGAGGAATTCTCTTTTTGTTTTTCTGCAGTCACATTTAATTCTCTCTCTGGAAGCCAAGCAGATTTAATTGTGTAAACATGAGCAATGGTAATTGGATAAATGAAGTTGGAAACCAAGGTATGATGTTTTTGTTTTGCTCCGCGAGGGAAAAAAAAATAGGGAGCTTGTTTTTCTGTGGTGGCAGACCTCACTGTCAGAATTCTGGACCGAGAGTTGGCAGGAGGAAATCCCTTTATGAATTTCTCATCGAGACCCATGTGGCTGAAATGTGTGTCTGCCGCCTCATGGGTTATGGATCAACGCCGGGGCGCTTCATTGTTTTCTTGAAGTGTTTCTCTGCACAGGTTCAGTTATCCGGGTGAGAATAAGTCAGGAGTCTCCATGAAAATTTGCACACTCAGGTAACATGCATTCATTGAAAGAGCCACGAGGATTTGTAACCAGAGATGTACCTACCTTTAGGCAGTGTTGTAGGTGGAAAACTGCTTTTCACAAAATATAAAACGTGGAGTACTTTCTTTTTTATGATGAAAGGATCACTAGTTGCCTTCTTTTAAATAGCTATCATTTAAAACCGACTTTTCCAAATTCTATTTACACACAATTTTCCCCAAACAATTTAAATAAGAGGAAGCTGGTAAAAAAAAATATATATATATTTATATATTTTTTTGTCCTGTATTCTAAACATTGAGATGGTCCAGCAAGAAAAGGATCTCATCCACTCTTGCATTTAATAGATGGTTTTGCCAGAATATTATATTTATCCATATTTCTCAATCTTTTTTTTTATTATTATTAATGGCACTAGAATTCCATTTCCTATATGCCTGCAGTAAAATTCATTTTCTCCGTTGAAAATTCAGGCAAACCAAGAAGCAAACTTGGCATGGAGCATGTCCCTCTTGCCATACGGATTGCAAGATAAACCAGAACTATTAGAAAGGAGCAGGTCCAAGGTTAATGAGACACTCATTAAAGAGAGAGAATTGTGGAAGCTGATAGTGCTCTGTGCCTGGATTGAAGGAGAGGCTATTGTTATAGGATGTTTGCTGTGCTGATATTGTAAACCACATGACAGATGGGTCAAGTGCTGATTACGGTATTCTAACATTTGGAATAGCAAGTAACATATTTGATAAGCTGGCAAGTTTTTATATATGATTCAATCCACAATATAAAAGCCACGAGAATTCCAAATTGAAAATAATTAAATGAGCTGGAAACAATCAGATGCCACACATTTTTCCCCCAAATGACAGATTTTGACATGTTGAAATTCCACAAAGGGAGCAAGAATATTCCCTAGCTCGCTTGAACTAATAACGGCCCTTCATCTGGTTTTGCAAAGCGATTCATTCCAGCTTTCTCACGATGGGGAGGTAACAACAAACATTTGTAGGCACCTTAAGCTTTGCAGAGATCTGTCCCATACATTGTTGCATCTGCTCTTATCAGCAACCCCGCAAGATACACCGAAAAGATACTAATATTCTCAATTTATAGATGAGGAAACCAAAGCACAGAGAGGTTTATGTAGCAAGAGCAAGGTTACATGGAAAGTAAGTAGCATATGGAGGAAAAGAAGCCCGATCTTCCAACTAGTGGTACATCCAGTCCTGTCTCTGGTCATCTGAAAGAAGCATCAACTATTAACACATAGGTGTTCTTCATTGTGCAAAGCGTTATCTTCTTTCGGTCTATGCCGCTGCCCGCATCGTTCATGTCTGTCCATCTGGATAAAGCATCAGTATTTGCAGGCAGCCTCTGAGTGTCTCAGTAGGGCCGGTGCTGGTGACACTGGTAAGAGTCCTTGTCACACAATGTCACACCTCCGTAATGTTGAAGTAACGTCGAGAGAGCAGAAGCCCTCCATTCGTGTTTTATCGTTTTTGCTTGTTTGGTTGTTCTTTTCAGAGTTTGTCATCTTGTCACCCTTCGTTAAAGTCACTTTTGTCTCTTTACTTTTTTATACTGTGTCTCTCCACCTACCTGAGCAGCTTCCCTGCCGCCTCCTGGGCCTCCTCCTCCACCCACTCAAACGCAGACCAGCATGTTATATCAGAGGTTCAAAGGCATGCCTAGGCCAAAATCAAGTACCGTAAACTTCTATCATTCTTTTACTCAGCAGTTCTCTAGCTTAGTTGGCTTTTCTGTTCACTTTTCTTCTTGAAATTTTGTTTCAGTTTGGAATACTAACCTGAGGCTCAGGCTCTCGAGTTGAATGCTGTAGGTTTTGAGATACTCAAAAGAGAGCATTTATTTCCAAATGTCCACATTTTTTTTTTGTCTAGCTATGTCTGACATATGCAACATTTTCAAATCTCAATGTCAGCACAAAATAACATTGTTGTTGCATAACATTTTGCATGACAATTTTTTATATGTTACGAGCCTCAAATCTGTTGTAATGAAATGTTTCCTGAGTATAGTATATTTTTAGTTCCCTTTCATCAGTGCTCCAGCTAGCGTAAGGTTGGGGGATAGGAATATTGCCATACATTTCAAGACAGCAGAAGTGACAAAAAAATGATTTCTAAGCACAAATTTCTCCTTGACCTATGTTGGGGGGAGGGAGGAATTGCTGAAGGATTTTGCACAATATTTTCTTTAAAGACAACATCATAGATGAGTCAATTTTTAGTATCTTTTTTTATCATTTAGCTAGTAAATCAGCTATGCAAATGAACAGGAAAGTAGTGTGTGTCTCACTAAAGTGGCTTGATCTATAGATGATGGAATCACAGCTAATTAAGTAAATGAAAGTCTGGCTACATGGGTTAATTGGCAGATCAAGTGTTCTAGGTTAAAGGATCCTTAACCTGCTGACTTTAATGGTTGCATGTTAAAGTAAAATTGCAAAAGGTTTTATTAAACATACTGTCTGTATATATACATTAGGCATACACATATCTGTGTACATGTGCACACACTCATAGAATGGCTGCGTGCACGTGCACACTTTATGTGTATCTATCGATATCGATTGTAGTCAATCTAAGAGTACTGCATATTAAAACAAATCTTCAGGTGGTCCTCGCTTAAGCATCTTGGATTTCTCCAACCAGAAAAATAATTCACACTTTTTAAATAAATGCACATAAAAATATTGGTGGGAATTATTTTACGTTTGTGTCATGTATCTCGTACAGCCAGAATTCTCCTAGATTTGGTGAGGGTTCTACCCGAAAAGACAATGCTTTCTATTTTTAAAGCAAGAGACTTCAAAGATGTGCCCCAAGTGGGAGTTTCTGCAGATCTGTATTAATGTGCAGGCTTGTCTGCTTACTAGAAAATGTATGTAAGTGCGTGATGTGTGTATGTGGGTGTATGTGTCAAGTGGGTAATAAGTATGGGATGAGGGATTTGCAAATTGATGTGTAAATGTGAATATCAACTAATAAAAAAGAATAGCCTATGCATATTTACTATCAAAATGCAAATACCTCACTCTACACATATTACCCAAACATATATACACAGTATGTTTGTAGAAATGCCTGAAAGTCTACTCATGAAATTATGATAGTCTATTTATGAAATTCCAAACAGGTCAGGTGTCCCCAAAAGCATGGATGTGAATCTGGTCACCCATTCTTTCTCCAATATGTGTTGCTCTGGACCAGGCAATGAGCTGGCAATTAGCATCTAAACTCCCACGTCTCCGTCTCTGAGTGTTGGTCATTCTCTGCCTGTCTACAGACTTAGTTTCCTTGAGTCCCATGTTCATGCTCTCACCAGACCAGCAGAGATTCTCACCTGAACATGGCAGAGATAACGGAGCTTTCCATTAGCCTGAACCCAGAATGCCCATTTTCACACCAGCCAGCAGGCCTTATTGGACTGATACTCTCAACACTCGGCTAAGCTTACCCAGTCTCATTCATCACCTTTAGCTCTCGTTGGCTAGAGCACTCTTTTTGCATAAGTGTTTCACTGAATTTAGTTTTCATTATTAAATCCTAAATCCCTGATGACCTGTCTCAGAAAATGTCTGAAGAAAAATAGGAGGCCTTTAAAAAAAAAAAATAGCAATCTCCTACAATTTTGTTTAAATCCACCCATCCCCACACTTGCAAAAAACAAAAGAAAACAAAAACAAAAATACTTCCTATGAAGCATTAGGTAATTCTCTCTAGCAAGAAACATCCTGAAGCTAAAACATATCTGTTTCAGATGAAGAGATGGAAATAAGTGTTGGCAGTCCTTTTGCAAAAATATATACCTACTTATATAGAGTCCGGCTAAATAATCCCTATTTCATTATACCCCATGTGCTCTATTGACTCTGAGACTTGAAGTTTGAAGGGGGCTAAGCACGAAATACAAGTCCCCCTGTGTGTTCAGAGTGGTTGAATTTAAGCAATTTCATCGGCTAAGAAAACCTTTATATTTTAAACGTTATTCTTTTCACCAAGGGAAAAAGTTTGTAGTTTTGGCAACCTAATGGCATTGCCAAACATTCATGAAGTCGGCTCTAGAAAGGGTGCAATATAAGCCAGGGTTCAGTTTCTCCTTGAGCTGGGTAAAAACACAACCCTTTCAACTTAAGAGAAACTAAAAATAAAGAAAAAAATAGAAGACATTGTTGTTGCAACTTAACTGGTAAAATTTCAATTTTCAGTTTCAATCGTAGCAACCAGTGGGACAGGATATCACCATCTATTCAATAATCTACTCCCAAAGCCCTTTTAACAGTTCTATCCTGCCTTCTATATAATGGCCCAGGAATGTCCAGTTTTCCTTTTCCATCTCCTCCCCGGACAACCTGAAACAGATAGACCTTTGAATCTGCTTTTGCAAAATGAACATTCCAATACCTGTTAAACATGCAGACCTGCAGTGAAAAACCATGCTGTGGTTTTGAAAGGTTAGTAACCAATCTAAAAAAAACAAACATAGCAGCAATCAAGATTAAACTTCCATTATATCTTCCCACTCAGGTAGCATGAACACAGTCTAGAGAGCGATGTAAGATAGTACTTTTATGCTGTCTTTAAAGAACATGTGTACAAAATGTCACTAAATTTGAAAGGGGCTGTCATAGACTTAATATAGCTTCGTATGCAAATCTGAAGCTGGAGCACTGCTATTTCCTAATACGTATTATTAATGATGGTGATAATAATAATAAAATGGCTTTATGGTTTGCTCACTACTAATTACATGGCATTTAACATTTGCATGAAACTTTTTAATAAATTTGATAACTATTCAAAATTTCTTATCCACTAGTTCTAATGGCCACCAAACTAGCCTGCCGCTTTCGCTGAATTTTAACACGAATTCTTGTACTACAGAAAATGTAGGCCGGTTAATCACTCCTGCCAAAAAACTTGAAGACACAATACGTCTTGCTGAACTAGTCATTGAAGTTCTTCAACAAAATGAGGAGCACCACGCAGAGGTGAGCAGGCTCTGTGGGAAATGTCCCTTGGTGTCTTTTAGCTGGTGTCGCAGAACTGATCCTGCTGGCCAGGTGGTCAATAAGATGCCTTAACACCCGTTTTCTTTTAACTGGGCTTGCAAAGAGAATGAAAATGGAAGTTTTGCAAGGAGAAGTCTTTGGCAGGTTGTTTAAAACAACCAAAAAATGGTTGCGTGTTGTACATTTCAGCCTAAGTTTTCAGATGTTTCTAGCAACGAGCAAAGGAGGTGAGTGCTTCTTAATTATTCAAGCAGCATCCGGTTGCCATTGTCCAGAACACACACACACACACACACACACACACAGTATTTTTTGGTTTTTCTGTGGTTGTTTTTGTCGCCACCACTGTTGTTTTTATTAGTTCTTTGGTATGTGAATCACAGGTCATCTTTATGAATTTATCTCTGTAACTTACTCTGCTTGTACTGCGGTCTTCATTTTTTTTTTAACCTCAGATTGCCTGGGTTGCTAAACGCAGTGATAGAAGCAGATTATTCTGTGTTGTTCAACTTGTCGATTCTCTAACATACATCTAAATAAATATAGCTTATTTTTTTTTTCTTACAAACTACTATCAAAATGATCCTTTGGATAATCTGAAGCCAAGGGATTTCAAAGCTAACTAAATCCCAAACCTATAAGGACTTAAACAACCCAACCCTTTCAAGAAAAGATTCCAAGATTTCGTGTTGGTTAAACTGTGGTATCAATGCTTGTTTTAAAATTGAGTTTTAAAATCATCTCTCTTAAAATAACCTTTTGGAAAATCACACTAATTCTCCCTCTTCCTCTACATTCAGATCTACAGCAAAAGGGGATTAAAAAAAAAAAAAGGCATTTCATAAAAGTAATTCTCAAACCTCTAAAATGATCATTCCCATGACTTAATGAAAATTGGAGAGTATAGTTAAATAATATATAATACACCATAAATCCAACCGTCCCGACTAATGCCTGATTGCATATTTAAATTTCCTCCCTGTTTCTCTACTGTTCCATTCGATCTTGGCTGATCGTGGCAGGGGAAAGAGGTATGTGACCAAACCGAATGAACCAGCCACCTGCTGTCTTACTCTGTGCATGTCCTTCTGGTACCATGTCTTCTCATGGGACTTTTCCTGGTACTCTTGCTTTCTAACACTGACCCAAGGAATGTAACAGCAACTTCTAGTGGACTGCTTGTGAGATGAGTGGCCCCCTTCCCGGGCAGGGTTAATGTGGGGTGATTCTCTTGTGCGTGCATGAAGCAATTGATATAACTTAACGACGACTGCAGTTACATCCTGACACACGCCTCCCTCCTACCTGCCTGGATTCTGTCCTTAGCCTGGTGTAGTTCCCCATGTCTGTCTGTACTTACCTTTATTACAGCAGATGAGTCCCGAACTTAGTAACCAGTAGCTTGCCGGAGTGATACTAATCTTCCTTCCTCTACGACTGTCTGTATGTGAATCATATATACAGTATTTATATATAGAGAGAGTGCTGAAGAATCGTGATCTCCCTGGATTCCCTCTAAGAATGGGGCGAGGACTCCCCCTCCCCGAGGCAGGTCTTACTAACTTATACAGCATCTAGCAACAGTGCCCAGCCGTGACAGAGAAGGGGTACCAGGTTGACAACCTCCAAACACATAAACCTAGGACTAACTTCCAGGCACATAAAATTCATTTGAGTTCGATTCTTTTTCCCTACACTATCTTATAGGATATTCTGTTCAGATCGGGGGCACTTAGGGTTCAAGTGATGGTAAGTGTGTTCTTTCTGGGAGTCTTCAAAGCCATCTCCAGGTGCCTGCAGGGGCTCTGGCCTGCCCTCCTCTGATCCGAGTGATGGCAGTTTTTCTTGTGACGCTTGACCAAATCTACACATTTTTGAAGGCCAGGGATATGAAGAGGATGGTTTTTCTCGGTTACAGTTGTGCTTTTATGTGAGATCGTAGAAACAGAAAAATGACAGATACACCTGATTTATAAACAAGTCATTTTTTGAGGCTGCTACAGGCTAAGAAAGGATGTATATTTTCCTAAATTACTCCAGAGAGGCACCAAAGGAACATTTATATCCCAAAGGAGGCATTGTTCACTTTTCCAAAAAGCACTATCTCACTAAATGCTAATCATCATCCTAAACTACTTTAATAACCGTCGTCATGAAATATTTTAAATCTTACGTACTCAAAAGCCATTCAGAGTAAATAAATCAGGTAGACATAAGCTCAATTCTGTTCCCATTACTAACGTTAGAAATGCGTAATGAAATCTTCAGCATACTTTGGAGCTCTGGAGACCAAATTTTTTTTTTTTAAGCTAAATGTAGAGGAGTATTTCCCAGATTAGTAGTTTCACCCAATCACAAAATCTTATCACTCGGTGAATCAAAAGCTACCTATTGAGCATCTTCTATCTGCTGAGCATGGAGGGAACTGCCCTGGTGCTTTTTGAAGGACAAGAAGACATAAGGCAGCCTTGGCCTTCAATAGAAGGCAGAGTGGCCGGCAGCTTAGGCCGTGTGCCAGAGAAGCATGGGCTTGAATTCCAGCTTTGCCTCTTCCTTCCCTTGTGATCTCAACCTGGTTACTTAACCCCTCTTACCCTGTAAATAGAAGATAATAAAGGATGATCGTTGTTAGGATGGAAGGTCACATGAAGCGTCACTTTTGGTATTATGCCTGGCACATAGTAAGTGCTCCACAAAGCTCGGCTGTTACGTTATTAGGAACAAATTGCTAAGGAAACAAAATATAGGAATATCTAATCATTATAAGGACAAAACCTATGTGGCAAGCACCAAAGGGATGGGACAGACAGAATGTGTTGGAAGGAGAAGAGTGGATTCATTGCAAGGTAGAGTGGTCCAGAAAGGCACCATCTCCTGTATTCAACTTCCACTTACAGATTGCAATGGAAAGCTAGAAAGCTCTTGAAAATTCTGATCCCCAGGGCTCACCCAAGCTCAATTCACTGGAATCTCCCGAGGAGGTACTAAGCATTGGTCATTTTTAAAAGCTGCCACGTGGTTCCAGTGTACAGCCAGGGTTGAGAGTGGCTAGAAACAACAGAAGAAGTAGGATTAGCCCTGGCATGCTAAACATAGGGTTTTCTTTCCCAAAAGGATGACATAAGAAAATTTTTTCTGTGTACCAGTACTCATTGCCATATTTTCTGGCTGCTCAGTAAACTCTTAAAAAAAAAATCACTAAATCCTAAGCATGGATCTTGGGTATGTGGCCATGCTGTTTGGTGAAACCACTCAAATGAACGTGACAGGTAGACTCGCCTCCCCTCTCCCCCACCAAAAAAAAAAGTAATAATAATATGTAAAGTTATTTTTAATTCCAAGATAAAGTAATTAAATGTCCCGAGAGAAACAAATTTCCACCAGCTAAGAAGACATCATATAGATACACCTGTAATACATGGTAGCAGTTATAATATTTATCTTTTAATTGCAGCTTAATTCTGTTCCCAGAGTCTAATGCAGTCTCACGCACACACACACACAACACACACACACATGGATTATGCCTTCATGTATTGTTGCTACACTTTCCCAATCTCTCTCTATGTATACGTATGTATATGTATATATGTATTGTGGTACACAGAGGGGTACATATATACATGTTAGTTTGTGTGCAAAATATACAGTGTGTTTGGTGTGGTGGTCTGTGCCCTAAAAGCACACATCTTTGTCTTTGAATGACCAAAAGCATGGGTAAGTATGTAGAAGCCAAAGTGTATCTCCTTATTGTCTTTGGAAAAGGTTTATGAAGACTTCAGACACCAACAGACACGAACATTGTCTGTTCGCTCAAGTACCAAAATAGCATTCACTTGTGTGAGCAAGCGTAAAACAAATACATTTTTTGAAGCCTGCCTTGCCCAACCCAGTCACACACAGACTCCATTCATTTAACTGGAATTACACTTTGACTTTTTGGTTCTAACTGCCCTTTCTAGAATCTTTTTCTCCTTCTCAGAGAGTTGGGTTGGGTTACAAGGTTCCAAAAGGAATTACCCTGAATGGATAAAGGTAGCTCTCTAGTCCTTATGTTTTCTATAATCCCCAAATTTAAATTCTCTGGGTTCACTGGAGTCTTAAATTGCTACACCAGACTTCAGTAGCACTAATTCATAGCACAGTAGTTATTGTTCTTTGTAGGGCTACCCATCTAAATTATTATTAACACAAGGACTGTGGATATTTGCTCAATAGTATATTAAATTACAATGAAGAACTAAATTCCCCATAGATGGTAGAAGTGGTACTTCTTAGGGCTTCTGCTTTGCAACTTTTAACTTAAAAATGCTGATCAGAACCAGATATGTGGTTGGGTTAAGAAATTTTTGATTTCAGGCATTTAGGGCTGGTTTTTTTGTTTTGTTTTTTCCTGTCATCCTGGAGCAAAATTGTATGTAGGAAGGCAACTCAGTCTTCCCAATAGCTGTTTTCTTGACTTCCCCCTGAAGATGTAAAGTTAATCAAATAACTAAGCATAAGTACCAGCCAACATTCGATGTGCTTTTGTGAATTTTTCAAATCTCTTGGATCAGGGTTGATGAGAGTCAGCCCTACATATAGGGTTAGGGGGAGGGGTGGGACTTCATCCAGCAAGTTCCAGCATTTAGATGGTCTCTGCCTAAAAGGCAGGGGTGGCTAGGAAAGTTCTGGGGGTGGTATGGACGGCTTCTTCCCTGCTGGATCTAGCCAGGTAGCCAGTGGAGCAAGCCCTAAACCCCCGGGCTCTTGTCCTCAGGTGGTAAAACTACAATAAAACCTCATCGGTTCAGACCTAAATACTTAGAATCTGTGATAATTCAGCTGCAGATGTGACTCTTCTAAGTTTTCTTAAGTAAAATCTTTGACGTGATCTCAACTTTCTCTGGAAATTCTACAGGCTTTTCTTACAAGTTAGAGGAATCCAATACTTTTTTTTTTTTCCATTCTGAGACCTAAGAAATTAAATCTTCCATCTCTTTTTTCAATGTATAAGTCAACTTATTTACGATTATTAGAAGTTTTAAAAAAAAACCTTACGATACATTCATATGATAACCAATGTAGACTTCACGAATACCTATTTCTTTAGGGCCCCAATTACAGACTGCATTGAGAGGCAATAAAATGATGTCTCTTTTTAGAAAGAAAGCCCCATGATTTAGGCTTTGTTGCTGACAGACCAGCATCTTCCCTCTCCCATTATTCTGAATCAGTGAGGTTTTACTGTAAATTAAAATGGAAACAGCAGGTGTCTATTTCCAGCCAAGCCCACCTTGCAGAATGGTCCATGACTTGATTTTTTCCATTTAATTTGCAAACCAGCCACATGTTGATAAAGGAGAAGTAAGTAAATGGTATCTCATGAAAGAAGAGAGGTAGACTCCTGTTCTGCCTCCTAGTGGCTGTTAGAATATCCCTCAAATAAATAATAGATCACAGCAGAGCTTGGCCATTGAACAAACCCTTTCATTTATGGAATTATTTCCATAATCATCTTTCATGTTTCCAAATGCCTTCCCATCTTTTTTTCGGTGAATGCTCTGGAAAGTGTTTCCAATGTAAATACTTTATGGCATTGAGCGGGGAGGTGGGGCACAAGAAGGGGCTGGCAATTTGTTTTTGTTTTTCTGCTCTCTTTGAAATCAGCAAAACAGGGCCTGTTGACACCGCCACTCATTCTGCATGCTCCCTGCCAGAAATGATTAGTCAACATGCATGCATGCCTTTGAATTGCATTCACATCTGGCCCCAGTCCGATGTGAATGTCGCCCCTGAGACCCTGCACAAATGATTTCCAAGGGCCCACGTGCATGAAAATGAGTTACTTCACTGATATTTTTTGGTTTTCAATGTGCATAGGTGTCCAACCCCTAGAAAAGTAAGTCCTAATCTTACTCAGTGTTTCCTACCCTAAGCCTGATCTTTCCTCCAGACCAGATGTAAAACCAAAGGCTCCTTGCTTAAAGAGATTTCAGCTCAAAAGTTTTGCGACAATTGCAACAATGGTTTCCTTTGACTGAGTATGAAATAGGAATAACATTTCCAATGTGTAGGGAAACATGAGTCCCTTAGTTCGTATGAGACCATAGACAATTCTGCCCCAGATAAGTAGACATAAGTGAACAATCATTGCAAATTTTCAAGCTAGACCAGCAGAAAACCCATAAACACAGTGAAGAAACTCCCAAATGTTAATACCTTAGAGCAAGAACTAGCCAATGACAATGATAAAGAGCATGACTCAAAACATACTGAGTTATTGTAAATTGAACAGAAGTTCCACGTCTGTTATTCCTACAGCTGCATCCTCTGACCCCCGGGTCAGAATAAAGGCTCTCTATGGCAGGCCTGATATCAGGAAAAGCCCCTGCCTCGGACACTCAGAGACCCAATTGTATCCAAAATGCTGTTCTCTTTACAATAAAACAACCCAACCCTGCTGGATGCACAATTAATCTTGAACAGTGAGGGCTGGAGTTCATGTCTTACGTCTGAGAGGGAAGTTCATCACCTCTTTGTCTGTTGTTTTTTCTGCCAAATTCCAAAGGCCTTTGCATGGTGGTCAGACTTAATGGTGGAACACGCAGAGACGTTCTTGTCACTCTTCGCGGTGGACATGGACGCAGCGTTAGAGGTGCAACCTCCGGACACATGGGATAGTTTTCCACTGTTTCAGCTGCTGAATGATTTTCTCCGTACTGACTGTACGTATCATTTCTGTTTGACTTTCCTAAGTAGTGTGCAAATAACCAGATTGCTAAGGGACCTTTATCCCAAGCAGGCTGTAGACTGGACATAACTCTGCATAGTTTTATTATTAGTGAAAAAAAAGAAAAGAAAAGAAAAACAAAAAACAAGACCCTTACAGCTGATGGGCATTTCCTTTCTTCCAAAAAGTATTCTGTTGTAGGGAAGCCCTCTCTTAGCTAAGCAGAAGAACCTGAGAACAACGTGAGAAGAGGTGTCTGTTTTTTGTGGGTTATTTGCTCTCAACCAAACTAATGAACTTAAACCTCTTTGCATTTTGCAATTTTTATCAAAAGATGCTTTCTAGATGAAAAACGATTTCTAGCGAAATAACACAGCAAGTATTTCAGAGTATCTTAAGGCAACAACAGCCATAAAATAGACCTTCCTCCCCAGGGAGAGTGATGAAATAGAGAGGGTGTAAAGAATGCTGCTCTCTTCGTGGGAGGAAAGTGTGTGGGTGCAAGAAAAATATTTTTTAAAAATAGTGTGGATTGTTGTTTTTGTGGGTTTTTTAAAGGAGAATGATTGTTTTTCCTTCTATTATGGAAGTTCGATACGAATGGGTAAAGTGTTTTTGAATTCCATTTCCCTTCCAGACAGATTTAAGCATGAGCTTCGATGTTATTCATGTGGCATTTTTGTTTTCTTCTCCTTCTGGCTTCCTTAGAAGCAGTATATTTAATGTAGAAGACAGTCGTGTCTGGGTGTGTGCATTGTATGTTGATGAAACGGCTATGGGTTCTTACCAAGCTTTTGCTTATCTGTTCTAGATAATTTGTGCAATGGAAAATTTCACAAACACCTGCAAGACCTCTTTGCCCCACTGGTTGTTAGATATGTGGATCTGATGGAGTCCTCAATTGCACAATCCATCCACAGGGGCTTTGAGCGGGAGTCATGGGAACCAGTCAAGTAAGGAAACTTCTTTTGATACCATCGGAGTTTGGGTACAAATGGCTGGAGAGTCATACAGAAATGGATTAATGGTGGTGTCCTGTGGCTTTTATTCATATGGACAGAGAGAAAACACTGTATATATTTTCTACTAGGGTGCTCATAGCTTCCTTGCCCAAATGGGGGTGGGGGAGAGGTTGAGAAATGTTTTATGAAATGAAATCTTTCTTTTATTGCACAAGATAAACAAGGAAGAAGGAATAGAAACTTGGTGGTGATATTTGTACGGTATGTCTTACTCCGGTGGAGTTACCCCTAGCAATTAAGTGTTTCCCAAAGTGTGTTCCATAGGGTTCCAGAAAGCGGGGGGGGGGGGGGGGGGGGGGGGGGGGGTCAGCAAACGTTTTTCTAGCAAAGTTCCAAATAGTAAATATTTAGGCTTTTGGAGCCACACGTAATCTTTGTCACAACTACTCAGCTCTGCCATTGTTGCACAAAAGCAGTGACAGAAAATGCGTAAAGGAACAAGGGTGGCTGGGTTCCAATAAAGCTTGATTTATAACACAGGGCCATAGTGGCCATTCCCTGGTCTAGCCTTCGAGATGCAACTCACAGAAAGGACTCTATGGCCAAGTATGTTTAAAAGACACTGCACACCCCACCTGTTCACCTAGACCCTGTCTCTTGGAGAGCCACAAGGCACACGCCGGCATATTTTAAAACTCTTGAGAATGTAGTAACACAGAATTTTGTTTAACCCTGCTTTACCCAGAATGTCCTAAATGTATTTGACCACAGTATGCTTTTTTGGGTGGGATATCCGTCCTGCGGGACAAGTTACAGGAAATCCTGTAGGCTGCGAGATTGTCAATTTCCACAACTGCTTGGTCAATCATAGATCCTACTAGAAAATGTTGGGAAGATTCGGTGCCACCTACGTCCCCCAGCACAGAAGAGGGCTGCGCCTCGAGACTGCCCCAGGGTCAGTCCCAGACGCCCCTTTCTGCGAAAATAGAGACTCTTGTACGGAGAGTTTTTGGGGTGCGGTTTGAAAAGTTCCAGTAAAGCTTGGTGTTGGCTTTGCCCTGTTAGATTCTTTTTTGTTGTTGTCGTTCTTTAAGAAAATCATTTTGTTCTCTCTAATCTTTTACATCTTTGGGATATAGCAAACATTATGGAGAAAAGTGGGGTATGGACAAGCACATTCTCGAACTCCAGAACAAGTATTCTTCAATTTGGAAGCCTTGACTTGTGCCCTGTTTTTAAGCAGTTTTCTGAACTGATACCCACCCTTTCCTATTACACTGTATGAGACTCTCACTGATAAATTAATGCAAAACAGCTCGCTCTCTTTGCCTCCCTTCCACATCTGAGCCATGGAGAAGTTTCTCGACCTACCCTACTGAGAGCAGGTTAATAGGCAATTGCTCCTCCTTTGCAAAAACGAATAAATTTAAATTTTAGCTTGTTCTTCTCAGGTTTACAACAGTCTCTTAATAATGGCCCTGCTGACTTTTAACTCGTGAGGATAAAACTGGGTCCCTTTATGGCAGGACATTAATGAGGGACTCTTTATTTTTTTTAAAAAAATGCTTACTATCATCAAGACAGTTGCACTTTGGAGAACAGCTGTGAAAATGAGTAATATTTACATTTTGAAAACAGCAGTGGTCTTGAAATAACAGCTACGTACTCGTGTTTAAATGTGGAGGTTACTACCCCCAACACTCACGGGAAGGAAGGATTGGTATCCTTCACTAGTCCTTCAAGACCGCTAGATTCAGGGCCTCATCTTCTGTGAACTGGCCAGGAGGCAAGGGTTTGAATCTCTGTGAACTTGTTTGCTCCTCCATGAAACTGATTTTTTTTTAAAAAAAAAAAAAAGCATCCCTACCAGGTGTCTGAGAATTATCCTGAAGCCTCATGATAATGTCGCTTAAAATCATTTTATAATCTATCAAATTCTTCGGAAGCCAAACATGCGACTGCTGTTTCTTTCAAAGGATTAAAAATTCTTAATACTCTGAGAAGTAAGATAAAATCAAAATCGCTTTCACACCTAGATGTCGGTCTGGGAATGTTTGGTTTGGGAATTTTTTTTTTATTATTATTAATTCAAAAAAATTTGAGCTCTTGAATGGGCAATTTAAAGATCTGCAAATGTATAAAGGAGTAATCGTTGTGAATAATAATAACCTGAGAATTACGTAGATGTGCGTGTGTTTTTTAAGTAGCTTTTTGCTGTCCAAAACTATTCTGTTGGTTGGTGTATATGATTGTGGTTTGTTCAGTTCATGCTAACTAGTATGTGCCTTTAAGAGTAAGTAGAGATATTTGGAAGTGCCAACTAAAACATAAGCTAAATTAAAATTTTTTTTTAATTGCACACATTTCATTATCTGATGTGGATGCCATGGGACAGCTCTCCAGAATGGCATGAAATGGCGGGTGACAAAGGGCTTAGGGACATTCGTATGTGCTCAGAGGAATGAGTCTCTCTGTACTTCCTCCCATCTGAAGAGAAACAAAGTGTGAGCTTTCATCTGACCACTTATTGGAGAGTTGATAAAGAAGCAGAGATTCCTTTTTCTTCTTGGATTTTTTCCCAAGCAAAAAATGATCTTTTTGGACCAGCCTGAGCAAGAGCGAGACCCTGTCTCTACCAAAAATAGAAAGAAATTAACTGGCCAACTAAAAATATATTAAAAACATTAGCCGGGCGTGGTGGCACATGCCTGTAGTCCCAGCTACTCGGGAGGCTGAGGCAGGAGGATCGCTTGAGCCCAGGAGTTGGAGGTTGCTGTGAGCTAGGCTGACGCCACGGCACTCTAGCCCGGGCAACAGAGTGAGACTCTGTCTCAAAAATAAAAAATGATCTTTTTGAAATACTTTTCATCAAGCTCACTTCAAAACAAGAAATGAGCTTAGCTAAATGGATTTAGTTTGCTCAATCTTTTCAAATTTTGCCACACGATCCTCCAATACACACACAGCTTTTCTCTCAAACAATTGCTTATCCTCAAGTAGTTCTGCTTTTCAAAAGTCATGATTATAGGCATCTGATTATAGGTGAAATGAGAAATGCATTGTTTATTTCAAAATAACTAGCATTCAAAATGTGAAGGAAAAACAGCACTCTGACAAGAAAATGGTTCTAATGTATTGAGGAGTTTGCTAAAATCAGAATAAAAATATTCTTTATTATTCAGATTTTTTTATTTCAACATATGACCCTATAAAAGAAAATAGAGGTATAATCATTTAGGCTCGATACAGTTGAGATTATTTCATGGAAAGGGTAAAATGGCTAAGTCCTGCCGCTGCCCTTCCCTGCAAAGATGTCCTTCCATCTCTGCAAGGAGAGAGAAGAGAGGCTGCATCTCTGGTTCCATGAAGCCAGACACAGTCAGAGTTAGACTCTCTATGAATTGGTGGAAAAATGTCATCTCATAGCTTCTAACTGCAGCTGAAGACAGTCAGCTTCTCAAAGACAGGCCCAGGCGGAATAAAGTCTGGAGCCCGTCACCCTCTCTTGGGTTTCCATGGGGACATATCATGGCACTGCCACCCACAGTGGGGCAGATTGCTTATAACCCTCCTGACAACTGTGAAAATGGCCTTTTGGTCCTAACAAGTAGTGGACAACATTTCCACCAGCTCTTTAGCCACTGGCTCATTGTTAATAAGCCATTGTGGCCTTCATATGGAAGAAAAGCTAGAAAGCATCGAATCCAAAGTCTTACCAAGTCTACTACCCACCACCCCTGCCCCACCTTGCCCCCACCTACTACCCTTTCCCTGACAGGTGGTCACGCAGTCTCTACTTAAACACCTCCAGGTGTAGGGGACCCTTGGTTGTACCATTGCCCATTTCAGGTTAGAATGGCTCTGAGTCGTTCTTGATATATGCACACGGTAAAATCCGGATTCTCATTTCTCAAAATGTACTTTCTCTCTCTCTGCCTAAGATATGCTTATGAAAAGTATTTTTAAAATGTCCTTTTCAAAATTGTCGAAGATGTTGGGCCAGGCACGGTGGCTCACGCCTGTAATCCTAGCACTCTGGGAGGCTGAGGCAGGAGGATCGTTTGAGCTCAGGAGTTAGAGACCAGCCTGAGCAAGAGTGAGACCCCGTCTCTACTAAAAATAAAAATAAATTAATTGGCCAACTAAAAATATATAGAAAAAATTAGCCGGGCATGGTGGCGCATGCCTGTAGTCCCAGCTACTCGGGAGGCTGAGGCAGGAGGATCGCTTGAGCTCAGGAGTTGGAGGTTGCTGTGAGCTAGGCTGACGCCACGGCACTCTAGCCTGGGCAACAGAGTGAGACTCTGTCTCAAAAAAAAAAAAAAAAATTGTCGAAGATGTTAACATCTTCTTTTAAAAAAACAAATTGTATTGTGTATACCTGAGGCATATAGCATAAGATACCTATATGTGGTAAAATGGTGACAAGAATAGAACATATTCACATAACCATCATGTTAGTGATAATACACCATCAGACCAAAACACCTTAGCAACATGTAGGTGTCCTGGTCTCAAATAGACAAGTTTTGGACTTGGAGTCAGAACTCCTGGCTCTGCTGGTAACTTGCTGGGTGACCCTGGGCCACCAAGTTTTCTGAACTTATTTAATTTATATATATATATATATATTTTTTTTTTTTTAATTTTCTCAGAGATGGGGTCTCACTATGTTGCCCAGGCTGGAGTGCAGTGGCTATTCACAGGTGTGATCATAGTGCACTGCAGCCTCCAACTCCAGGGCTCAAGCAGTCCTCCCACCTCAGCCTCCAAAATAGCTACAGACATGCACCATCATGCTACGCTTAAGTTTTCTGAATTGAAGCTTCTCAATCACCTGGCCTGAGACTCAGTATCCTCCTTTGAAAAACAAAGACTTTGAATCACCAAAGCTTTCCCAATGCTAGCATTTCCTGCAAATGTGACTCCCCATGCTCAAACACTTATAGATGTTCGATCATCCCCGCCTCCCTAACACCTAGAACAGGGCCTGGGACATAACCAATGCTCAATAAATATTTGCTGATTGATTGACATATTTATTAAGGAACACACACAGGCTGAATTGTAAGGATACCATAGGAAAACTGTGGGGATGGGAAAGAGAAAAAGATACATTCCCCCAATTGAGTATTTCAATCTTGTTGAGTGTGACCAACGTACACGCAAGAAAAATGACTTCAAATATTTACCAACGTACAGACATATAAATAACATAGGGAAGAGTTGTGAGAGCATAGAGTAGGGGGGAATGAACTTCCGCAGAGGGGTCAGGAAGGAGATAGCTTGAGGAGTGAGATTTCAAAGGGGCTGGGGCGCTGGGCAAGATCACGCACAAAGGCAGAAACATGGCGGAAGGAAGACATACAATAGAGACAGTCAATGTTCCAGTTGGCCGGCATGGATTGTAAAGGGGGCAAGCCAGAGAGGCTGGAGAGACGTTTGGGAGGTTCTGAAATCCCGTAGAGTTTGGAATTTTTTCCTGTATGTGAAGCCCTCTCCATGGTGACTTTATAGCACTCAGGCTGGTGAAAATTGGCTCTTGAAGGGGGTTGTCTAAAAACACTTTACTCTTTTTATATGTAAAGCACAGGTCTATATATGGTATATAGACCGATATACATATATATGTGGTATTAAATGTTCATGGAGAAGGAAGTTAGTATGGATAAAAGATTGAGAAATACCACCCTAGACTCTAGGAAGATATAAAAGAGTGCCCACGCCCCAAAGCAGAGAGTAGAACTAAGAACGAACACTGAGAGAGGCTTTAGGGTCCAGAGCACTAAGAGAAGACAAGATGTACTACCTATATTCATGCAAGAAATGACTCCTAAAAGTAGAAGGCATTTTGTATCTTAAATCTAACTCCACCCATAAATTTGAAACCAAAATCTTGGAGAGAAGACACAACCATCTCTCTTCTGTGTAGAGACAGCGTCTTAATAAGAATTAATTCCAGGCCAGACGTGGTGGCTCACATCTGTAATCCTAGCACTCTGGGAGGCTGAGGCAGGAGGATCGCTCAAGGTCAGGAGTTCAAAACCAGCCTGAGCAAGAGCGAGACCCCGTCTCTACCAAAAGTAAAAAGAAATTAATTGGCCAACTAAAAATATATAGAAAAAACTAGCCAGGCATGGTGGTGCTTGCCTGTAGTCCCAGCTACTCGGGAGGCTGAGGCAGGAGGATTGCTTGAGTCCAGGAGTTTGAGGTTGCTGTGAGCTAGGCTGATGCCACGGCACTCTAGCCCGGGCAACGGAGTGAGACTCTGTCTCAAAAAATAAGAAAAAAAGTAATTAATTCCAGAAAGGAAGGAATGATTTCACCTCCAGTCATTTCCATCAGTAGAAATGATGAGACACATACATGTGTCACCTTCACCCACGTGACAGTGAGTAGATGAGAATTTTGTAAAACCATACAGGATGGGTGCTTTTGCCTAAATGGGAGCTATCTTATTTCAACTGAGTCCCCAAAATGAGTGAAAGGGTCTGAATTTTAACATATTATCAGTTGCTAGGATTGCATTGTACACTTCTTACGCTATGCAGAGATATCCAATCACGATTCTTACAGAGAAGCATGACTGACTCGTGCCTTTAGGTCGTGGCTAAAGGGCCCTCTTTAAAATAATTCACTACAGCCATCAACAGCTCCGGGGGCCTGATTGAAACTAAGTGCTACTTGAAAATTCTCCCTTTCCACATGTATATTAGTGAAATATTACGTTTGGAATTGCCTCCTTGATGATTGCATGATTAATATCCAAAGGAAATATTAGTAACGTTAGTAATATACTCTTCAATATATTATTTTGCTAAAAGCAGAAATATCAAGCATGTTTCATCCTTTTAAAAGCAGAGCATTATAAAATGTCACATGGAAGAAATGTTTCTATCAGTCCAGAGCATTAGTCCAGCCAAAATGTCATATTCTACAAATACAGTATGTTTTGATTAATACAAAGGAGTTTTTTCTTTATTTTTTGTGTGCAAAATGAAGTGCGCTTCTAATTTGTGTACCCACCATCCGCTAATATGTTTAAATTAAGTTGCTTTTGCATACATTTGTATGTTATTCATTCCTAGCTACTTTTAATTTGCTCAGAATTGACATTTTAACTTTCCAGGATGCCATCCCTAAGATCTCCTAATTCCTTGATCATTATTCAGTGTGTGTATCATTTAATGATCACATTTGCTTATATAGGCTTACACATGTCTCGGTGGAAATCGCCAACGGTTTTGTTGCATGGCAGTGTTTAAGACTGAGAACCACCAGGGACTGAATTCAAAGGCAAATTCCCTAGTTAAACACAGAGCACATGGAAGGAAAAGTTCCATTTTCCCCTGCTACTTAATAGCCACATGTACTAATCTCCTCTTGACCACTCACAGGAGTACCCGTTAGTCCCAGGTAGAGATATATCATTGGCTTTGCCAAAATGTGAGGTGTCAAGGACAAATCTGTGGGACACCTATTTCTCTTAAGGAAGAGAATGCCAGGTAGGCAATTTTGCATTCTAGGTTTGTCGGTCTCCAAGCCAAGGCTATATTGCCATCCTCAAAGAGTCATTTGTTTCTAGAGGGAGACAGGCATCCGGGCTATCTACAAAGTCCAGAATGTCTGACTTAGCGGGAGGAATGTTCCCCAGACTCCCAAGCACGCCCAGAGGCAGCCCCAGCCCTTGCCGGAGTCCTGTTACTCAAACACAGCTTGCCCGGGGCAGGGCTGCTTTGGCAAAATGTGCTCTTCTCCTGCAAGATCCAAAAAGAGAACCTCAATGCCTTTGCCAAAGTGCTGTCAGCTCCACTTAAACAGGAAGGCTCCTCTCAGATGCAGAGAGGCTGGGCTCTACCGTGCCAGTGACTTTGGCTGGATGGAACACCCTTAAAATGCCACGGCAGAAACACGAGACGCCAGCCCATGGAGCGGTGTGTGACACAGTCCCTCCAAAGAAATAACACAGTCGATTCAAGTTGGGGGTTTTGTTTTGTTTTATTTTCTCTCTCTACTCATAGAAACCATCCATCTCTCTTCCATCACGTCGGTTGATCTGTCTTTGTTCAAAAACAAACAAAAAAAAATGACGCGAGGTAACATTTTTAACTTTTTTTTAACGTTTTACAGAAATATACACAGCTTGATTAATTTTCACAAACCGAACACACCCATGTAGCTACATAACATCATGCAGATGAAGAAATAGAACATTCCCCGGTGCCCCAGAAGCCCCTGCCGTGCTTTCTTCCTGTCTCTGTCCCACTTTTAAGGGTAGCTGCTATGATATGAAGCCACATTTTAAATCCACTTTTGGTGGAAGAGTTTAAGATAAGAGCTGAATTTCCTAGGTGTCTGTGTCTACATGTAAACATTTCTGCATTTTAAGTGGACTTAGTTTGGGAGAGGAAGTTTCCGTTTTCTTTAAAATTATTCAAAGAAAATTATTATTATTAATATTTCTATAAAAGTATTCAAATCTGATCCTTCTCCTTGGTTCCATTTCTTAATCTTCACCATCAACTCTGACAACCCATAGCACATACACCTGTATTCAGAAGTAGCATTTGGAAGCAATCCCATTTCTGTACGTCACCATGATGTGCGTATTTAAGGGGGTGAACTCCCTTTTCCATCTTGTATCTAACTCGAGCAATGTGCCTCCATCCACGACAATTTATAAAAATAAGACAAGTGAAGCATCCCACCATTTCTATCCATCCCAAATCACTTCACAACGGCCCCAGCTCCAGCCCTGCCCTGAATTTCAGGGACTTGAAGTTCTCGGCACGAGACAGGTTCTGGAGTCTTGACAGCAATGGATCTGGATGGCAAAGGCCCCTCCCAGAGGCATTTAAGCGACGTGATCATGGTGCCCAGGTGCTGCTTGAGCATCCACGCTTTTAAGTCACTCTGCAGTTGATTTTTTTTCCCATTAACTTTCGTCATTTCTCTCTGAATACAAAGCCACGCCCCACGGCGCCCCATCTGTAAGCTGCTTCTTTGAACTGTGTCACTTGAGTTTTCGCTGTTGTCTTGCCGTGGACTTTAGCCTGTTTATTTACGACTGTCCTGTGCTTTCTGCCACATCTGCATTGTCACCGTGATGGTATTTTTTTCTTTCTGTCTGTTTCTTCCACAGGAGTTTAACCAGTAACCTACCCAATGTGAACCTACCCAATGTGAACCTTCCCAAAGTACCAAATCTACCAGTTAACATCCCTCTGGGTATCCCACAGATGCCTACTTTTTCGGCACCGTCATGGATGGCTGCTATATATGATGCTGAGTGTGTATTCAGTTCACATCAGATCTCATTTAAATCTCAGTGATCTTGGCATGGATATGTATTGTTTATTTCTATACATCCTATATAACAGAGATGGAGATGGATAATTAGACATATTTTGCTGATCATACAGAGACAATATTGTTTATTTCTGGCATGCATCGTATTTGTAAGATGTTTGCTATATATACGGCACTAACAATTTGTCTTAACGCCCACTGCAGGCTTGAGGGCTGTGTTTCACTCCCTGAAGTCTTTTGCAAAAGGATTCTACCTTTTTTTGTTTGTTTGTTAATACAGGTGATAGGACATTAAGTGTCAGACATCCAAAAATAGTCCAGGAAACCTCTTTGATGGGCTGGCCAGTCGTCTCTGAGGGAAACACACTTATACCTAAAAGCTCGTTTTTTTAAAAATAAAAATAAAAAATTCCTGGAGACTGTTTAAACCATAAAGCATATTTCTGGTGTCAGCAAATGGCAGGATATAGTAACAGTATGTTCAAGGCTAAATGGAAATTTCTGAATGGATCAAGCTTTAGTCATGTAAATGTTACGTAAAGATACTTTCCAAGGTGGTAATAGGTTATGGTGCTTTGATATCTAGGTAGCAAGAAGGTTGCTAAATTTGGGAATGCAAGATTCAAACAACAAAGAATTGAATATTTAGTAACCATGTCATCTGTGGTCTGAGCATAGGGTCATTCTTTACATTCGTCCACACAAATGTCAGGGCTGCTCGGGGCCACTTCTTTAAAGCTAGTAGTTTGGGGGAGTGGGGATTGAGAAGCCATTTCTCGTAGCTTCGGAAATGAGCCCTCTCTCCTTTTGTTCTTAGCAAGAAGAAGATCCAGCACCCATCAATCCTACCTCCGGGAAATTAAATTAGAACCACGTGTATGATTTAATAAGTGAAATAAGGTTTAGCGATTCTATACCCTTCTTTGATCCTTTCTTAGGCCACAGCTAATTATAGGCCAGATAAGCTTTTTCTTGAAAGAATAAATTGGCACATTTTCAAAGGGAAGTGTTATTATCAAAGGAATAAAAAATGATCTGAAACTGGCGGTGATGTTTTGAAATCTCGAAATCACGTTCATCAAGATGGCCCCGAGCGTTTTTATTTTCGCAGTAATCCAGGTAGAAGACTGGCCATTATTAGCAATGACTGCTCTACCTGACTCCCCCAAAGCTGCCTAATAGTTTTTTAAAACCTATTATTGCTCATAAGATCACAATGAAATCATATGGTCAATGTGTCTGATTCTCTTTTAAAGACAAATTAAAACCTCCAAAAATTTGTATCTAAAAAAAAAAAACAAAACAAAACCACTTCTAAAAACGAACGCAAATCATA